>CM056396.1:27812015-27964264 GCA_029718625.1 Synaphobranchus kaupii | reverse complement strand
CACAGAGATGATGTACACCTCTGGACATCGGGGGAATTTCAAATTCCGGCCAATTTTATCCTCCGCTCATTTTAATTGGCTGGCTTCACACCTGCACGCAGTGTCGACACGGATTCCTGACTGGCCCCGCCCTCTTTGGCGGGGGCTGAGGAGGGAGAGAGAAGCGATCTGGTCGGGAGCCGCGTGTCAAACGGGATCTTGCTCTTCCGATCTGAGCGAGAGTGCGACAGGACACTCTCTTTGTTTTTTTGGTTTTTTAAACACATCACAGATTACAGCTCACCACTTATCTTTGAGATCAGCCAATGGGAGCAGGAGCTGAAAATCCCACACTGTCACATCCAGACGCCTGTAAATACAGGTGCTGAGAGTCTCTCTGTCACATCCAGTCGTCTCTAAACACAGGTGTTGAGGTATTTACAGGTAAATTCTACAAGCCGCAGATCCTATCACAGAAACCAGAAGTTATTTACATCAGTTTCACACATTTCCCCTTGAGAGCAGGTTGTGTCAGAGAGTCCTACAGCTCTGAGGACAGGCGTGACCCCGCCTGTAAAAATCTCAGAGCTCCGCCTCCTCAGTCCTTTCCCATCCAGGGAAATGCAATTAAGCTGAGACAGCGATGAGAAGGTCAGATTAGGGGCTATTAAACCATCCGGCAAACAACCAAATTATAGGATCCAGAAAAAAAAGAGGTTTTTCAGGAGGAGGCGAGGTTTAAATAATGAACACAAAACAGACACACATGTGAGACACTGTTACCTGCTCACACTGACACACAGGTTACCTGCTCACACTGACACACAGGTTACCTGTCCACACTGACACACAGGTAAGACACACAGGTTACCTGCCCACACTGACACACAGGTGAGACACAGTTACCTGCTCACACTGAACACACAGGTTACCTGCTCACACTGACACACAGGTAAGACACACAGGTTACCTGCCCACACTGACACACAGGTAAGACACACAGGTTACCTGCCCACACTGACACACAGGTAAGACACACAGGTTACCTGCCCACACTGACACACAGGTAAGACACACAGGTTACCTGCCCAGGCTGCTGTTCGGATCTGTCACGGAAAGCTTGGCCAAGAAGCAGTAACAGCTCCAATTCTCATGCGGGCAATTTAAACACCCACCCCCCCCCCCTCTCTCTTATCCTCTCTCTGAAAAGCTGCCAATGTGCAGAGCAAAGGTCAGAGGTTAGAGGTCAGGGGGAATATTAAATCACTGGTCTGAGTCTCTCTCTCTCCTCTGTTCTTTTGGTTTTGCCTGATTTACAGCGAACTCACTTCACTCCTCATTTCAGCAGCCCATAACCACAAGTGATCCGGCTCAATTTCACAGCGCTACGGCAACCGCGCTATGGCAACGGCCCGCAAAGCGGAGGGGGGGGGGGGGGGCTTTACTGGCCCAGAGGGGTGTTTTGGAATCCCACTTTGAAGATGGTTTACACAGTGACTGTGCAGAGGAATCTCCCCGGTGCTTAAACACAGTCAGACTCCACACTTCATAAATCTCTCTCTCTCTCCCTCACTCTCTCTCTCTCTCTCTCTCTCTTTCATGAACAGGACAGAAAAGCAAAGTGTAGCAGCAGTAGCAGACCCAGAGCTGAAAGAGTGTAAAGTGAAGTGTTCAGGTGGGACAGAGAACAGAACAGAGCCCAACAGAGAGGCACACAGTGTAACCAGGGCCTCCCTCCACCACACAAACCCATCTGGGAACGGCTTCACCCCGCAACCACAGACTCGCAGAAACACTCAAACCGCCCAACCTTCTGACCCAGACTGACCTGAGACGGGAAGCTCACAGAAACACTCCAAACCGCCCAACCTTCTGACCCAGACTGACCTGAGACGGGAAGCTCACAGAAACACTCAAACCGCCCAACCTTCTGACCCAGACTGACCTGAGACGGGAAGCTCACAGAAACACTCAAACCGCCCAACCTTCTGACCCAGACTGACCTGAGACGGGAAGCTCGCAGAAACACTCAAACCGCCCAACCTTCTGACCCAGACTGACCTGAGACGGGAAGCGTTATGTACAGACGCATCGCTACGTTTGGGAGGGGGGGGGGGAGTTTTCTTCTTTAATTGAGTTTTGTTCATTCTCCCATCACTACCTGACCTTGAGGAATGTATTTGTGAAAAGGTGGTTTTGGAAATCCCATTTTAAACCTAACTGTCTCCTCCCTGAGCCCTGAGAGACGGGAGGGACGGGGGGGGGGGAGGACGGGGGACGGTGGGGGGCAGGGGCGTACTTCATCACAGGACTAATTCTGCAAAATCAAAAGGCACAAAACGAGTGCAGTTTTTCCTCTCCTCTCCTCTCCTCCACCCTTCAGTAATTTCTCATTTTGGTTTCGCCTCCCAGGAGAACACAGGAGACATTGGCTGCGTGGAGGGCTCAGAGCACAACGGCCTTTCTTTCTTTCTTTCTTTCAATCTTTCTTTCTTACCATCTCTTTCTTTCTTTATTTTTTTCCATCTCTTTCTTTCTCTAAAGAATTCAGCCCCTGTCCGTGTAGCTTCCCATTCTGTCTGCTGGATGAGATTTTGGGCAGTTGGACAAAGACGCCGCTACAGCTTAGCGCCGAGAGGCTGAAAGGCAGTGGAGCCGAGGACTCGGATCAATGCTGAATTTGTGTGAAGGTCGAGAAACTCCAACTGACTGACCACAACTGTCCACTCCAAAAAAAACACAATCCTGACAGAGAAACACACACTCTGGTCCCCACAATGCAGCTCTGACTAGCTAAAGTACGAGGACACCCACACACTCTCACACACACTCTCAAATACACACATTCTCTCTCACACACACACACACACACACACACTCTCACTTACACACACTCTCTCACACCTCTCACTTACACACTCTCTCACACACTGTGACTAGCACACTCTCTGTCATACACTCACTTACACACACTATGACTAGCACACTCTCCCACACAGACACACACACACACACACACACTCTCACACACACACACACTCAAATACACACATTCTCTCACACAACACACACACACACACACACACATTCTCTCACACACACACACACACACACTCTCACTTACACACTCTCTCACACACTGTGACTAGCACACTCTCCCACACACACACACACACACACACACACTCTCTCACACACTGTGACTAGCACACTCTCTGTCATACACTCACTTACACACACTAGCACACTCTCCCACACACACATACATATTCACAACTTAACTCAATCAGTCAATCACTCCCCAGAGTAATGGTGATACTTTTCATTCATTGCTAAAATGCCAGATCAGTATTAGACCCTTAACACGGTCTCTATATCCCTCGTGTTATGGAAAACTAGCAGTAGCTAGTACAGAATAACTAATCAAATGAGTCACATGACCTGTCTGACAGTTTGGCAGATCTACTCAGATTTAGCTGCTGTGTTCAATGGTGCAGGAAAATATTTAGCTAATGACCCTGTAGTTTTTATTTCCAGTACTATATAACAGACTGTCGTTAGGAGAGGGTAATGGTCCACCAGGTACACTAATATCAAGTCCTGGATGTAGTGATTACCAACAGTCTCACACATTTTGTATTCTCCCATTCACAATTTCCATGTGTGTCCAAACAGTAAATAACCTGTAAAAAATGTAAATGGAATTACCGGACTAAAACACCAAACGTCCTGTCTGAGAGAGCAGGCTTTTTTTTAATCGTTTTAATTTTGTGTCTCATATGTGGCCGATTGCCTTGCCGTGAGCAGCAGATGAAACGAAAACCAGATTTTGTTAAAGAGGAGCAAAGAAACCAGCAGGATGTCTCTGCACATGTAAAACACTGTAAATATTTCATCAAGTATTAATAACTGCATTCTACATCATTAAAAAATACATTACTGATGGCTGGTCAACTTCAATAAATGTTAAAGCGTTATTAAGGAAGAGGTTAGGACGACTGCTAAAAGGAAACTGTTCAGAGACGGTTCTGACTGTATAAGTACTAACCAAGCCCACACCTGGTTTAGAACACAGGTCTTATCACACATAAGTACTAACCAAGCCCACACCTGGTTTAGAACACAGGTCTTATCACACATAAGGCCCTGGGGATACAGCCAGAGCTCCACAGCACAGATTTAACTGCAACGTCTCTGCAAACGTTTCTGCAACGTCTCTGCAATGCTCACGGCTTTACGGCTTTATATTCTCACAGCACATTAAGGGTGAATGATGGAGAAAACGTGGGGAAACGGCGGTTGATGATGTCACAGCTGGGGAGGATCTCTGAGACCCCACTTTGGGGGGGTGGGGGCATCTCCACAGAAACGGAAAATCACCCAAATTTAAAACGGCAGACGTAGGAGGGGGGAGGGCGTACACGTTCATCTTGGGACGATCTGACAGGACCCCAACGCTGTTCCTTTATGTGGTCTCGCCGTCAAACTCTTCTTTGCTGACTTTTTTAACTCAACGAGGCTCCGCTGCAGCACAATGTCAGATCTCCCGCATCTTGTGTGGTTTTAGGAATGACTCACAGGGGGGTAGGAGGGGGAGGGGGGGGTCGCACACCCTGTATCACTGAGTTTGAGCGGCTGCTCCAGCTCTCCTCTGCGCGGGGGGCACCACATACCCTGTACCCTGTACCCTGTCACTGCTGCTCCAGCTCTGCCCTGAGCCCGGCGGGCAGGACGTCACTTGGCGGGTGACCCCTGGGCGGACCGCGCCACCTGTTCCCTTCCCTACTGCGAGCACCGTGCCCCCCCCCCCCCTCGCCCCCCGTCCCTCTGACTGCAGCCTCCAGTGAAGCCGCCATGACCGCCAGCGCCCGCGCGCTCTCTCTCTCTCTCTCTCGCTCGTCAAGTCTAATGCAGCGCATTCCAGACAGCTGACTGACAGCTGCCACCCCCCCCCCCCCCCCCCCCCCGCCCCCCCCCCCCCCCCCCCCCCCCCCCGCCAACCTTAATTCCATTCCCGATTTTACCCCCTCTCCTCTCCCCTCCTCTCCCCTCCCACAGGATAAAGGTGCTGTTGTTTTAGAGCAGTCAGTTTTCATTTTGGGAGAGGGGGAAGGTAAATTAATTGGTTCGTCCTTCTCGCCGGATTGACTCCTCGCTGACGGCAAGCTCCGCTCAGCCGGCCGGACGCGGACAAGCGGGCGGTTCTGATCGATCACCTGACCCGTCTGAGACACCAGAGGAAGGTGGGGGGGGGGTAAGAGATTGGCAGCAGAGAGAACACCCCAACCGTGGAGATGAGACCCAGAACCAGCCCCCCCACCTGAGGCCCTCTCGTTCAGCACACGGGCCGCCGGCAAAGGCTCTTTACGGGGGTGTCTGGAATATTTACACGCCGCTCAGGAGAGCTCTCTGTTTAATTCAGAAATGGGAGAGGGGGGGGGGGGGGGGGGGGGGCATGTTTTCCTAACCGAAGAGGGAGTCCGGAATATACGAGCACAACGCTGAAGACCCCAAAGGAGACGCCCCGCGCTCACACTGCAACCAATCAGCTCTTACCTTCCCAAACTGCTCAAAGTACTGCTTCAACGTCCTCCGCTACCGTGTTCGCCGATAATCCGCCAACAAATATTTTCTTTGTTCTTGTGACCATCTGGAAAAAAAAAAGAGAGAGAGATGAGAGACACTTCAGTTTCAAAGACATCAGCGTAAGCAGGTCGTCTCACAAACAATCAGTCCTTGTTTTAGCGGCATTTACAGAAGCCGGCGTGCACAGTTTCACGGTCGCCGTGGTGACAGTGGGAGGCTTCAGGGCTGTATTGTGAGGACTGTAGACACCAGGACTATAGATTTGGATTATAGGGAACAGGTGTTCAACAACAGACTAAAAAAGTACCCTCTGAGTCTCAATGTAAAGACCCAAACTATTTGTGCATCACGCAAGACCAGGAAGGACATTCCAAACCTTGAAGCCCTGAAGCGTAAGGTCACAGCAAGACAGCCTGCATGAATTACCACCCCTGACCTGCAGAGGCGCAGCTGGCACTTATAAAAAGGAGCAGTGTGGGTAGGGACGCCGCCAGAGCAGAGCCATTTACCCGCAGCAAAGAGAACTCGGACCTCCCGGCGTTTCGCACCCCACGCTTGGTCTCTTTACCGTCGACCCGTAAAGAGCTCCCGGTCCCCTCTGAATCGTCTATTGGCAGCGAGAACCATAACAAATTTAGTTCCGGTCATAATCGCCGTGGGGTGCGCTCTGCTCACGATTTGTTATGACAGCCAATCAATTCATTAAAAAAAAAATAGGTCTCGCAGCTTGAATATTTAGGAGGAAACGGGCCGGACTCTGCTTTAGAGGGGGCGGGAGAGTGAGTGGAGCGTGGGATTGCTGCTAACAGCCAACACTCCGCGATCACCCCCGCTGCTCCTCACGACCTTGTTCCCACTGCTGCTCAATGACCACTCAGATAGCCTCCAGGGAGAAGGACACTGAAGCCTGGAGACAGGCCCACCTGAAGCTCTCACCTCCAGGAGAAGGACACTGAAGCCTGGAGACAGGCCCACCTGAAGCTCTCACCTCCAGGAGAAGGCCACTGAAGCCTGGAGACAGGCCCACCTGAAGCTCTCACCTCCAGGAGAAGGCCACTGAAGCCTGGAGACAGGCCCACCTGAAGCTCTCACCTCCAGGAGAACGACACTGAAGCCTGGAGACAGGCCCACCTAAAGCCTCTGACCTCCATGAGAAGGACACTGAAGCCTGGAGACAGGCCCACCTGAAGCTCTCACCTCCATGAGAAGGACACTGAAGCCTGGAGACAGGCCCACCCGAGGCTCCCACCTCCAGGAGAAGGACAACTGAGGTCTGGAAGTGTGATCAGTCCCCCAAGGTCTACCTTTAATAGACCATTATGGTCATGAATACTTATGATTTTACACTAATAACCAAGAATCACCATCCTTACAGAGAGAGTTGTGATTATTACTATTATATTATAATACAGACCAGATAGACAGAGGGAGCAGGAGACAGAGAGAGAGAGAGGAGAGAGAGAGGAGAGAGGGAAAGAGAGAGAGAAAGACAGAGGGTGAGCCACTGGGCCTGTCCCTGCCCCACAGCTGGTCACAGTGATATTACCCATCAGCCCTCCGTGGCAGCGTTGCCGTGGAGATGACGGGGTGATGATGAAATAGGGACAGCGGTATTTATCAGCCATCTCCCGCCTCCCGTCCGCTAGGGCTCCTCCCACGCTCCGCACAGCTGTTCCTCTCGCCCCAAAACCCCCCCACCCCCCAGCACGGGTCACCCCCAACCCCCCCCACCCCCAGCACGGGTCACCCCCAACCCCCCACGCCCCAGCACAGGTCACCCCCCCTACCCCCGACCCCCCCGCCCCCCACTCATCTACACAAACTTACTTTGTAGTTTTTTTTTGTTCCCAGCACTCTAAGTGCATGAGCCCCTGGCGGGCAGGCTCGCTCTCAAGTCCGCCATTATCCTCTGCGTCTCTCCCTCTCCTCAGTAACGCGGGCAGGCTCGCTCTCAATCCGCCATTATCCTCTGCGTCTCTCCCTCTCTCAGTAACGCGGACGACACCAGAGCGCTTCCACCTGCCTCTCCGTGCCTCTGCTCCGTTGGGAAAAACAGTTCCGCACCATTCAAAGGCTTTGTTCCTCCATAGTTTCCCTGGTTACACACATGTCACATGCTTCTCTGAGGGAGGGGGGAATCATACACGCTTTACACAACCCTAACCCTCCAGTGTGTGACTGAGAGACCCCCTCTGCCCCTTCTGCCCCTCTGCCCTTCTGCCCTTCTGTCCCTCTGCCCTTCTGCCCCTCTGCCCTTCTGTCCTTCTGCCCCTCTGCCCTTCTGCCCCCTCTGCCCTTCTTGTCCCTCTGCCCCTCTGCCCTTCTGCCCCCTCTGCCCTTCTGCCCTTCTGCCCCTCTGCCCTTCTGCCCTTCTGCCCTTCTGTCACCCCTGCCCCTTCTGCCCTTCTGCCCCTCTGCCCTTCTGCCCCTCTGCCCTTCTGTCCCTCTGCCCTTCTGCCCTTCTGCCCCTCTGTCCTTCTGTCCCTCTGCCCTTCTGCCCTTCTGCCCCTCTGCCCTTCTGCCCCTCTGCCCTTCTGCCATTCTGCCCCTCTGCCCCTCTGCCCCTCTGCCCCTCTGCCCCCTCTGCCCCCTCTTGCCCCTCTGCCCTTCTGCCCTTCTGCCCCCCTCTGCCCTTCTGCCCTTCTGTCCTTTAGGAAACTGCCTGAGGGGAGGGATAAGATTCAGAACAAACAGCTTTTAGTAAAGACGATGGGAGGCCCAGACGCAGGGGCCCAGGACGCGGGGCCCAGACGCGGGGGCCCCAGACGCAGGGGCCCAGACGCAGGGGCCCAGACGGGACGGCAGGTGATTGAGAGCTCTGAGTAATGGAAGGAGTCGTGGCGTCTTGTGATAACATGCTCAGACAGGAGAGGGAGCGGTTCTCGCTCTCGGGAGGATTTGCGGATTCGCCGCTCTCGGTTAATACGCGGGATTCTCATTATTTGTGCAAATTCGAAAAGCTCCAACTGTGGCACAGAGGACAAGGGAGACGACGCATAAGCTCGGCTGCCATGAGACGGAGGTGTCGCAAACAAATTAACACAAAATAAAAGAGGTGGGGGCTGGGTGGGTTTATACGGGGTGGGGCCCGCGGGAGGGGGGGTGACTAACTCCTCAGGTAAAAAGCCAAGAGGCACAAAAGCGAGAGACACTGAAGGGTCAGGGGTCAGAGGGATATTAAGGGCAGAGAAACGGAACGCCACTGTGCCCACAGCATGGGGGGGGGGGGGAGGTGTGTTCATATGGAAATGTATAAATACACACAATCAGCTGAGTTTGGCAGTTTTTAAGAGCACTTTCTCCGTTGCCACTGCTGATCGAGCGTTTTTGTCATCATTGGTGGATTTAGATCTTTCTTGGGGTGTCAAGTAATTTCCTGGCTTTTTGCACCCCCACTCCCCACAGTCTGGCTGCAGGTGGAAGATACTATGACACACGGCCTGTAATGCACGAGTCCGTCTCACCCTGGGCTGCCAGAGACTGATAAAACAGAAAAAAGCAATGAAAGCAAGGCATTGTGGGAGAAAAACCTCTGCCACTTCTTATCCCCCACTGACTCACTCCACTCACCCACTCACCCCATCCACCCACTCACTCAGATACTCACTCACTCACTCACTCACTCACTCACATACTCACTCACTCACATACGCACTCACTCAGATACTCACTCACTCACTCACATACTCACTCACTCACATACGCACTCACTCAGATACTCACTCACTCACTCAGATACTCACTCACCTCACTCACTCACTCACACACTTACATACTCACTCACTCACTCACTCACTCAGATACTCACTCACTCACTCAGATACTCACTCACTCACACACTTACATACTCACTCACTCACTCACTCACTCAGATACTCACTCACTCACTCAGATACTCACTCACTCACTCACTATACTCACTCAGATACTCACTCACTCACTCAGATACTCACTCTCTCTCTCTCTCTCTCTCTCTCTCTCACAGCTAGCTGCTTGTCACTGAGCAGAATCTGCAGATTCTGCAAGAAAAGGGTCAAAGGTCAAAACCTTTCCCCAGGATTTAGTCAGGAGGGGGGCTTTAAACCCCATCGCTCTCCATTATGTGGGGAATGAGGTCTTACCTCACACTTTGTTCAGGTTCTGTTTCTTTACAAATCAAAATGGATTAAAGAGGAAAAAAGTGCTTCACATATTTTTTCATTAAAACCTTAAAGCCCTTCAAGAGATTCAAGAGAAAAATGGTCTTTCCGGGAGCCAGACCGGTGCTCCGGCTGTACCCACAATCCCGTGGGAGAGGGGAGGGGAACGTCATTAAGATACATCACAAGATGAACCTTGCAAAATAATCCGTTTTTTTTGTAACCTCAGGGCCGGAAACACTGATCCTTATCGCTGCGGTTCCTTATCGTGTTTTAGGATCGACGTGGGGGGGGTTGCCGGTTTCAATCCCAAAAGAGGGATGGGGGGCACTGCACACGCACATTCCAGAAAGGTACTTAATGTGAGACTGCTTCAGGAGATATCGGCAATAATAAATAAATAAAGTGAAAAAGGAAATGAAATGAAAACCTGTGGCAGTCAGCCTAGCAGAGCAATAAGCGGGACAACCCTGAAGCTTGAGTGGGAGGGGCCTGAAGCATTAGTGGGAGGGGCCTAAAGCAGGAGGCTTGGTTGATCAGTAGTTCCCAAACCTTCAGCTCCTGTACCCCTTACTGAGTGACATTGTTTTATGTGACCCCTCCCCCTATTAAAAAAAAACCATGTTCAAATATTAATAAAGGTTTGTGCAGTCCACATGATAATCACAAAAGCAAATTTACCATTCCCTCTGCAGAATTCCATTCGCTCATTTCCAGGCCCCCGCTGACTGCCTAAAACATTTTTAAAAATGAACAAATTAATAAAGACAGAAAATGAGTGTACAAAGACGGACACGGCTGGGCGGAGTCACTTCAGCCGGTTAATTGATCACAGCTTAATTTCCCCGTTTCTCCGCCCTGATTAAAGCCATTAAAACCCTAACCCCGCCCCTTTACCCACCATCATCTCAAATTCCATGTCTCGTTGATTACGAACCGCCATCCCCCTCCCTGCGGTGTCCCCCCAGCGCACAGCGAGAGCGTTTCCCGACGCGCCCCAGCGACGCGCCTCCAGCGACGCGCCCCAGCGGACGCGCTCCAGCGACGCGCCCCAGCGACGCGCCCCAGGGACGCGCCCCAGGGACGCGCCCCAGCGACGCGCCCCAGCGACGCGCCCCACAGCGACGCGCCCCAGCGACGCGCCCCAGGGACGCGCCCCAGCGACGCGCTCCAGCGGACACGCCCCCAGCGACGCGCCCCAGGGACACGCTCCAGCGACGCGCCCCAGCGACACGCCCCAGCGACACGCCCCAGCGACACGCCCCAGCGACGCGCCCCAGGGACACGCCCCAGCGACACGCCCCAGCGACGCGCCCCAGGGACACGCTCCCAGCGACGCGCCCCATGCGACACGCCCCAGCGACACGCCCCAGCGACACGCCCCAGCGACGCGCCCCAGGGACACGCCCCAGCGACACCGCCCCAGCGACACGCCCCAGCGACACATACGTGTCAGTCCTCATGAGTGAGGGGGGGGTTTCCTCTGCTTTTCGTTGCTTCTGTAACCGCGGGGATGACAGCAGAAGCTCATGTCTGTACACACGCGCTGAGGGGAATTTTAATGGCGTAGCAGAGCTGGTGCGCCGCGGATGGCGGTAACCCTGACAGGCGAAAGCGTTCGTCTCAGAGCCCCCGCTGGATGCTAAGTTATGTTTGACGGGGTCCCGTAAGCCTTCCCGCTATCCCCGCAGAACCCACCCCTCTCCCCCTCCGCCCCCAAAACGCCCCACCCCCCCCCTCCCACCAACCACACGGGGGAATCCGTCACCTTTGCAAAATTTCACATCAGTAAGCACAGATGGGGGGGTAAAAAATCGCATAGCAGGAAAGACCAAGACTTTAAGCGATTTGACTGTAGCCATGAAGACCAGGGTTGATGTGTGATTAGGACTGCAGAGGGAGAAAGAGTTTCAGTCCCACAGCGCCCCCCCCCCCAACGTCCCGTCACATATTGGGGACCCCCCCCCCTTCTCCTGTCAATCTTAGAATATCCAACTTGTGCTTATGAGCGAACGCCTGTTACCCTCACCCTGAGAGAACGCCTGTTACCCTCACCCTGAGAGAACGCCTGTTACCCTCCCTCACCCTGAGAGAACCGCCTGTTACCCTCACCCTGAGAGAACGTCTGTTACCCATACAGACCTGCTTGATACTTAACTCCACAATCAAATCAATAGGTCATGAAGCTGGACCAATCATGGCCAGCAGCTCCGCAGGGCAGCATGTGATTGGCCGTACCGTTATTAAGACAGGACACCTGTCATTTCTGATGCAAAACACACACTGTCTCACCCAACTACCAATCAGCACCCTGCTCTGATAGAGTCTAAAAATGGATTTTAAAAATAATTTTTATATTAAGGAGGGGAAAAAATGACATTAAAAAATTGAAAAACTGAGAAGTGCTCCTCAAAGCCATTCTGAAAAATAATATGCTAATTAAGTGCTTGCTTCAGGCCAAATCTTAGGAACTTTAGCAAGGGAGTTATGAGCTCTTAACAAATTACTTAGTCTATTTATGCTGGGAGCAGTATACATTTTTAAAGTGGACTAGAGTTTTTTTTTTTTTTTTAAATATTCTTTTCCACACACAATTGAGACCTTTCCATTTTCAGAGACATTCTCCCCTTCTCTGCCATTTACGGATACAAAATGAGGATATCTGACTGGCGGTAATATCATTTCTCAAACTGCCAGGGGCCATGGAAGACAGTGAGTCTCATCAACATTCCAATTTAGTCTCCAATTTCCTTTTCTTGGGCATGAAATTCCTCTTCCGGTTCAGTGGAGGATTATCAACTTTTACTACGGTAATCAGCACTGGCATTAAAGACAACTGCGCCGGACTCAATCCAACACACAGACACAAAGAGAGATGACTACACTATTAATATCACACTGTTTTCACACAGCATGTAAAGGAATGCACAGTAAACAAGCAGTAAACAGGTCATGCCCAAGTTACATTTTTATTGCCGTTCTACCAAGTTTTATTGGCCAGTAGCTAAATTGCTGCTGATGTAAACTGAAAGGCGTACCAACAGCACAATACTACTAACGCAAATGCATGAGAACATTTTTAGAGCTCTGGTCTCAAATAATTACACAATCTCAAACTCCCAGTGTGCCACTTGCATCCTGCATGTTGTGGACCAGTTTCCTACTTTAAAACAAGTCATAATTAACAGGCTTAAAGTATTTAGGCCTAGAAAGTACTGTCAGAGATAAACAAGTACTTAGTGTGACTGCAAACAAAATCACCGCTCTTCCCCAAACAACTCGCATCACATCCCACACATCCCGCTTCTGTGTGTAGTATTATGGTCCTATCGTCTACCCCACCACATCCCACCCACCACATCCCGCTTCTGTCTGTAGTATTGTGGTCCTATCGTCTACCCCACCACATCCCACCACAATACTACAGACGGGGGGGGGGGGGGGGGGGGGGGGTTAAGAAAAATAGAGAGGGGATGATGGGAGAGAAAGAGAGAGAGAGAGCAAAAAAGAAAGAGACAAACAGAGTGAAAGAGAGAGAGAGAGAGAGAGAGAGAGAGAGAGAGAGAGAGAGAAAGAGAGAGACAGAGAGAGAGAGACAGTAGGTGGGAAGGGGTGCAAACGAGGGGTGAATAAATGAGCTCCTGTCTACAGATTCTCAACCCTGTGTCCATTTTTTAAAAAGAGGAATGACACTTTAGAGAGATGTATTTCATGACTAGTGACTAAATCTGTGTAAATTGGTTCTTGTTTTGTTTTTCTATTTGTTGTTCATCATCTGTATTTGCTTTATGCTTTTTTGCCTATTTGGTTTCTTTGAATCTAAGATAAAGATGAAAAATGATTGAGAATGTCAGTTCAAAAACAAATCATATCAATAATCTATGACATGAAAACCTTTCATTTGTATTTTTCACAGATAAACATGATTTATGCCCCCATGCCTTCAGTACAGTGCATGTTTTTAAACATAAATCACATTGTATGGCACTTGCATTGTTAAATGTGATCTAGCATAGGTAAATGGCAACCATTAACCATATATTGTTTAATATTGTTTGGAATCGAGATAAAGATAATATATTGACTATGTTTGTATAAATTAAATTTTTATTGCTTTAAAATCCCAAGAACATCCTGGGTCCTGGTTTCACACGTGCTAATAAGGTAACAGTAGACGAAGGTTAATCATTTAGAAAATTATAACTTGTTTTTTTGCCTACTGAAAACTACAAGGTTGTATATGAAAATAAATAAACAAAAAACTAACATCAAATTATGTGTGTGCATCTGTGCCAACACACAACCCACAGCATAAAACCTGAAAACACCACAACCCACAACCCACAGCACAAATCCTGAAAACACCACAACCCACAACCCACAGCAAATCCTGAAAACACCACAACCCACAACCCACAGCACAAATCCTGAAAACACCACAACCCACAACCCACAGCACAAATCCTGAAAACACAGCTCTTGTCAGACAGAGAATTCAAAGGCAGCAGAGAAATTTCAGGCACCCCCACAGCACCCCACAGCCCCCCACAGCCAAAGGTACGAGTCCATGCATCACCCCTTTATTAAATCAGTTTCAAATATTTTATTAAAAACTCTCTGATAATGTGGCACCTTACAAAAGGTGAAATGCATCTACGGAGCATGCTCAGATGTTCATAACGTACACGTCACTCAGGCGCACTCTGCAGCCAGCGGCCGGAGTAAACTCTAATACAGTGTGCTGTGGCTTTACGAGCCACATACATTAGCATAACGTTGCTCTAACGGCCTGAAAACAGGGTCACACTGCACGTATACGCTGGCATGACTCATTTACTGTCCTGCTGCTCTGATCCACGTTCTTGTTGCCAAGGCGTTAAGAATTCACTGTATCCTCCCATGATGCAATGCTGAAGAGTGTGTGTGGCACTCATGAGCAGAACTCACAGGACTGAGAGACTTTACACATCACAGACACTGACAGACAGACTGACAGCATGAGCTAAATAAACGCTAAATAACCTAAACACTAAATAACCTAAACGCTAAATAAACTAAACGCTAAATAAACTAAACGCTAAATAAACTAAACGCTAAATAAACTAAACGCTAAATAAACAAAACACTAAATAACCTAAACGCTAAATTAACTAAACGCTAAATAAACTAAACACTAAATAAACTAAACACTAAATAACCTAAACGCTAATAACCTAAACGCTAAATAAACTAAACGCTAAATAACCTAAACGCTAAATAACCTAAACGCTAAATAAACTAAACGCTAAATAACCTAAACGCTAAATAAACTAAACGCTAAATAACCTAAACGCTAAATAAACTAAACGCTAAATAAATGCACTGACAGAGGAATAATCTGCATATTCACATGCATACATAAACACACACGCACCGCACAACCACGCACGCGCGCACACACGCACGCACGCGTACACACGCGCGCAAACAGACGTATGGCACAAACACACACATACCCCTCATCCACACATGCATGCGCACACGCACACACACACAGACAACCCAGACACACCACACCACCCCAGAATCCCCGTGCTTACAATCGATCACATGTTCATGTCTGAGGCCTGTCTACTGGGTGAGAGATGTCCACAGCTACATAATCCCCATTGATGGTGTGGATTAGCCCACTTTACGCATCCCGCACAGCCCTGCGTGCTCCACACATCGAGGTTATCAAGCAGGGCCGGGAATCATTGACCACTTTTACAAAACGTTGCGTGGGGGGGGGGGGGGGGCTCTATCAGACTCGGGCGGTCTCCAGGAGATGGGCAGGAATATAAATAATTAAACACACAGGTTGAAAAAAAGGGGGGGCAGCAGGGAGAGGAATCAGACACGTCTGGCGTTAGATAATAAGTTCGATCTCTGTGTAATCAGGCAAGCTCACGGGGAAGTCGATATGAAACCGACCCTTCAGCAGTTTCCCCCCCCTCAGGGTCTTGTCTGTTCAGTTTGTCCTGCCTTTCACTAATCCTTCCTTCCTATGATAGAGACTCACAGCTCAGCCACAGTTTTCCACCCAAACAAAAACACTAAATCTATTCTGAGCATCCTGACAATGAGGCAGAAAAGCGAGTCAGGCACTTGAGTCAGGTACTAGAGCAGGGGTGTCCAATCTTACCCGAAAAGGGCCGGTGTGGGTGCAGGCTTTTGTTCTAACCCAGCACTATGACACCTGATTCTACTTATCAAGGTCTTGATTGAAGAGCACGATTAGTTAATTAGTTGAATCAGGTGTTGTAGTGCTGGGCCTAAAACAAAAACCTGCACCCACTACCGGCCCTTTCCGGATAAGATTGGACACCCCCTGTACTAGAGAGTTCAGGCACTAGAGAGTCAAGAATCAAGACGCTTGAGAGTCAGAAGCTTGCGAGTCACACGCTTGTGAGTCAGATACTTGGAGGGACTCGAGAGGAGTGCTTCTGTAGGCATCATACGATCAGTCAATCAGAACTATATGCCCTTGTACAGCATTCCAATCACAGGTTTCTGACTGATCCTGGGACAGCATGGACTTTTTTTTTTTCAAATGACAAATTTATACTTACTATAAAAATAAATAAATATCTAGCAATTAAATTATATATATATTTATGTATTTATTAATTAATTAATTATTTCACTATGGGACAGAGAGCAGTCCCTTATGGAAATGTAATATACTGCAGTATATTTTAAATATATTGTGCGGATAATTTTCATATATTTACAGTATACTGCAGTATATTCTTTTTACCATTACAGTCATTTAGCAGACGCTTTTATCCAAAGCGACATTTTTCCATAAGGGGGTTGGTCATCACTATGGGACAGAGAGAGAGAGCAGTGTCATCACTATGGGGACAGAGAGAGAGCAGTGTCATCACTATGGGACAAAGAGAGAGCAGTGTCATCACTATGGGACAGAGAGAGAGCAGTGTCATCACTATGGGACAGAGAGAGAGCAGTGTCATCACTATGGGACAGAGAGAGAGCAGTGTCATCACTATGGGACAGAGAGAGAGAGCAGTGTCATCACTATGAGACAGAGAGAGAGAGCAGTGTCATCACTATGGGAACAGACAGAGAGCAGTGCCATCACTACGGGACAGAGAGAGAAAGCAGTGTCATCACTATGGGACAGACAGAGAGCAGTGCCATCACTATGGGACAGAGAGAGAGTGTCATCACTATAGGACAGAGAGAGAGAGAGCAGTGTCATCACTATGGACAGAGAGAGAGAGAGAGCAGTGTCATCACTATGGGACAGAGAGAGTAGTGTCATCCACTATGGGACAGAGAGAGAGCAGTGTCATCACTATGGGACAGAGAGAGAGAGCAGTGTCATCACTATGGGACAGGTATGCACAGAGAGAAACAGGAGGATGATGTGTGCTCGTAGGACTCTGCATTATCTCACTGGTGGAGATTATACTACGCCCACGACAGTTTAGAAAATTGAATCATAAACAGCCAATGGGGATCGGGTCAAAGATGGCACCCTGAATTCACTCAACTTGGTCCTGAACTCAGACTTAAATCCAAGCTTTTTTTCTTCACAAGAAGCATTTGACAAGTTCATTTTGGTGATCGCTCAGCCGGCCAGAAACACTTGCATTTATTTGCTAGACAAGAGCTAAGGGCAAAGGCTGATTGAGGCCAGATCATTTCAAATGGAAAAAAACTACAACTCCATCTTTAAATAAGCTTATCTTCACACCCCAGTGTAATCCAATGTTTTATCACCAGGACGACAGCAATCTCACCCTATAGCTGCAAGCACCGTCAAAGGCTCACTCCTTCATGTTATAAAATTAATTTTAACATCAACAAATTCCACCCAACAAATTCAAATAAAACAAATGTATTAAATACACAATTTAAAAAATAAAAAAAACAGAAAAGGGAAATCTTCAGCAGATGACCACAAGCTTTTTCTGTGATTGAAATTGTAAATTAAAACTTTAGCCACCTAAATTAACCAAAGCCAATAAAATCCTGAAATAAAGCCCACACATTCCGTATCATATGTGACTTGTGAAGGTCTACCAAGTTAAAGTTCCACATTAACTTGGACGTACTACAGCTAAAATAGCACTTATTCACACGTGATGAGCTACAGTTAACACACAATGACAGCCGAGGTCTTCCTCCTCATAAGCGTTTTGTGGGGGGCGGAGTTTTTTCGTTTGTTTTTTGCCGTTACTGGTTATGACTTTGTTGTGAAGGCAGAGAATAGGATCTCTATCAAATGAAGCACTAAATTAAACCTGTGCGCTAAGTGCTCCCCTGACAGAGAAAACACCACTACTTCTCACTGTTACAGAGAAAACACCACTACTTCTCACTGTTAATGATTTGTTGGAAAATGCACAAGAGCACTCCACCAGAGAGGTAGTAATTGTTCTGTCCCCCAGAAATTCAATAAAATCGTACATAAAGCCACAAGGCTATCGCTTGTGCAAGGTGAGAGAATGAAGCTACTTCACTTTGACCAAGGAACAGAGAGAGAGAGAGAGAGAGAGAGGAGAGGGGGGGGAAGAGAAGGAGAGAGAGTGGAAAAACTGCCCTTTTGTGTGACAGGGAGATCTTATGCGCTCTCATCTTTGAAATGAGAAAAACAGCTGGGTGGCAAGTCCCAGTCCACAGCACTGCCATTTCTCCGCTGCCTCCACCTCTCTCTTCTCTCTTCTCTCCTCTCTCCCTCACCTTTGACTCTTTCATTCTCCCTCTCTTCTTCTGCCGTCTCCTCTCTCTCTCTCTCACATTATCCACCCCCGAGAGCATCCTCATGAGAAAAAAACAGAAATAGTAATAAAATAATAAAATAGCACAAAGCCCGTGTTGGTGTTTTTGTTTTCCCGTTTCCTGTTTCCTGTTCCTTCTTCAGTTGCTCCACTGTCACTCATCCAGCTGATGTCATGTCCTGTTTTTTTTTTTTTTGGGAAGAACGACGATATAAACGCTTCCTCCTTCAACAAAAGTGCCGGCAGCAGAACATGTGCACATTGTCTCAGGCTCAGGAACCCCGCTGCAGGAACCCCTTACACCCCCGAAACGGCAAGTGCCAGATATTTAACTCTCAGCCTCTGGCACTAGTACATTTAGTCAAATCAGGAGGATGACAGCAATGGACTCAGTGTGCCAAGTGAAATGGTTTGTTCCGCGAGTCCTAATGTATCTACAGCACAAGGGGTCCTCATTGAGTGAAGACAATCATCTCAAACACTGGTTTCAGCTTTGGGGAAGGTCACATGACCCATATGACCTGAAGGTCAGCAGCAGTCCGCACCCGGGATTGGCTGGCCTGGGGTTCCGTGGATTTTCACTGTATCAGCCACTCCCAATGAGGCCCCAGGCATCCTCAAGTATCCAGAGTTGTCGTCAGCGAGCGACGCGGCTCTCCTGTGATTGGGGCGTGAGTCCTTTCATTGGACCGCCCCTCTGTGTCCCTAAACCCAAACCTTTCTCTGAGTCCCTAAACCCACATTGGACATAGAAATTGGATTAGAAAAACTCAACACCATATTCCCAGGAGGATTAAACAAACGCTGGTAAAACATCAACACAAGAGGGGACCAAAATTCTTCCTACTTAAAGGCTGCAGTACTGGCTGAATGGCCAGTGCAAACTTTTCTTTCCCAAGGGGGGCCCTCATAGGGGGTAACTTGGGAAATAAAGATTTTTTCCCTAAATCTGAGTCCCTAAACCAAGGACCTTTCTGTGTCCCTAAACCCAGACCTTTCTCTGTGTCCCTAAACCCAGACCTTTCTCTGTGTCCCTAAACCCAGACCTTTCTCTGTGTCCCTAAACCCAAAACCTTTCTCTGTGTCCCTAAACCCAGACCTTTCTCTGTGTCCCTAAACCCAGACCTTTCTCTCTTTACAGGCAAAGGAACTAATCTGGATAAGCACTGGGAGAAAACCGGTGAGCAGATGGCTTGTTGCAAACACTCGACCGTCACCTGCTTCCTAACAAGAGAAAACCTTCAACTAGTGCAGCTGTTATAGGTGGCCGTTTTTTGCGGAAAGGTTTTACTTGCAATGATTGTGATATGCTGTGATCCCTACCGGGCCTTAGTCTGGGACAACACTGCCGGCTAAATGACTAAATTGTAATTTAGAAACAGCCGAAGCAATTTCACCTACTTCAGAGGACAGCAGAAGATTTAATAGCTAAACAAAAACATTGTACATTTAAAGGCACTGGATGAAGCTTTTTGTGAAAGGGGGGGAAAAAACACAATCACATCTTTTATACAAAAAGCGTTATCCCAGGGAGAGCAGGGGATAATAACAGAAAATATCTTGGTCTACGCAGTCAGTCTGTGTCCATTTCCCTTTCGCCCTCCACATAAGTCCCTCTACCAATAAGCTTACAATCATTTCCAGAAGAGGGACCAAGCTTCAGTTGCTTACCCACGGGGCACAATAAACCCTTTTCCTCCGCACCCCCCACCCTCCACCCCAAAAAAATACATCTGATTAAATACTTGGAAATACAACAAAGAAAGAGGTGGAGGGAGGTGGAGAGAGAGAGAGAGTAAGTCTAACCCAATTATAAGACGCCGGAGTGGGGGCGTTAAGAACAGCTGTGGCGCTGACAGTTCTCTGAACCCTGCTGGCACCATTGAGACCTCGGCATTAATATCTTTCCTCAGAAGCATGAAATCAATACTGTTTTGGACCTTATTTATTTTTTTATTTGTCATTCTTTAGGCTAATATGAGAAAAACAGTGTTTCGGGGAAACAGCGAAGAAATTAACCCTGAACCCGGCAGACAGTCAGCGATGGAAGAATTACTGGCAGTTTTAATCAACATCTTGTTCATTGAAAAAGCCCCCACCACCACAAATTCAAAAGTGTTCAAATGTTCTCCTGCACTCTCTTCACTTCTGTCTTTTAGCCCTATCAGCTGAGAGAAAAAGAGAAGAAAAATAAATAAATAAGACAGAGGAGGGGAAATATTTGAGCTCAGAGTTTGCTGTCTTAATGAATATGACTCCCAGCTCTCACAATAACACAGAGAGATAGGCTGAGTGTGTAAACAGCGGAGGACGCCCTGCTAAGGCCCGCTAAGGCCCGCTAACGGCTCTGTTCAAACCCATTTCCAGTGCGCTTTCCTGGAGTGTGCGATCCAGCGCCCCTGGTGCCTCTGCAGCTCTCTCAGCCCGCACCATGAACCAAACACAGCTAACAGCCCAGCGCCCTGGTGCCTCTGCAGCTCTCTCAGCCCGCACCATGAACCAAACACAGCTAACAGCCCAGCGCCCTGGTGCCTCTCCAGCTCTCTCAGCCCGCACCATGAACCGAACACGGCTAACGGCTCTCGCCGGAGCAAGCCGAGGTTCACACCGGGTCTTGGATTACCGCTCTATGTAATTACAAACTGAGAGCACGCTTCATGGCCAGGTTTAAAATGGCCCGGGTGCAACATTAAGGTAAGTGATTTGAGAAGCTGGGCTGTGTAGGAAGCGTTGGAATGGCAGCGACACGGCGTGACAGGGGCTAATGTTCAGTGTGTGAACGCTCCCGTAACGCTGCCCAACGGAGAAGAGCTTCCGCTACTAAAACCCCACCTCTTTCACACACAGCCACCCAAAAACACAGAATGTTCTTACAGTGAAATTCAGTTAACTTTGAACACATAAAACACTCTAAAGAAGGGATTCTTAACTGTAGTCATGGCAGCCATAGTGCCTGCTGGGTAACCTCTCTATAGGGGTATGGGTATACTGTCGGTATAACATCGAGAGACACAGCCACAGCTCTTCCTCGTCCAGGCGCTGGTCACTTCCCATCCAGACTACTGTGCTTCTCTTCTTAGTGGTGTCCCCGTTGCCGTTTGTCCGGTCAACAAACCCCCCCAGGCTCAGTCATGTGACTCAGTCATGTGACTCGCATCCAATTTAAAAGCTTTGTGCTAGCCTATTGGGCAGCTAAAAGGACTGCTCCATTGCTGCTCATCTTCCCACTGCAGTCAGAACAGCAGAAACCCTGCTCATCTTCCCACTGCAGTCAGAACAGCAGAAACCCTGCCCATCTTCCCACTGCAGTCAGAACAGCAGAAACCCTGCTCATCTTCCCAATGCAGTCAGAACAGCAGAAACCCTGCTCATCTTCCCACTGCAGTCAGAACAGCAGAAACCCTGCCCATCTTCCCACTGCAGTCAGAACAGCAGAAACCCTGCTCATCTCCCTACAGCAGAAACCCTTTCCATCGCAGACTGAACTGTCCCCACCTCATCAGATTGCCCCAAGGCTGCCCTCTTCCTTATTGGACTTCCTTTTGGGATCGTAATGTTACAGGTATAGCCGTGTAAAGATGCATTGGCTATGTAGCGGTATTTATTTTTTGTTTACATTACTAATCATTGATTTGTTTGACTAACCTTCATTATAATTGACATTGATTACAAGAGGGCTTTGATTATAATTCTCTGGGATTTCCGTGTCTTCTCTGTGATTTTGTACTTCTCTGTTCCTGCTGATCTCCATTTCCGCATGCCGCTCTGAATAAGAGCTTCCACCAAGTGAGCGGAATCAGAGCAGCCCATTACCTCACCTGGATCCATTACCTCACCTGGACCCATTACCTCACCTGGATCCATTACCTCACCTGGACCCATTACCTCACCTGGATCCATTACCTCACCTGGACCCATTACCTCACCTGGATCCATTACCTCACCTGGACCCATTACCTCACCTGGACCCATTACCTCACCTGGCTTCATTACCTCACCTGGCTTCATTACCTCACCTGGATTCATTACCTCACCTGGACCCATTATCTCACCTAGACCCATTACCTCACCTGGCTTCATTACCTCACCTGGATTCATTACCTCACCTGGATCCATTACCTCACTGGATTCATTACCTCACCTGGATCCATTACCTCACTGGATTCATTACCTCACCTGGACCCATTACCTCACCTGGATCCATTACCTCACCTGTACCCATTACCTCACCTGGATCCATTACCTCACCTGGACCCATTATCTCACCTAGACCCATTACCTCACCTGGCTTCATTACCTCACCTGGCTTCATTACCTCACTTGGATTCATTACCTCACCTGGATCCATTACCTCACTGGATTCATTACCTCACCTGGATCCATTACCTCACTGGATTCATTACCTCACCTGGATTCTTGGGTCTAACTTGGTTGCTGATTTTAAGGCACCTACACTGTGGCACTCCAGGAGCAGATTAGGGAACCCCCCCCCCCCCCCCCCGTTCTCCAGATTCACCGGGAATGCTCTGCACACTCGGTTAATCTGGGAAATGCCGGAGCGCTGGAGGCTTGCAGGTGAACTCAAACGCACGGAACGCGTGTGGATTCAGTTAAACCCCAACACCCCATTATTTTTCCCCCGACAGCAGAAGCTCTTTTGTAGTGCATAAATGGACATTATCTAATTCTCTCTTGCATGCAAATCAGATGAAATGTGTCTGAAGCATATTGCCGGCAAAAGCTCGGCACAGCTCAGCTACACCGGTGACAAGGGTACCTTTTGGGACATTTCTCCACTTAACACTTTAATCAAGCTCGCCTATTTACAAAAAAATTAATCACATATTTCCCCCAACGCAAAAAATAATAATGATAATAATAACTACTTAGCCTCCGAACCCAACACACTTCATTTGTTGCCAAGAGCCAACACTGTGAAATTCAATATTTTTTAGAACGCTGACATTAATAATGGCCTTTTAATAAGCTAATCCACTGTACTGTAACTTCCCATTGTTTGTTTTTTGCTCAGGAATGCAAGTCGACATTCATGCTTTGTGTATCATTTAGGGCTACAATAGGCCACACTGGGCCGTCAAAATGGATTCCAGTGATTTTAGTGTCAAAAACATTGAAAGATGTAAACAAGGCAGCGTATTTCAGTTTGCTTACTGTCAGAATCTGTATTTGTAGCTGAAAACATCCCCCTGTCGTAATAAGTGTCAGAATAAAACTCCTCTACAGTGGCTCCTTGTTTACAACTGAGCCACCCAACATTAAAGCTGCACCAGCCTGGCCGAAAAATAAACCGCCAATGAGATTGCCTCTCCCGAGAGTCCACAACATCAAAGGAGTCATTTTTGGGAAGTGGATTTTCCGTACAGCTCATGGGAAGCCAGGAAAGAAGAATACAGTAGTTTGCATAATTTGGGAAATGCATTGCTTGCAGCAATGTCACATGACTGAAAATTCTGAGGGTCCACCTGAATGCACACACACACACACACACACACATTACACACTGAGCAGATTATGTATGACAGGGAGTGCATCCCAAAAAAATGCTCCCATTCGTTGAGCTGGACCTGTTCTGTGTGAAATATCAGGAATAATTCTAGGGTTCTGACTAAGTTAAGGTAAACATTTCTTGTATTAAATACTTTCCTAAAATATAAGTGCAAACATGACCACACTGTCGGTTTGTGATCCTAAAAATCCCATCTTTCATCTGGCATGCAGAATGCAGTGCATTAGACTGTGACCATGACAGCCAGGAGTGGAAGCTGGGACAGTGGGCGGATGAGAACCTGAATACCAACAGAAATTTCCCAAATACAACTCATCCTCCTCAGATACTTCCTCAAATAAATCTGACCACACACACACACGCACACACACACACACACACACACGCACACGCACACACACACGCACGCAATCATATACACATGCTCCTGAGTCTGTGAAACTTACACAAAAACTCTGTTAGATGCATTTGCATCTGCATGTATTTTTGAAAAGTAGCATTTAAACCTTCAGCTGTCACATTTTAGTTCTAAAAAAAAACTTTGGTTTCAGTCCTTTATGAGGAAAAGCAAGGTTCACCTAAACACCAACTTTCTCAGGCTTCAATCTCCAAACTCGCTACACTGTATGGTTTTTCACATAAATGTTATCAGTTCCTTCCAAGCTCCAAAGCTCAAAACTGTCCATTATTAAGGATCTCATATGCCCAGGATTGTTTTTACCAAGACCTGCCAATATCGGACAGGTGAAATATTTTTTGTTATCCTGTTAGACTATTTGTAGCCATGCAAGCTGGCCCTCGGGTAGTGGTGGCCCTAAACAAGAATTATGTTGAGGCCCAAAAGTGCTCCAACATCAATCATTACATCACATTTAAAAAATTGCAATTGTGAGATGGTCGTGGTCCTAAATGACCACTGCATAGGGTTCATGCCATCGACCGGCTCTGCTAGCCATGCATAGGGTTCATGCCATCGACCGGCTCTGCTAGCCATGCATAGGGTTCATGCCATCGACCGGCTCTGCTAGCCAAAGGCAGGATTTACACTTTAAATACGTTTTACCAAAGGTATGGGATTAAGTAGTGTATATGAATATGAATAGTAATAAGTGGTGTATATGAATATGAATATTAACAGTAATAAGTGGTGTAAATGAATATCAACAGGATTAAGTGGTGTACATGACTATGAATATTAATAGTAATAAGTGGTGTATATGAATATGAATATGAATAGTAATAAGTGGTGTATATGAATATGAATATGAATAGTAATAAGTGGTGTATATGAATATGAATAGTAATAAGTGGTGTATATGAATAAGAATATTAATAGTAATAAGTGGTGTATATGAATATGAATATGAATAGTAATAAGTGGTGTATATGAATATGAATATGGATAGTAATAAGTGGTGTATATGAATATGAATATGAATAGTAATAAGTGCTGTATATGAATATGAATAGTAATAAGTGGTGTATATGAATATGAATATGAATAGTAATAAGTGGTGTATATGAATATGAATATGAATAGTAATAAGTGGTGTATATGACTATGAATATGAATAGTAATAAGTGGTGTATATGACTATGAATATTAATAGTAATAAGTGGTGTATATGAATATGAATATGAATAGTAATAAGTGGTGTATATGAATATGAATATGAATAGTAATAAGTGCTGTATATGAATATGAATATTAATAGTAATAAGTGGTGTATATGAATATGAATAGTAATAAGTGGTGTATATGAATATGAATATGAATAGTAATAAGTGGTGTATATGAATATGAATATGAATAGTAATGTGCTGTATATGAATATGAATATTAATAGTAATAAGTGGTGTATATGAATATGAATAGTAATAAGTGGTGTATATGAATATGAATATGAATAGTAATAAGTGGTGTATATGAATATGAATATGAATAGTAATAAGTGGTGTATATGAATATGAATATGAATAGTAATAAGTGGTGTATATGAATATGAATATTAATAGTAATAAGTGGTGTATATGAATATGAATATGAATAGTAATAAGTGCTGTATATGAATATGAATATTAATAGTAATAAGTGCTGTATATGAATATGAATATGAATAGTAATAAGTGGTGTATATGAATATGAATATGAATAGTAATAAGTGCTGTATATGAATATGAATATGAATAGTAATAAGTGGTGTATATGAATATGAATATTAATAGTAATAAGTGCTGTATATGAATATGAATATTAATAGTAATAAGTGCTGTATATATATGTACAGGGCCTCAGGGCTCAGGCCTGAGAGGGAACTGTAACATTGTGCAGCAACACTATATAAATGTTAATCAAGTTCACAGAGAACCAAGCGCAAAAAATTAATGCACATGGGGGGGGGACTCTGGAGATGGGCGGTCTCCACCCCCCTGCCTTGGCCCGCCTCCAGCTCCAGAGGGGGGGGGCGGGGTTAATAGGGGGCGGGGTTGAGAATTGTTTCTCCGTCACACTGGGAAGTTTCTGTGGCCCATGGGCAACTCACCCAGGCCTACAGTGTGTGCGTGTGTGTGTGTGTGTGCGTGTGTGTGCGTGTGCGCGTGCATAAGAGAGGCTGTGTGTACAACTGTAAATGGGTTAACGTATGTCTGTGTGTGCATGCGTGCGTGCATGAGAGAGACTGTGTGCACAACTGTAAATGTGTTTACGTGTGTCAGCATGTTAATGAGTGTGCATGTGTGTTCTTTCAGTTGACACCTTGCCAAGGTCACGTGATGTACAGTGAGCACCATAATTCATTGGACAGTGACACATTTTTTGTTATTTTGGTTCTGTACTCTAGCACTTTGAGTTTCAAAAAGATACAATGACAATTATGTTGAAGTGCAGACTGTCAGCTTTAATTTGAGGGTATTTTCATTTCACTTGTACATAACATCCCCCCCCTTTTCAGGCATAAAAAAATATTGGACAGTTTAACATAATGTAGAATAAAGTTATCATTTTTTATATTTGGTTGCATATCCTTTGCATGCCATGACTTCCTGATGTCTGTGACCCAACAACATCAAAAGACTCTTGATATCTTATTTTCTGGTACTCCTACAAGCGATACTATAACCTCTCAGCATTTGAATGGATCTCTATGAGAATTGGGGGGTGGGTATAGATTTAGCTGTAAATTACACTGGAACAGTATGGAACACATGGTTGGCTAAATGGCTTTAAGTCATCAAGGGTCTGACGTATCAAACAAGCCTTAAACCATCACTCTGCTGCCAGAAATACAGTAGATATGGATGGATAACTTGAAGGGTTTCTTCTCCTGACTTATTTTTCCAGAGTTCAATAGAAAAATTTGTCAGGAGAAACAACCATTAAAGTGATCCATCCATATCTACTGCATATCTGGCAGCAGAGTGATGGTTTGAGGCTTGTTTGATACCTCAGACCCTTGATAACTTACAGCCAATTCGCCAACCATGTATGCTAGAGTAGAGAACCAAAATAACAAAACGTGTCACTGTCCAATGAATTATGGTGCTCACTGTATTTGCATGTGCCTTGCCGTGGTCACGTGATGTATGTGCATGAGCACACCGCTGGAGGCAGGTGTTTTTGAGGCAGATTCGGATGAACTGAAGAAACAAACAAAGCTACTGCTGAGTTTGTGCCTTTTTTCTCGACAAACCTGTCAAAAGCCCGGGAATATAAAATGGTACAGGATGTCATTAGAACTGGGGAAAAGGTTTCAATTCCAATTTGTAATCTTGCTAGCAAATCAACTTAGCCAAATAGTCGATAGTTCATAAGTAACTAAGGTTAGCTAACATTAGCAAGCCAACTAACGGTATGGCTATGATATGGGTGGACCAACGTTAGTTGGCATTGATAAATGTCAGACATTATAATCCAGCTAGCTACCTAAATAATTTACATGATGTTGACATGTTTCTGTCCTTCCCCATGGGCAGTTTACCATGATGGTAGTCATAACTAACAAACTAAGGATAGCCATCTAATTTAATTTTGCCTCTAATCAACGGCTCTGAATTTAGGTAATCGACTGATCCAGACAAAAGGGGTTTTCGAGGCGGGTCTATAAAGTTCAACCAATCGGATATTAGACTCTGCCCACCGGCATTGATTGGTGATGTTGTCAAATTTAATTATTTCTCAGTGCACACATACGCCAACAATCCTGAAATAATTAAATGTGGAAATAAATAATTAAATGAGCACATAATTAAATGTGGAATCAAATATTACATTTAATTATTTATGTTGACATTTCACTTTTTTATTTTTTATTTATTTATTTAGAGAATATTGGCACAAATTGTCCTCCATACACAGTTACAAAGTGCTTCAGAAAATGTTTAAAACAAACCATGGAAGAAAAAAGAAACAAAGCAATCAAGTAAAGCAAAACTGAAGCAGGATAAGGACACTAAACTTAAAAGCAAAAGCAGAGTAAAAGCAAGCCTATAAAAATTAGTTTTCAAAAGTGATTTAAAAGAAGACAGAGATTTGCCTGATCTCCTCAGGGCTCTGGTGGAAAAGGCACGATACCCCTTCGTTTTGAGCGTAGACTGTAGCACAGCCAGAGGGCCCTTACCCGGGAATCTCAGGCTGCTCTTAGGCATATAGGGGATAAAGGTCAGATATATAGGTGGATCCTAGGCCCATACATGCCTTAAAAGTAAAAGTAATCAATAGAAAATTTTAAATCAATCTTGAATTTTACTGCCAACCAATGGAGTGAAGCTGTCTTTCTTGTCCTCCTCAGGAATCTGGCTGCAGCATTGTGAAATAAATGCAATCTGGACATACGTACATTTTTAGCTTACACAGGTGTATAGAGAATTACAATGGTCAAGGTGTGATGAAATAAAGGCATGATTTACAATTTACTAAAAGATGACAATTTTTCAAAGTCTACTGAGTTGCAAGAAGCATTACTGTACCACAGACTTGACAAAAAAAAGCTGAGATTACAGTCAAAGATGATGCCAAGATTTCTGCATTGAGCAGTCACAGTGGAGAAGAGTGGGTCGAAAGTGATTTCAGCTAAAACCGCTAAAGGTGGGACGATCATAATTGCTTGTTTTTAACTAAGAAATTTGAAGGCATCCAGTTTTGAATATCGAGAATAAAGATTCAAAGAATCTACATTTTGTCTATATCACCAGGGCTAACAGGCAGGTACTGGTTATCATTTGCCTAATGCTATGTTTTCTAATGATCCAGTGCGAGCATGATGATTGGGAAAAGGATGGAACCAAGAACGGTGCCCTGGGGGACTCCACATGTAACCTCTGCTAATGATGACCTCGACATTCCAACGGCAACAGAGAAAGATCTACTTGTTAGATATGAGGTAAACCAGTCCAGCATAATGCCAGAGATGCCAGCCCAGTATTTGAGAAGATGCAGTTAAAGACAGCGGTCACCTGTGTAAAGGATGCCAGTCCTACACCCACCGCCGAGAATGACTCACCTGAGATAGACATGCACTTAGGTTTCATATACCCACTGAATAATGTAAATAAATGTGCTTTTGCATTATGGCCATTTTTACTATCCATGTGACATCACTCCCCTGGTCTTCTCCAGGCTGACCGTTGGGTTTATTTCCTCTAAGGAGGAGGGTTAGGGTAAGAAGGAGAGGCGGTCGCTTGTCATCACACCTTCACGGCACGTGAGCCAATCCACACACCGAAAATATATCCTGCTTAAATGTCCCGAGCTTCTCCAGCACTGGCTATCGAGAATCGGTCAATGCACACGACATCCTGCAAGACCTGGGGTCTGAGAGGCGCCATTTATTCACACATCATCTACCCACACACACACACACACACACACACACACACACACACACACACACACACGCATACACACACACACACACACACACACACACACACACACACACACACACACACACACACACACTCACACACGCATACACACACACACACACACACACGCACACACACACTCACAGACACACACACACACACACACACACACGCATACATACACACACACACACACACACACACACACGCATACACACACACACTCACACACACACACACACACACACACACACACACACGCATACACACACACACACACACACACTCACAGACATGCACACACACACACACACACACACACACACGCATACACACACACACACACACACACACACACACACACGCATACACACACACACACACACACACACACACACACACACACGCATACACACACACACACACGCATACACACACACTCACACACACACACACACACACACACACACACACACGCATACACACACACACACACACACTCACAGACATGCACACACACACACACACTTCCTCTCTCACTCACACATACTCAGACACACTCTCAAACACACACTCTCACATATATTTATGAGGCTTACATATTCTGCGTGAGGCCCTACAGCCTTATCTGTAAGCAGACAGGTATTTATTAGCGGTAAACAAGCGGGAAAAACCGCCGGGGCCCACGCATCAGCGCGGCTCTCTCAGCCGCGGAAAATGTGTGAATATATGTATTGTGGACAAACACAGCCAACCGCCCTCCACAACACCCCAGGGAGCGAGAGAGACGACAGCGGCTTCCTGGTTTTAGGGGTGAATCTGCACCCCAATTATGGCGCCCGTGCTGCTGCCTCTCCTTAAAGGATCACAACCCCTCCCCCCCCATACCGCCACGGCCGTCGCCATGGCACAGCGGTGCCGAGAACGCTGACGGGCCAATTTCACCAATTTCGCCGATGGATTGCCGCTGTTAAGATAGCATAGATGCAATATCTCACACACACACACACACACACACACACACACACACACACACACACACACACACACACACACACACACACACACACACACACACACACACACACACACACACACACACACACACACACACACACACACACACACACACACACACACACACACACACACACACACTGCCCCGGAATAAAAAAATTTAAAAAATGTAACAAACAACTAAAATATGTATTTATAAAAAAAGTTCATTTTTGACAGCGGCAGACTCAGTTACATCCAGACGGTGCTCATTTTCAGCTCTCATCTTTTAAAGGAGAGCAGAAATGAACCCTCCTGAAAGCATGATTATAAAGGGGGTACTGTTAAGTGCACACATGGATTATGGATGTAAGTAATACAGGCTAACACACACATATGCTTTCTCATTCTTTCACTTTAACTGGTGAACTACCCGTAACGTAAATGTGGGCATGCCAGTAAAAAAATAATACAAGGAATGAATAGAAATTTATAAATAACATATCAGGGTGAAAGAGCCGTTGTGCTGGGCTATGTGGGGGTGCACTGAGTGAAGGACCTTGTTCTAACTGCAGTGATGTGCAGGGTCCGGTGTGAACCCGGAACATGCCAGTGCTTACTGTAGGGTGTGGCCCAAGGCCCCTCCCACCCACTGAAACTGACCAATCAAGGACCGCTTCATCAGAAAAGCAGCAGCAGTTGTTGTATGCTCTCAGGAGGAAGAGCTGGGAATAGTCTCTGAATGCAACCATGCCGAGGTCCACTAGTGGCGCCCCCTGGAGGTAGCTTCTTATGTTGTTTTCATACAAAGACACAGATTTCACCAGAAACAGAAAGCCCAGGACGTCTCGTCACCCCACAGCTGGTTTTGGCTGCTTTCTGCCGTTGTGATCGTCGTCTGGGAACGACGGCTCGTGGTGGCAGACCCATAGGCTGATGGTGCCAAAAGGAAGCTGGGAGTCTCTGGGAAGTTAAAATCACACTAAAATGTAAAAATCTTTACATTTTAGTGAGAGTCTGCACAAGGCCAAGACATGCCGAAATGGACAGATGCTAACAGGCGTTCTAAAGTGTTGCAAAGTCAAGTTAAAATATGTTTAGAATTTTTTTTACTCCTATATCTCTATAAAGTCAAAATGAAAATAAATATGTTTTATTGTGAGTTCTCATAACTGAAAGTGCAGATCAGTTCATTCACTGTTATAAAGACCAGGACACTGCTGGTCAAACTTTGAGATGAAGTTGGGTCAAGTCCAGCCTTGGCGAGACGCCTCCCATATAATATGAATAAATATTAATTATACAAATTGTGTAAAATTTCATGTATGGCTTTGTGTGGCAAATGTGTCTTTAATATTGATTTAATATTGATTTTAATATTGATTTCTCCATAAGGGAGGCTTTCCCTTTACCTTTACCTGTGCTTTTAACTGCATTAATGTTCCACTGCAGCTCAACTGGCAGGTTCTGACTGGCCAATCAGCAGGAGGTTCTTACTGACCAATCAGCGGGAGGTTCTGACTGGCCAATCAGCGGGAGGTTCTGACTGACCAATCAGCGGGAGGTTCTGACTGACCAATCAGCGGGAGGTTCTGACTGACCAATCAGCGGGGGGTTCTGACTGACCAATCAGCGGGGGGTTCTGACTGACCAATCAGCTGGAGGTTCTGACTGACCAATCAGCGGGAGGGACAGTTTAAGGAATGGGTGGGACATGAGACTGGTTTTCCTTGTTCACAGAAGGTAAAGTCATATAAAGGTCCACTCTGTACAGTAGATTGCATTACTCATTGGATTAGGGAGGGATACTCAATCCCAAAACAAAACCCCACGTAAATAACAATCATCAGGCTGACGACATTAAACTAACTGTTAAAGTAATGACTCTACTGACGTTATTGATGAATTACTAAGTTGACATAATTGGTATATATGTGCACGTATAAGGCATATCACATAAGGAACGTGTGAGGGGTTAGGGTTAGGGTTAGGGTTAGGGTTAGGGTTAGGGTTAAGCAGTGACTCTCAGAAGAGCAGATCACATTTCCCATAAGCACATAGGAAGAGGGAACGAGTTGCAAATCAAGCTTAGACCTGGAAACACAAAATTATCTGTACCGCTATAGAGTAGCCAAAAAACAAAAGCCTTGTTTGTATTCAGGTGTCGATGAACTGTTTGTCATCAGACACACGCACGCACGCACGCAGACTCAGACACGCACAGAGACACACGCGCGTGCACAGAAAGAAACACACACACATGCACGCACACACAGATGCATGCACACAGACACACACACACACACAAAGGCGCATGCATGCAGACACACACACACACACACACACACACACACACACACACACACACACACACACACACACACACACACACACACACACACACACACACACACACACACAGAGCAGGTGAATCATTACTGGACGAAGCCTCTTGAAGTGTAAATGCATCTCACATTGCTCACATCGGCACAAACAGACTCTGCCACCAAAGCGCGGCTAAATTTAGAACTTTTTCCCCCATGCATCAGCCGAGGGCCTCAGGAAACCTTTCTTGGGGGAACGGGGTGAGAACGGGACAGGAACCCTTCACCGGTTCACCCTGATGACGACAACAACATTCTTAAATACTTACAAACTCTCAGCTTTCAGTGTTAAAACATAAATATGTTTAATAATAAATGGAAGTATAACATTTTTTTAACATCCAGAAAAACCCTTAATGTGCACATTACTGACTATAAATACACTGCCCCGGCCAAAAAAAAAGTCGCCATTGCACCCGTCATGCATAGTGCCCACTGTACAAGCCTCTGGAGGCAGTGTTATGATTTGGGGTTGCTTCAGTTGGTCAGGTCTAGGCTCAGCAACATTATGCAGCAATAAAATGAAGTCAGCGAAGTACCTGAATGTACTGAATGACCAGGTTATCCCATCAATGGGCATATGCCAGGATGACAATGCCAAGATTCATCAGGCTCAAATTGTGAACGAGTGGTTCAGGGAGCATGAGGAATCATTTTTACACATGAATTAGCCACCAGATTCCTGACCTTAACCCCATTGAAAGTCTTTGGGATGTGCTGGAGAACACTTTACGGAGTGGTTCGACTCTCCCGTCGTCAATACAAGATCTCAGCCAAAAACTTATGCTACTCTGGATGGAAATAAATGTTGTGACATTGCATAAGGTTGTCGAAACAATGCCACAACAAATGCGCGCCGTAATCAAAGCTAAAGGCGGTCCAACGAAATATTAGTGTGTGCGACTTTTTTTTTGGCCGGGCAGTGTATATTTATGTTATTTATTTGTATTTATTTTTAAGCCCCTCATTTGATCATTTTCTGCGCCATTGTGACTAAAGCGTGTCAGCAATTATACAGGCTATTTTAAAAGAGGTGCACTCTGTGGATTAATATCATTTGGACATGCTAGGGCAGCACTACTGCAGAGTGGCACTGTAATGTAATCAACACAAACACCTTGGGGACAAAGCCATGGTGATGAATATGCTACTGTGCTGCTGTAAAATACCATAGAGAGTGTAAATACCATAGAGGCCAGACTATAGAGCGTACATAGGAACTAGAGAGGGTGTGAGAGGCCAGACCATAGAGCACACATAGGAACTAGAGAGGGTGGGAGCAGCCAGACCATAGAGCACATATAAGAACTAGAGAGGGTGGGAGCAGCCAGACCATAGAGCACATATAAGAACTAGAGAGGGTGGGAGCAGCCAGACCATAGAGCGTACATAGGAACTAGAGAGGGTGGGAGAGGCCAGACCATAGAGTATACACAGGAACTAGAGAGGGTGGGAGCAGACAGACCATAGAGCACACATAGGAACTAGAGATGGTGGGAGGGGCCAGACCATAGAGTGTACATAGGAACATGCTTCAGTAATACTACAGAAGAGACCAGGATTATGCCTGTAGTCTAAGGGGTTCAAAAACAGTAATCATTTTATTTTCGGGCTTGTATTCAAGGTGGTGCTCGAGAAGGGATTAAATATGTAGGCCGACGGCTGCAAATCTCCACACAGCGGTTCTGTGCTCGTGATACCAATGCATCATAGGCACAGGGGCGTAGGCGGAGCCAGCGAGGGGGAAAACGAGGGGGACTCATCGTAGATCTAGCGACCTATCATTGCTATTTTATTATATTTAATGTCAGAAAATGACATTGAGTCGTTTCCGAAAGAGGCGTTTAACCAAACTGAACTAAGACTGGAGTGCTGTCCTTACGCAGTCACACAGCGCACAAATGATCCAATCAGTGGCCTCAGTGTCAATCCTTCACATCAATCTTCTATCTCTGGCAAACGCTCGACAGTAATAGTCAGGTTACCGGTAAAGAACCACGTAACTACATTATGATCCATGACCATGAAAAGTAGACTAACATTAGAGCTTAACTGAATATCACTTCAGTTTTACATTAGAGCTTAACTAAATATCACTTCAGTTTTACATTAGAGCTTAACTAAATATCACTTCAGTTTTCATAAGGTATACTAGTAACATTAGAGCTTAACTAAATATCACTTCAGTTTTCATAAGGTATACTAGTAACATTAGAGCTTAACTAAATATCACTTCAGTTTTCATAAGGTATACTAGGTGAGGTTTTATGCTAATAGAATTGTCTCTATAAAAATATGTGATGCTTTTATAAAACAACAGGGAAAAAGAAAAATGCTGGGCTATTATCGAGTTGCAACAACAGGGCGCAAACTTTTTTCTTCTTTTTTTGCGAACAGTGATGGCACACCGTCCGGACGGCAGTCACTGTCGTTTTTGGCACCGAGAGCAACAGAAAATATGGGAATGAATGAGGAGAAGAACAAAGAGCAGTTAAGTACATATTAATTGGAGCCCAGAGGCAACGTTGGCGACAATATCAAATTTATAATGAAATGAGTGCCACCCCAGCTGAACCGCTGAACAGAATCCAATAATAACCAGCGACCACATTCACACAATGGCGCTGCCAAAAATACTATGCTAGACTACAGTATGACACAACGGTACCTGTACAATATTACCACGGTAAAGTAAGATGGGAATTTGAGAGTCATTTCTGAAGTAAGCTCGCCTAGATGTTATTACAGGTAATGACACCTGTCACTAGCCGTCACAGACTTGACACTTAAGGAGGGTATCTGTTCACCGAATTAGTCCATGAAACAAGGTCATTTTCAAGACCCGTGATGAAATGTTGAGTGCGCACATACGCAGGTTTGGAGGAAGGACTCCACACGTGGCCGTACGTCCCCTCTCTATTGAGTGGCTCTGCACACGTGGCCGTACGTCCCCTCTCTATTGAGTGGCTCTGCACACGTGGCTGTACGTCCCCTCTCTATTGAGTGGCTCTGCACACGTGGCCGTACGTCCCCTCTCTATTGAGTGGCTCTGCACACGTGGCCGTACGTCCCCTCTCTATTGAGTGTGGCTCTGCACACGTGGCTGTACGTCCCCTCTCTATTGAGTGGCTCTGCACACGTGGCTGTACGTCCCCTCTCTATTGAGTGGCTCTGCACACGTGGCCGTACGTCCCCTCTCTATTGAGTGGCTCTGCACACGTGGCCGTACGTCCCCTCTCTATTGAGTGGCTCTGCACACGTGGCCGTACGTCCCCTCTCTATTGAGTGGCTCTGCACACGTGGCCGTACGTCCCCTCTCTATTGAGTGGCTCTGCACACGTGGCCGTACGTCCCCTCTCTATTGAGTGGCTCTGCACACGTGGCCGTACGTCCCCTCTCTATTGAGTGGCTCTGCACACGTGGCCGTACGTCCCCTCTCTATTGAGTGGCTCTGCACATGTGGCCGTACGTCCCCTCTCTATTGAGTGTGGCTCTGTCCCCCCCGTTTGCCAATAAATTAAAGCCCAAATTTGTTTTTTTAAAATTCGTTTGCCATGCAGTAAGCCACACAGAAGCTTATTGGTATCTTACATATTATAATGTTTTTAATATATTTACAGTCTAAAGACTTCTACAATGCTTTCCTGTGGAAACCCAGTGTCTCTCAGGGGGGTCGGGACTGGAAGGGCGTGTGAGGTTTCCGTGGACACGCCCTCTCTTGCCGACTGTATCTATATGCCACAATAAGCCTTCTGGTTTTAGACTGCCAGTTTGTATCTGTGAACTTTTTCCACTAAAATAAAAGTTTGTTCTTCTTGCGCTGTTTAAGAGATTAGAATTCTGACCACAGCCTCACGTTACATTTATAGAATTTATAATCGTGAGCGTTTCCATTTGAAGTCTGATGTGAACCGTGTTTGTAAAACTGTAGATTACTGACTTAATACTGCTGCAGCCAATGAAAATGTATGAGTTAAACTGTAGATTACTGACTTAATACTGCTACAGCCAATGAAAATGTATGAGTTATCAAAACTACTTTCAAGAAAAACATTTTTGGGACTTCATGAATATAATGGTCATGTTTTATTTATATTACTTTTTTATAATTAACCTAACTATTCACAAAATAAAATATTTAGAATTCTTTACACAAGGCACGTCCTGTGATATTAATTCTTAATACAAATATATAGACCCGCATGTTTTATGGAGCTACAGTAGAATACAACAGGAATGGTACATTGTTAAATGATGTGCTTTGAACAAACATTGCTAAACTAAGTAAAGAAGAAAATGTAATGTACCTATAGACTGGAAAATCTAATTCTTATTACAACAAACACAGATACTAATGAAATATGGGTGTGGTAAATCTGATTCTTCTACGCGTATATTTTCTAAATCACTGTGTTACACACATTATTGCGTGGGTGTAATTATTACATGGACATCCCAAATTTGGGTCATTTTAACTTAAGGCAATAGAAATATCCATGCAAATCTTTTTCTCCTGCAAAAGCAAATGATTCTGACTCAGTAAACGTTTGGTGAAATGGATCCCGCAGAATGTCTACATTATAAATCAGATGCACTGCAGATAATGTATTTGCCCTAGGAAATGTGGCTGGGGTCTTAATGACCATACATCCGCCCTAATCTGCATATAAGAGATCACACATCTCTCTCTCTCCATTGAAGGTAGAGGACTCTGATTCAGTGGGTTCCTCAGAACGTGTCCAATAAGAATCAGAAGAGTTTCAGACAATTGGCCCTCGGAATCCTGGCTGGGGTTTAACCCGCTTTAACTCTGCACGGTGTTTTATTTGAGATGCAGAACCGGGGAGACCCTGAAGAGACCAAGTGGTGTTATATTGAGAAAATGCTTTGGCAGCACAAGTGTGTGTTTCATGCCAAAGGAGAATCTGACAAACACTGAATGAAAGAAAGAGAATGAACAGAGAGAGAGAGAGTGTGAACAGGGAGAGCGAGAGAGAGAGAGAGAGAGAGAGAGAGAGAGTGAACAGGGAGAGAGAGAGTGTGTGAACAGGGAGAGAGAGAGAGAGAGCGAGAGAATGAACAGGGAGTGAGAGGGAGAGTGAACAGGGAGAGAGAGAGAGAGAGAGAGAATGAACAGGAAGAGAGAGAGAGAATGAACAGGGAGTGAGAGAGAGAGCGAACAGGGAGAGAGAGAGAGAGAGAGAGAGTGTGAACAGGGAGAGAGAGAGAGAGAGAGAGAGTGAACAGGGAGAGAGAGAGAGAGAGAGTGTGTGAACAGGGAGAGAGAGAGAGCGAGAGAATAAACAGGGAGTGAGAGAGAGTGAACAGGGAGAGAGAGAGAGAGAGAGAGAGAGAGAGAGAGAGAGAGAGAGAGAGAGAGAGGAGAGAGAGAGTGAACAGGGAGTGAGAGTGATGGGGGGGGGGGGCTGACGCGTGACACAGTGGTGGAGCCCCCTATGTCTGAATGACCGCTCCTCAGCTGTGATCAATCCTAATGCCGTTCCCCTCTCCTCCTGCTCACTCAGACCCCCCCCTGTGTCTGATGGTGACGTCCCTCCTGTGGGGGGGGGGGGGGGTCTGAGTGAGTACCAGAGGACTGTTTCCTACAATAATAATTAACCGGGCAATCACCCTGCCCACACACTCAATTATCCCAATCCACTTTTCACCCCCCCCCCCCCTCCCCCCCCCCCCCTCCTCCCCAGAGTCACCACAGTCCTAAAATAGCCGAGCGGCACCGTGGAAACAAAAGAAGCATGAGGCTCAAGAGCGGCCATGTTCTCAGCTGCCGGCCGCGTTTAGCCTGCACTTTAAATAAAGAAAAGCTCCATAACTTAGGACACATATCCAGCGCTGTTCTGCAGGCCTCACACCCCACGCCATCTTTTTTTCCGTAACTGATTGCTGGACGGGGGGGTACTCTCTTAAGAACCGGGCCGCGATAGAACCAAGGCCTTCGTTTCGCGTCTGTGACACGTACAGACACAAGGCCCTGACCTCCAAACAACAGAGGTAACACAAAAAAAAACAGGTCACTGAATTTCTAATCAGTACTTGCTTAAAGAATACAAAAATAAAATCCTCAATTCAATTAACTTTTACCCACGCCATTGTAAGGGGGAATAGAGCGAATCTCCTTGAGCATAAATTCCCCCTATAGCCAAGACCGAATGTTCCTAATTTAAATGCACAAATTAGGATTTGTGTTTTCATCTTGAGTACCATATTTGCTGTGTGTGTGTAAATAAATGACAAAATTTATTTCAAGGCAAGAATCCAAAGTTCCGTGAGCTGAGAGGCGGGGCTCGGAAGAGCAATGGGTTGCCCTGGTTACTGGCCTGGTGTCACTAAGGTGCCACAGAAACACCTGCAGTTCCAGAACCCACCAATCAGACTGGATTGTTCACCTCCTCGACACCAGGCAGCTATTAGCTTCACTCGTGCAAAAACCCCGGCCCTGCTTCTGAAGAGACGTCATGTTCTCACAAAGGTGCAACTTCAAATAAAAATCAAAAAGGCCTGATTTTTCCCGCTCTCTCTCTTTTTTCTCCCCTCTCTCTCTCCCTCCTCTGCCACTTGAAAAGGCCGCAATTCAGGTAAGTGTGACAGGTGCCTGCACCTGCCTGCATTTCTCCGACAGCACCCAGACCTTCCCACAATTCACCTGCCTGCATTTCCCCGACAGCACCCAGCCCTTCCCACAATGCACCGGCCTGCATTTCCCCGACAGCACCCAGCCCTTCCCACAATGCACCTGCCTGCATTTCCCCGACAGCACCCAGACTTTCCCACAATGCACCTGCCTGCATTTCCCCGACAGCATACAAGCCTTCCCACAATGCACCTGCCTGCAGCCTGCGTTTCCCCAACAGCATCCAGACCTTCCCACAATGCACCTGCCTGCAGCCTGTGCTGCCCCGATAGAAACCAAACCTTCCCACAATGCACTGCGCTGCCTCGACAGCCCAGCTTGAGCTCTCCACATTTCAGTTTTAACAGCACTGCGGTCAAAAGCGTCTTTTTCTTAAAGAACAGCTCTTACATGTGCAATTAGTGAACAACAGAGGCGCTGTGACAGTTACACAGAGTTTAAAAGCCAGTCAAGCCCAGAGGAGTCATGACAGATACGTTTTTAGAATTTTTTATAGCTGAACAAAGGACGGGGTACACTGCAGACGCAGAAATCTGACGGCAACTCAAGCACTTCATTTGTGTTTAAATGCAGCCTCCTGCACAGCCGGCTGAAGTCACTGCTCTGTTAACAGGGGCTGAAATTCCACAGTACCCCCAGAAATGCAAAGGGGGGGGGGTAGTCATTTAAATCCGTGTGAAAAAACTGCAACCAGACCAGACCAGAATTGGGGCCACCTGCTGTTTGCATGACGTCTCGGCCCCTGACACAATAGTACCCCTAACCCTAACCCTTTCTCTTTCCTTAATGTTACAGTAACACACCACTGGGTAATGACAAACAGGACACAATTAAAATGGGCACAAGCTACCTACACCCTCCCAGATAATTTCTCCTCCATCCCTCCCACCCACCCAAACCTAAACCAGTTTTCTGTTAAAACTTTTCTATTCGTCAGTTCACTGTGAGGGTACCCTCCATTCATCTCTCCGAGTGACACATCTGCACCTCATTTGTTTAGGTATTTTTTCTATATTTCTTAAATACAAACTGAAAAATCTGTTTTAGGAGCATTATTTCCTGTTAATGCTCCCTACTGTGACATCACAAGGCCATTTCCCAGCAGGCGAATCAGATGGCCTCTTAACATTCACCAGGAAATCACTGCCTTTCTGCCACAGATTTTATCAATGTTCCACTCTTCTCTGGCTCAAGGATTTGTACAGAACTGGATGGGTGGAAAACAAATGCATCTTCCAAAAAGCAGGACAGAAGACATCTGAACTCTGACCTCACAAAGTGCATGTGCCACACTTTGGCACGCTAATTTCTGCCACCTCACCAACAAAATAAATGAAAAAAAAAAAACATTCAGGGGGAGAAAAGAACCCTTCAGGGTAAAAGATCTAAAGCCAGAGAGAATGACTACTCTGGGGTCTTATAACAGTCACAAGCATTCCTGATTCATCTGAGAATAACACGGCTTGCTGAAAGGCATCGTTTTGTTTTGTGTTAAAGCACAGCTTCAGAGCACAGCCATTGTTTAGTCTGGCGAGGGGGAGGGGGGGGGGGGGGGGGGGGCTCAACACCAGTGTAAAACCTTGGGGTGGGTCTCACCACGTCCTGACCTTTGACAGCCAGACAGGCGTGTTTGCTCTGCTCGTCCTGTAAATCCTACAGTGTGGGGACAGGCCTCCACTCAGCCACTGCAAGGCGAGGCACAGCACTGGGAGAACAGGGCCTGCAGCAGCAGCGGCGGGCGGTAGGGGGTTGCTGGATTGAATTCAGTGTCACAGCTGTTGGGCCCAGCACAGGTATTTAACCAAACTGCCTCAGTAACTATCCCACTGTAATTCATGGGAAAATGCAGCATGCACACCAGTGAGTCTCCGAGCCAGTGAGTCTCCGAGTAACTGAGCACGCACATTAACTTCATCTTTTAGCCCATTGTGGGATCATAAAATAAAACATTATTGCTCACTAAAGTCAAATCAAACAACTTGTGTGTGCAAAAACCCCAGTGAGAAGCTCTTTCGGACACTGTTCCCACCGCATGTTGTAAAGGAGGACACTCCTCTTGTTTTTGGGTCCACCTGCTGTCACAACACATTCGGGCCAAGGCTGGACACCCCCAAGAAGCAGCTCCCACAGTATGAGGCCTCCTGGCCAGACGGGGGCGCTGTGGCCTGAAGCAGCAGACGCACCAGACGGAGTTTTGCGCTGTGTCCGAATCAGGGCCCTATCTACTGCGTCCTGTACACTGTGTAATTGCATACTGTTTAGTGACAAGCAGTATGCAAAAAATATCCTCCATACTATTATCAGTGAAAACCCAAAAATAAGTATATAATCCGGGGATATTATGAACACTCAATTTTCAGAACTGTCGCGTACTTAAAAGCTTTTTAAAAAAACATACTCAACTGGCATACTCAATAGTAGGCTGAATAGTGTGCTGATTTGGACACAGCCCTCTGAAGCACACAGCAGAACATACTCAGGGCCAAACTTTTCTACCTGATGAGAGAAAAATGCTCAACCACTAAAATAATTTAAATTTTTTTATTTTTCTATTCAAATTTCCCAACTAACAATCTGGGATACAGGTGGATGAAGTGGAAATTGACTTTGAAGCTTTTCAGAAAACGCAGTGACAAACCTTTTTAGAAGAAACAATTGTTTCAGCGAAGAAACATGAATCATCTCGGAACAATTTCAGCCCAAAATGGAACCAACCCAATCGGGTGGTGATTATATCTGAAATAAAATGCAAAAACCTGAGTGATTCCACATTGATCTAAATGATGCTGTTTGCTTGAACCTGACTCTATATCAGTATAGAGCTGCATGACCCACCTGAACACGGCCTACAAGCAGCGGAAGGAGAGAGGGAGCAAGGAGACAGAAGAGAGAGGAGACAGGGTGAGAGATAGAGAGATGACAGACAGCACGAAAGCGAGAAAGAGAGAGGGAGATGAGAGATGACAGAGAGAGAGAGAGAGAGACGAGAGAGAGAGAGAGAGAGAGAGATAAGGGCCTCTTTCCACTCACAGAAACTATTTCCTGCTTAACAGCTTCAATATGTTATGGATGAATTCCTGTTATCAGCATCTCGGCAACACCCAGCCCCCCAGCCCCCCCAGCCCCCGCTCCCCCCAGCCCCCCAGACCCCGCCCCCCCGCCCCCCAAAGGCCCTGTGCAGACACAGCAGAACACCCCCCCCCCCCACCCACCCCGCTCAGTTCTGCGTTTCCACACAGTGCCTCGCGGCTGAATTTGTGGGACACAAGGTCCCTGTTTAAAAATCACAGGGTCACCCCGCACTCCACTGAAAAACTGCAGCTGAGGTCACACACCTGAAATGCATGATAATGAGCTCAGTTTAACCATTACAGCTCCGATACTGCCCTGCCCTGCAGACACTACCCACCCGCTACTGCCCTGCCCTGCAGACACTACCCACCCGCTACTGCCCTGCCCTGCAGAGACACTACCCACCCGCTACTGCCCTGCCCTGCAGACACTACCCACCCGCTACTGCCCTGCCCTGCAGACACTACCCACCCTATACAACCCTACCCTGCATACATCACTATCTACCCGATACAGCCCTACCCCACACACACACTACCCACCCGCTACTGCCCTACCCTGCACACACACTACCCACCCTATACAACCCCTACCCTGCATACATCATTATCCACCCTATGCTACCCTGCACACATCACTACCCACCCGATACTGCCCTGCACACATCATACCCACCCGATACTACCCTGCCCTGCACACATCACTACCCACCCGATACTACCCTGCCCTGCACACATCACTACCCACCCGATACTACCCTGCCCTGCACACATCACTACCCACCGATACTACCCTACCCTGCACACATCACTACCCACCCGGTACTACCCTGCACACATCACTACCCACCCGATACTGCCCTACCCTGCACACATCACTACCCACCCGATACTACCCTGCCCTGCACACATCACTACCACACCCGATACTGCCCTACCCTGCACACATCATTATCCACCCTATGCTACCCTGCACACATCACTACCCACCCGCTACTGCCCCTACCCTGCACACATCACTACCCACCCGATACTACCCTGCCCTGCACACATCACTACCCACCCGGTACTACCCTGCACACATCACTACCCCACCCGGTACTACCCTGCACACATCACTACCCACCCGGTACTACCCTGCACACATCACTACCCACCCGCTACTGCCCTACCCCTGCACACATCACTACCCACCCGATACTACCCTGCCCTGCACACATCACTACCCACCCGGTACTACCCTGCACACATCACTACCCACCCGGTACTAACCCTGCACACATCACTATGACATCACTCTTATTGCACAGACGCTGATGAATGTCTCCTCTCATTGGTTTAGGATTCTTCCTTTGTGGCTCTTGTGAATATCCAGACAGAACAAACCTGCATCAGGCCATAACTCACCCCCCCCGTGCTGCATCAGGCCATAACTCACCCCCCCCCGTGCTGCATCAGGCCATAACTCACCCCCCCCCCGTGCTGCATCAGGCCATAACTCACCCCCCCCCGTGCTGCATCAGGCCATAACTCACCCCCCCCCGTGCTGCATCAGGCCATAACTCACCCCCCCCGTGCTGCATCAGGCCATAACTCACCCCCCCGTGCTGTAAGTCTCTCTGTATAACAGCGGCTGCTAAATGCTGCTAATGTAACATGTCAATGCAAAGAAAATCATTTATAAGCGAACACTGAAGTATTGTCTAGATCATAAATAATAAAGTCAGACACACACACACATACATTATGCATGTATATACAGCATCACACATAAATCATACAAATGACCCCATTGAACTAAAAAAAAAAAAAAAAACCTGTGTCCCCATTTCAAGAGCCAACCTCAGCATCCACACACACACACTCACACACACGCACTCACACGCACGCACGCACACACACTCACACACACGCACTCACACGCACGCACGCACACACACTCACACACACGCACTCACACGCACGCACGCACACACACTCACACACACGCACTCACACGCACGCACGCACACACACTCACACGCACGCACTCACACGCACGCACACACACGCACTCACACGCACGCACTCACACGCACGCACACACACTCACACTCACTCACACGCACGCACACTCACACTCACACTCACTCACACTCACACTGACACACACTGACACACACACTGACACACACTCGCACGCACACACGCAAAATGATTTTTAGGTGTTGCCCAAGCACAGCTGGACTTAACCCCTTCTACTCCAGTTTTATATTTTGAGAGACGGCAGTTTTTAGATAGATTAATATAACACAGTTCTAGTTTATGTATTCTTTAGATTTTTACACCTGATGTTTCGGAGGAGAACCACGGTTGTCTATTAGGTAGTGGTTGTCTCGATTAGGTAGTGGGGGGGGGGGGGGGGGGGCACATGAATGTGGTTGCAGACAGTTGGCCATTTCAGATCAGGGCGGGAACTGAACATGCTCAACCCCACATTGGGCACCAAATTTTAAAAAAACTAAAAATAAATAAAAACATAAATATTAAATATATCACCCCACGTTGTTTCACTGATTTGAAAGAAATCATAGATTTTGTGCTTCTTGTTGTCCATACTAATATACACACACATCAGCTGCCAAACGTGTCACAATAAAACTGTAATGGCTGTGAAACAGCTGTCCAGCACTCTAATCAGCGAGCACTTGCTGCCACGCCCACTCTGCTCCGCACCACAATCCACTCCCACGCCCATCTAAAGTAAGCATTTATTTAAACACAATATTTCAGCAGATTTACAGTTTAGGTTCTCATCTTTCCTTAGGCGGCTCGAAATTGTGTTTCAATTTTCAATAAAAACCTGGCGAAGGGTTCTAACTCAGTAAAACGGGGATAAAATGGGTTCCTCACGGTGTCTACTGTGAATCAGACAAGTTTCCCACAACGCATTTTTCCCTAGCTTTAGCGCCTGCATCATTTTGATTGAGAAGCCACCTTTGTGCGTTTTTGAGGCAGGAAAAACCCTGCAATTGTAGCTCCAGCGTCAGGTCACCCAGCCGGCTCCCAGGACCCACGTTACCCCCCCCCCCCCATACCTGGTGCGGTGCTGTGGGGGGGTGCGCACTAGGGAAAAGATACAGAGGTGCGTCGCCATGCCAACGTCACGATACACCTGCATGATATACCTGCATGATACACCTGCATGATACACCTGCATGATACACCTGCATGATACACCTGCATCGGTGCAACACGGCTGAATCGTGATGAACCGTTAATTTACATGGAAAACTTGTATTTATTTTTACATTTAATTTAATGATAATCATTCACGTGGAAATTGCGCTTTTAAAAATGAAGCAATAGATTTTATACTTTGAAAGGCATATTGTTTGTTATTTGAGTGTCTGTGGGAAGGGGGATTTGTCAAATCTAATGCTCACATTAGTCACATGGTCACATCGCAGCTAATCGTATCGTATTGCATGGTGATTAATCGCATCCCATCGTTGTTAAGAGTATCGTCATCGTATCGCATCATCATCAAGTCAAAGGTTAACACCCTAAGGTCACCGCCGAGCCAATCAATTACTGACGTCATTAGGCCCCTCCAGCCTAATTACTCTAATTACTCTAATTACTCTGTCTGTCTCCAAACCCCTGTTGAAACAGCAGCCACACGCAGCTCTGTGTGCTAAACAGTGTTATTATGAGCCATAAATCAGCTCCCTCTCTGAGCTGAGCCCACAGTGCTGGGAAACACGTATGCAAGCACACACGCGCACACACACACGCGCACGCACACACACACACACACGCACACACGCACACACACACACACACACACCATACACGCACATGCAAGGAAGGGCACACACACACGCGCACGCACACACACACACGTGCACGCACGCACGCACGCACGCACACGCACACACACACACACACGCACACACACACACACACACACCTTCTTTGGGTTGTGAGGAACTAACCAGTGCATCTACACTCCAAGGCCTCTCTGACAAGCTGTCCCCAATGAACTATAAAAGCTGGTTTAAGACAAGACAGCTGCACAAGTGCCCCTTTTTTAAATGTATTTTGGGACAGAGGGGTAAGTGGGGCAATAAGAAAGGAAATGTTCTCAGAAGAACACAGAGAGCGTGCATTCAGAGAGAGTGAATGAATCCCACACCACACAGGAGTCTGTGATGGAGAGAGTCAGTGATGGAGAGAGTCAGTGATGGAGAGAGTCAGTGATGGAGAGAGTCTGTGATGGAGAGAGTCAGTGATGGAGAGAGTCAGTGATGGAGAGAGTCTGTGATGGAGAGAGTCAGTGATGGAGAGAGTCAGTGATGGAGAGAGTCAGTGATGGAGAGTCAGTGATGGAGAGGGTCAGTGATGGAGAGAGTCAGTGATGGAGAGAGTCAGTGATGGAGAGAGTCAGTGATGGAGAGGGTCAGTGATGGAGAGAGTCAGTGATGGAGAGGGTCAGTGATGGAGTCAGTGATGGAGAGTCAGTGATGGAGAGAGTCTGTGATGGAGAGAGTCAGTGATGGAGAGTCAGTGATGGAGAGGGTCAGTGATGGAGAGGGTCAGTGATGGAGAGAGTCAGTGATGGAGAGAGTCAGTGATGGAGAGAGTCTGTGATGGAGAGAGTCAGTGATGGAGAGAGTCAGTGATGGAGAGAGTCAGTGATGGAGAGAGTCTGTGATGGAGAGAGTCAGTGATGGAGAGAGTCAGTGATGGAGAGAGTCAGTGATGGAGAGGGTCAGTGATGGAGAGAGTCAGTGATGGAGAGAGTCTGTGATGGAGAGAGTCAGTGATGGAGAGAGTCAGTGATGGAGAGAGTCAGTGATGGAGAGTCAGTGATGGAGAGGGTCAGTGATGGAGAGAGTCAGTGATGGAGAGAGTCAGTGATGGAGAGAGTCAGTGATGGAGAGGGTCAGTGATGGAGAGAGTCAGTGATGGAGAGGGTCAGTGATGGAGTCAGTGATGGAGAGTCAGTGATGGAGAGAGTCTGTGATGGAGAGAGTCAGTGATGGAGAGTCAGTGATGGAGAGGGTCAGTGATGGAGAGGGTCAGTGATGGAGAGAGTCAGTGATGGAGAGAGTCAGTGATGGAGAGAGTCTGTGATGGAGAGAGTCAGTGATGGAGAGAGTCAGTGATGGAGAGAGTCAGTGATGGAGAGAGTCTGTGATGGAGAGAGTCAGTGATGGAGAGAGTCAGTGATGGAGAGAGTCAGTGATGGAGAGGGTCAGTGATGGAGAGAGTCAGTGATGGAGAGAGTCAGTGATGGAGAGAGTCAGTGATGGAGAGGGTCAGTGATGGAGAGAGTCAGTGATGGAGAGGGTCAGTGATGGAGTCAGTGATGGAGAGAGTCAGTGATGGAGAGAGTCTGTGATGGAGAGAGTCAGTGATGGAGAGTCAGTGATGGAGAGGGTCAGTGATGGAGAGAGTCAGTGATGGAGAGAGTCAGTGATGGAGAGAGTCTGTGATGGAGAGAGTCAGTGATGGAGAGAGTCAGTGATGGAGAGGGTCAGTGATGGAGAGAGTCAGTGATGGAGAGGGTCTGTGATGGAGAGAGTCAGTGATGGAGAGTCAGTGATGGAGAGAGTCTGTGATGGAGAGAGTCAGTGATGGAGAGAGTCAGTGATGGAGAGAGTCAGTGATGGAGAGAGTCAGTGATGGAGAGAGTCTGTGATGGAGTCTGTGATAGAGTCAGTGATGGAGAGAGTCAGTGATGGAGAGAGTCAGTGATGGAGAGTCAGTGATGGAGAGAGTCAGTGATGGAGAGAGTCAGTGATGGAGAGAGTCAGTGATGGAGAGAGTCAGTGATGGAGAGAGTCAGTGATGGAGAGAGTCTGTGATGGAGTCTGTGATGGAGTCTGTGATGGAGTCTGTGATGGAGGCGAGTGGCGGTTACTCACTTCACACTAAAGAACCCTCGTGCTAACGGCCTATTTAAAGCAGAAACACACCATAGGACCAGGTCCCCATGCCTCTAAGAGTAAGAGTGCTGGTCTAGCATCAGCTTTTATCCATCAATATCGTACCTCATACATTATGAGCTAAATGCAAAACTGATCTCAGATCAGCAGACTGATTCTGACAAGCTTTATGAATATGGGTCTGGAACAGGAGAGTCCCCAATCGCTCCATATCAGGTGGACCCTGTAGGAATTATCGCCCTTTTTTAAGTCATCATGTTTACAACTCGGTTGCGAATCCTTTGGATTCGATGACTGCCTGAGGTAAAAAGACTTCCGCTTTTTTAGGCTGCTGGTTTGTGTTTGCAAACTTTTATTCTACCAAAATAAAAAATATCGCCTTAAACACTCTGCCGGGATGAATACGTGCTTCAGGAGGTCGATTTCAGCACAGCTGTAGAAACAAAAGCTTTCCACCGCCTCCCTGCCCACAAGCTGAGACTCCCAATGGCACTGCCCTCCACGCTGTCCTGTCTGAACCATTCCTCCAGAGACTGTGGGCCTAGCCTGTGCTGAACTGACCGCAGTGAGGTCACAGCTGTGTGTGTGTTGGGGGGGGGGGGGGGGTCACCTCCTAAGCAGGAAGTGAGTTGGGAAGCAAAACCTGAATCAATATGAACTCTGACAGGTCCCCAACCACCCGTCCGCCCAACACCATCACACAAACACACACACACACACACACACACACACACACACACACACACACACACACACACACACACACACACACACACACACACACACACAGACAGACAGACAGACAGACAGACAGACAGACAGACAGACAGACAGACAGAGGTTGGGCTCTGGCTTTAGTCATAGGGCTACTGTGCAACCTGGAGGGAAAATGGGATCAGCTCCTTATACATGCAGATGTCCTGTCTTCCTCTCTACTCTCTCTCTCCTCCCTCCCTCTCCTCTCCTCTCCTCTCTCTCCTCCATCTCTCCCCTGGTCCTGTCTCAGAATGTATGGTTTTCTTCTTGCTTGTGTTAACATGTCTAAATGTTTGCAGGTCTGATTCACATCCTGGGTCATATCTCTCCCACAGAGTCAGCTCAGGGCCCCAGTCTGTGGCCGTGCTCCCGCCCCCCACCTCCCCCCGCCCCCCCACCTCCCCCCGACCCCCCGCCTCTTTAAATGAACATCCTGTCAGTCCTTTCAAACCAGTGGCCATGTTTACACGCACATCATTATTCCCAACTTGCACAACTGACCTTCATCAGAAGCTCCGCCTTCCCCCCCCCCCCCCGGATCCTCCAATCACAGCTTGGCAACTGTTGCTATCCACCATAACCTCATACAATGCTAGTTTCGGACAACCACGCCATTGTCTTCTATGAAAACCACAAAGCATTTCAGGTCGGAAGATGGTAAAAAATATGTGCATGGGAAACTAGTAACTGTGACACCAGAGACCCTGACCGTGTAGATGGAGGTTTTTACCCAGTCCATCATAAGAGAGCAGATACAGATAATCCCCACATACACCTACGTGTCTCTGGTTCATCATTGCCGTTTTTTAAATGCTTTTCTAAAGGACACATCAACAGTGAAATGCATGCAACCAGCTGGACTTTTAGTGAAATAAAGACAGAAGTATGTGGGTCTGAGAAATCAATTTACAGTATTACCGGTTCTACTGCCAGTTAAAAAATGTAATGTTTTCAATGTAGGGTTTTAGTCACTTCACATGAGGCTATACCCTCTACAATGTTTGGGTCAATTACATCAATACACACTGCCAGGAACTTAAAACCTTTTCAGTAAACAGCGAAGTCTCTGTGTTGTTCTTTTTGGTTTGGCTTGGTTAACATTGCAGCCTGGATGATTGACACTGATAGCTAAGTTAGCTAGCTACCTACCAGATGTTACCATCTAACGTTAGCCTTCCTAGTCAAGGTTGTGGTCTTGGAATGGGCCTCCGTGAGTTCATTTTAATGCATTGATTTAGTAAAGTTAGCCAGCATGAACAATATTTAAACACGTTAGCCAATGTTTCACTTGTCCGACATAAAACGTTGTGCAACATCAAACGATAGTTACATGTCAGTTCATTCATGTCTAGCTATGTTGATGCTGAAAGATACCTTTCTGGATCTAGCTAGTTAGTACGCATTATATTAATGTAACTTTACGTTTCACTTATTTTAGCACTTTGTGAATAAGACTAAATCGGTACCTCCCACTGCACCATGGGAAATTACCTCCCACTGCACCATGGGACATTACCTCCCACTGCACCATGGGACATTACCTAATACTGCACCATGGGACATTACCTCCCACTGCACCATGGGACATAACCCCCCACTGCACCATGGGACATAACCCCCCACTGCACCATGGGACATAACCCCCCACTGCACCATGGGACATTACCTCCCACTGCACCATGGGACATTACCTCCCACTGCACCATGGGACATTACCTCCCACTGCACCATGGGACATAACCCCCCACTGCACCATGGGACATAACCCCCCACTGCACCATGGGACATTACCCCCCCACTGCACCATGGGACATTACCTCCCACTGCACCATGGGACATTACCTCCCACTGCACCATGGGACATTACCTCCCACTGCACCATGGGACATTACCTCCCACTGCACCATGGGACATTACCCCCCACTGCACCATGGGACATTACCTCCCACTGCACCATGGGACATTACCTCCCACTGCACCATGGGACATTACCTCCCACTGCACCATGGGACATTACCTCCCACTGCACCATGGGACATTACCTCCCACTGCACCATGGGACATTACCTCCCACTGCACCATGGGACATTACCCCCCACTGCACCATGGGACATTACCTCCCACTTTCCATCATTCATTAGTGTGATTATTACAGTTTTTATTGTTTTATTTTCATACAACCACCAAAACCCCCGTTTCCAAATGACTGACAACTTACAACCTACAATCCCTAAGGAAATGTGACCAGGCAGATTACCAATGTACAGCCCTGCTCAGATGGAGAGCAAAAAAAAAAAAACATAATAATGATTTAAAAACAAAAAAAATATATGTAAATCTTACCATTTAAAATGAATAGGCCATGAATAGGCCATGATTCATTTTTAAACAAAAACAGCTGCTATTGTTGGGCTCACATTTTTTGAGGACTTTCTTGGGCACAGGCTGAATGAGGGGGTCATGCTGTAAGGGGGAGAAGTTCCTCCAGCGGGACTCGGGGCAAAGCCAAGCGCAGCGGTGCGGTCACGGTTTCCCGGTTATTGTTATCGTCCTGGCTCTCGGCGTGACCTACATACGTCCTTGGGGAATGATGCTTCTCAGACGACCGGGGACGGACCCCGCCATCGTGCACGGCAGCGTTGCTCTAGGGGAACACAACCTGCGTTGAGTCACCCAACTCCGGGAGCGCGTTTGGCGCTCTGCGTTAATTTGAGACACGTGTCTACGCATCTTCCCATTTTTAGCAGGACAAACGCACACATCCACCCACATGCAGCGCCGTGTGATTCATGAATGGACTCTTGGCAGACGTGTCTTTATCCGGTGTGACTTATATTTTGCTCATATGTTTCTATTTCTGTTATCAATGCCTCCCAGCTGCATATTGAATGAAGCGAAGTCTTGCTCCTTGTGAAAAATTCAGTAATGCCCCTCCCCAAATGGGATTCAAACTGGCAACAAACTGCTTGAGATGCCTAACCACAGCGCCACACAGCACATCTGTGATTTGTGACTATATTCAGTTTCTCTCTCCCTCAAATACAAAACCAAATACGCATTATTTGCTTAACAACTTGTTGAGAACGCGTGTTGCTAAAACAGAAATATATGTGTTATTAACAGTGATCCACCCCAAGATGTGTTAAAATGACGCTGTACAGGAAAGAGCGTGAGGTGCAGTCTGTAGGGTGGAAGAACACACACACAAATACGCCCGGTTCTGCGGGGTAACGTAAGGCTTTCTAATAGACTGCACTGTACATAATCAATGCTCTATTGAGATTATTACAGCAAAACCAGAGACAAGAGCTTCCTGCCACAAATGTGCACTTGGCCCCAGGAGGAAGTGGTGATGACCGGAGCTGTGTCCGAATCAGAGCCCTATTTACTGCACCCTGTCTCCTGTGTACAGTACACTGTGTCTGAATCAGAGCCCTATCTACTGCACCCTGTCTCCTGTGTACAGTACACTGTGTCTGAAACAGAGCCCTATCTACTGCGCCCTGTCTCCTGTGTACAGTACACTGTGTCTGAATCAGAGCCCTATCTACTGCACCCTGTCTCCTGTGTACAGTACACTGTGTCTGAAACAGATCCCTATCTACTGCGCCCTGTCTCCTGTGTACAGTACACTGTGTCTGAATCAGAGCCCTATCTACTGCACCCTGTCTCCTGTGTACAGTGCACTGTGTCTGAATCAGAGCCCTATCTACTGCGCCGTCTCCTGTGTACAGTACACTGTCTGAATCAGAGCCCTATCTACTGCGCCCTGTCTCCTGTGTACAGTACACTGTGTCTGAATCAGAGCCCTATCTACTGCGCCCTGTCTCCTGTGTAGTGCACTGTGTCCGAATCAGAGCCCTATCTACTGCGCCCTGTCTCCTGTGTAGTGCACTGTCAGAAGTGTGCGGTTTAATGTGCACTGTGTAGCACGCGACATGCAGTCCGCAAAAAATATCTGCCATACTATTTTCCAACCGTACTGTGGAAGTGTCGTAAGCAGGTCATAAGACGTCCCACCAGTGTTGCCATGTCCGCGGTTTTAGGGCTAAATTGGGATACTTTCAAAGTGCAGTCACAGGTAAAAATGAAAAGTCGCAAAACACGCAATTATTTTAAAAAGTAAAAATATGATGATTTCTATTTAAAATACGTTGCTTTCAGTTAAAAATATATTTTGGGCTAGTTTTGGGTCTCCATTTGGCTGGAAAGTCTTGCAAGATCTGGCAACCCTGAGCCCCACTCTGGCGCTGCCATGTCACATGTTGTTTTTGTTGTATTTGAAGGAAAACGTCAGCAAAGCAGCGCCGCATTTTATTAAAACGAAGCTTCACGTCATATATTTGCGATTGAAATTCTTGAAGTGTGCTCCCGAATGTACTCAGCGAAACCCCGGAAGTAAGTGTGTCATCCGGGTGTTTCAAGTATACTGCAATTTGAAAGATTTTCACCTACTCAACGACTTTCTCGTCCTATCTACTCACCAAGGCTACTCAACAGTGTGCAAGAGTGCTGATTCGGACACGGCCCCGGAGGAAACGGTTGAAGGACGCTTGCTGCATGCCGTATCGCATGCAGAGCCCAGCTCTCCGGAAAGTACAGAGAACTGAGAGAGGAAGGCCACACAAGCTCAAAGCGCTCCCAGCACAGCACTCAGATAACATCTGCCTCTCCATCTTTGATCCCAAACTACCCAACAGGCCCACAAACCACCCTAACGAGCAGACGCATTTCAATATCGTCCGTCGCTAATGAGTCCAGGCATGGGCCTGTGCCCAAAAAAAAAAATGTTTTTTTTAAAAAGAGAACAGCATAAGACAGCTGATGAAATTAAATCTTTACAGGCGTGACTCAAAAAAATTATCTGATTTTACATTATTTGTGTTAAAACGGTGGGGAAATCTAAACTCAAAATTCAATTAACTACACAGCAACACGTTTTCAAAGATAAACGTGCCGCTGTACAAACCTGAAATGGCAAAATAGACTTAATGTGTTAGACTGGGTCAGTCAGAGCATAAAACCAATGGGATAATGGAGAAAGAGAGAGGTCATGTGATCAGTCTCTGACATCAGGGCCTCCACACAACACAGGGAATCCCCCACACAGGGGATTAAACTGCTGTGTTTAAAACAAAACCGTCTCTTTTACTTTCTAGTCTTATTCTGTCCATAACAGCCCTGCCCGTGCCGCAGGATTTTCTCCTCATGATGTGAGTTGGTTTGACTCACTCGAGTAACACACTGCAAATCCATCAATACGTCATCCTCGTATGGGATCCATAACAGAAACCCATCCAATACGTCATCCTCGTATGGATCCATAACAGAAACCCATCCAATACGTCATCCTCGTATGGATCCATAACAGAAACCCATCCAATACGTCATCCTCGTATGGATCCATAACAGAAATCCATCCAATACGTCATCCTCGTATGGATCTATAACAGAAATCCATCCAATACGTCATCCTCGTATGGATCCATAACAGAAACCCATCCAATACGTCATCCTCGTATGGATCCATAACAGAAACCCATCCAATACGTCATCCTCGTATGGATCCATAACAGAAATCCATCCAATACGTCATCCTCGTATGGATCTATAACAGAAATCCATCCATACGTCATCCTCGTATGGGATCCATAACAGAAACCCATCCAATACGTCATCCTCGTATGGATCCATAACAGAAACCCATCCAATACGTCATCCTCGTATGGATCCATAACAGAAATCCATCCAATACGTCATCCTCGTATGGATCCATAACAGAAATCCATCCAATACGTCATCCTCGTATGGATCCATAACAGAAACCCATCCAATACGTCATCCTCGTATGGATCCATAACAGAAACCCATCCAATACGTCATCCTCGTATGGATCCATAACAGAAACCCATCCAATACGTCATCCTCGTATGGATCCATAACAGAAACCCATCCAATACGTCATCCTCGTATGGATCCATAACAGAAATCCATCAATACGTCATCCTCGTATGGATCCATAACAGAAACCCATCCAATACGTCATCCTCGTATGGATCCATAACAGAAACCCATCCAACACGTCATCCTCGTATGGATCCATAACAGAAACCCATCCAATACGTCATCCTCGTATGGATCCATAACAGAAACCCATCCAATACGTCATCCTCGTATGGATCCATAACAGAAATCCATCCAATACGTCATCCTCGTATGGATCCATAACAGAAATCCATCCAATACGTCATCCTCGTATGGATCCATAACAGAAATCCATCCAATACGTCATCCTCGTAAGGATCCATAACAGAAATCCATCCAATACGTCATCCTCGTATGGATCTATAACAGAAATCCATCCAATACGTCATCCTCGTATGGATCCATAACAGAAATCCATCCAATACGTCATCCTCGTATGGATCCATAACAGAAACCCATCCAATACGTCATCCTCGTATGGATCCATAACAGAAACCCATCCAATACGTCATCCTCGTATGGATCCATAACAGGAAAATATTGGCCGTCATATCAAACCGTTGCATGTAAAGCTTTATTCCTGTAGTTTGGAGCTGCACTGGAGACATTGTAAGGAACGGCCCAGAAAATTACCTCAGCTCCAGCCTCTCGGGCTCAGCGAATCCTGACAGCCTTCCGCAACACCCTGAAAGCAGCTAGCGAGGCTAACGGGCACGGTGACGTCAGCGAGTCTGGAGACAAAGCACAAAACGTCTACCGACGAAGAGAGAAACGCACAAAACGCCAACCACAGATAATTACTTTAAGCTGTCTAATCACTTCCACAGCTTAAACACTTTATGGACCATTTATACAGGAAAAATCGCTTTAGGCTACTCAACCATCTCTTTCCCGACAGATACTGTTTCATGCGCCCACCTCACACTAAGCAGTAATAACATCATCATCAACAAAAAACACACCAACCGCAAGACCATAAATAATAAAAAAACTAAAAACACAAGGACCTAAACACTGAAGCGGGAATAAATCACTCCAAACAGTGCTAGAGTTAGACGTGTTTTATAACCCCGCTCTCACAGTAGAGTTAGACGTGTTTTATAACCCCGCTCTCACAGTAGAGTTAGACGTGTTTTATAACCCCGCTCTCACAGTAGAGTTAGACGTGTTTTATAACCCCGCTCTCACAGCAGAGTTAGACGTGTTTTATAACCCCGCTCTCACAGTAGAGTTAGACGTGTTTTATAACCCCGCTCTCACAGCAGTTAGACGTGTTTTATAACCCCGCTCTCACAGCAGAGTTAGACGTGTTTTATAACCCCGCTCTCACAGTAGAGTTAGACGTGTTTTATAACCCCGCTCTCACAGTAGAGTTAGACGTGTTTTATAACCCCGCTCTCACAGTAGAGTTAGACGTGTTTTATAACCTCGCTCTCACAGTAGAGTTAGACGTGTTTTATAACCCCGCTCTCACAGTAGAGTTAGACGTGTTTTATAACCCCGCTCTCACAGTAGAGTTAGACGTGTTTTATAACCCCGCTCTCACAGTAGAGTTAGACGTGTTTTATAACCCCGCTCTCACAGTAGAGTTAGACGTGTTTTATAACCCCGCTCTCACAGTAGAGTTAGACGTGTTTTATAACCCCGCTCTCACAGTAGAGTTAGACGTGTTTTATAACCCCGCTCTCACAGTAGAGTTAGAGGTGTTTTATAACCCCGCTCTCACAGTAGAGTTAGACGTGTTTTATAACCCCGCTCTCACAGTAGAGTTAGACGTGTTTTATAACCCCGCTCTCACAGCATAGACGTGTTTTATAACCCCGCTCTCACAGTAGAGTTAGACGTGTTTTATAACCCCGCTCTCACAGCAGAGTTAGACGTGTTTTATAACCCCGCTCTCACAGTAGAGTTAGACGTGTTTTATAACCCCGCTCTCACAGCAGAGTTAGACGTGTTTTATAACCTCGCTCTCACAGTAGAGTTAGAGGTGTTTTATAACCCCGCTCTCACAGTAGAGTTAGACGTGTTTTATAACCCCGCTCTCACAGTAGAGTTAGACGTGTTTTATAACCCCGCTCTCACAGCAGAGTTAGACGTGTTTTATAACCCCGCTCTCACAGTAGAGTTAGACGTGTTTTATAACCCCGCTCTCACAGTAGAGTTAGACGTGTTTTATAACCCCGCTCTCACAGTAGAGTTAGACGTGTTTTATAACCCCGCTCTCACAGCAGAGTTAGACGTGTTTTATAACCCCGCTCTCACAGTAGAGTTAGACGTGTTTTATAACCTCGCTCTCACAGTAGAGTTAGACGTGTTTTATAACCTCGCTCTCACAGTAGAGTTAGACGTGTTTTATAACCCCGCTCTCACAGCAGAGTTAGACGTGTTTTATAACCCCGCTCTCACAGCAGAGTTAGACGTGTTTTATAACCCCGCTCTCACAGTAGAGTTAGACGTGTTTTATAACCTCGCTCTCACAGTAGAGTTAGACGTGTTTTATAACCTCGCTCTCACAGTAGAGTTAGACGTGTTTTATAACCCCGCTCTCACAGTAGAGTTAGACGTGTTTTATAACCCCGCTCTCACAGTAGAGTTAGACGTGTTTTATAACCCCGCTCTCACAGTAGAGTTAGACGTGTTTTATAACCCCGCTCTCACAGTAGAGTTAGAGGTGTTTTATAACCCCGCTCTCACAGTAGAGTTAGACGTGTTTTATAACCCCGCTCTCACAGTAGAGTTAGACGTGTTTTATAACCCCGCTCTCACAGCATAGACGTGTTTTATAACCCCGCTCTCACAGTAGAGTTAGACGTGTTTTATAACCCCGCTCTCACAGCAGTTAGACGTGTTTTATAACCCCGCTCTCACAGCAGAGTTAGACGTGTTTTATAACCTCGCTCTCACAGTAGAGTTAGACATGTTTTATAACCCCGCTCTCACAGTAGAGTTAGACGTGTTTTATAACCCCGCTCTCACAGTAGAGTTAGACGTGTTTTATAACCCCGCTCACACAGCAGAGTTAGACGTGTTTTATAACCCCGCTCTCACAGCATAGACGTGTTTTATAACCCCGCTCTCACAGTAGAGTTAGACGTGTTTTATAACCTCGCTCTCACAGCAGAGTTAGACGTGTTTTATAACCCCGCTCTCACAGTAGAGTTAGACGTGTTTTATAACCCCGCTCTCACAGTAGAGTTAGACGTGTTTTATAACCTCGCTCTCACAGTAGAGTTAGACGTGTTTTATAACCTCGCTCTCACAGCAGAGTTAGACGTGTTTTATAACCCCGCTCTCACAGCAGAGTTAGACATGTTTTATAACCCCGCTCTCACAGTAGAGTTAGACGTGTTTTATAACCTCGCTCTCACAGTAGAGTTAGACGTGTTTTATAACCCCGCTCTCACAGTAGAGTTAGACGTGTTTTATAACCCCGCTCTCACAGCAGAGTTAGACGTGTTTTATAACCCCGCTCTCACAGTAGAGTTAGACGTGTTTTATAACCCCGCTCTCACAGTAGAGTTAGACGTGTTTTATAACCCCGCTCTCACAGCAGAGTTAGACGTGTTTTATAACCTCGCTCTCACAGTAGAGTTAGAGGTGTTTTATAACCCCGCTCTCACAGTAGAGTTAGACGTGTTTTATAACCCCGCTCTCACCGCAGTTAGACGTGTTTTATAACCCCGCTCTCACAGCAGAGTTAGACGTGTTTTATAACCCCGCTCTCACAGTAGAGTTAGACGTGTTTTATAACCCCGCTCTCACAGTAGAGTTAGACGTGTTTTATAACCCCGCTCTCACAGTAGAGTTAGACGTGTTTTATAACCTCGCTCTCACAGTAGAGTTAGACGTGTTTTATAACCCCGCTCTCACAGCAGAGTTAGACGTGTTTTATAACCCCGCTCTCACAGCAGTTAGACGTGTTTTATAACCCCGCTCTCACAGCAGAGTTAGACGTGTTTTATAACCTCGCTCTCACAGTAGAGTTAGACGTGTTTTATAACCCCGCTCTCACCGCAGAGTTAGACGTGTTTTATAACCCCGCTCTCACAGCAGAGTTAGACGTGTTTTATAACCCCGCTCTCACAGTAGAGTTAGACGTGTTTTATAACCCCGCTCTCACAGTAGAGTTAGACGTGTTTTATAACCTCGCTCTCACAGTAGAGTTAGAGGTGTTTTATAACCCCGCTCTCACAGTAGAGTTAGACGTGTTTTATAACCCCGCTCTCACAGCAGTTAGACGTGTTTTATAACCCCGCTCTCACAGCAGAGTTAGACGTGTTTTATAACCTCGCTCTCACAGTAGAGTTAGACGTGTTTTATAACCCCGCTCTCACAGTAGAGTTAGACGTGTTTTATAACCCCGCTCTCACAGTAGAGTTAGACGTGTTTTATAACCCCGCTCTCACAGTAGAGTTAGACGTGTTTTATAACCTCGCTCTCACAGTAGAGTTAGACGTGTTTTATAACCCCGCTCTCACAGCAGTTAGACGTGTTTTATAACCCCGCTCTCACAGTAGAGTTAGACGTGTTTTATAACCTCGCTCTCACAGCAGAGTTAGACGTGTTTTATAACCCCGCTCTCACAGTAGAGTTAGACGTGTTTTATAACCCCGCTCTCACAGTAGAGTTAGACGTGTTTTATAACCTCGCTCTCACAGTAGAGTTAGACGTGTTTTATAACCCCGCTCTCACAGCAGAGTTAGACGTGTTTTATAACCCCGCTCTCACAGTAGAGTTAGACGTGTTTTATAACCCCGCTCTCACAGCAGTTAGACGTGTTTTATAACCCCGCTCTCACAGCAGAGTTAGACGTGTTTTATAACCCCGCTCTCACAGTAGAGTTAGACGTGTTTTATAACCCCGCTCTCACAGCAGAGTTAGACGTGTTTTATAACCTCGCTCTCACAGCAGAGTTAAAGGCCCTGGCGTTCCCCGGGCTGCGGTCACGGTCCGGCGTGGATCCGGCCCACCTCTGAAACAGCTGCTCCTCGTAAAAGAAAATGCAAGAGACATTGTCACATTATGACGCGCTTTTCAAGCACAGCGTGATAAATAACACCTTTACCCTTTTCACAACGCAGCCTTATTCGCTCTCGTTTTAATCGATCGCCAACTTATATTTTCACTTGTGAGAGCACTGCAAGGTCAGGGGTCAGCTGTGAGAGCACTGCAAGGTCAGGGGTTAGCCCCATTATCAGGGGGGTCACTTTCCCGCATCTCAGGAAATAGATCCTTTTTTACATGGTTTTAGTCCAGTAGCACTGCGCTCTGGTTGCAGAAACGTTACATACAGGTTAGGGTTAGGTTAGGTTAGGGTTACAGACGAATGTGAGATTAAATAACGGTGTCATGCAGGCGCACAGACTCAACAGCAGCAGTGCAGCAGGTACGCATTACTGCAGGTGCACAGGTGAACAGCAGCAGTGTAACAGGTACGCATTACTGCAGGTGCACAGGTGAACAGCAGCAGTGTAGCAGGTACGCATTACTGCAGGTGTCAGGTGAACAGCAGCAGTGTAGCAGGTACGCATTACTGCAGGTGCACAGGTGAACAGCAGCAGTGTAGCAGGTACGCATTACTGCAGGTGCACAGGTGAACAGCAGCAGTGTAGCAGGTATGCATTACTGCAGGTGCACAGGTGAACAGCAGCAGTGTAGCAGGTACGCATTACTGCAGGTGCACAGGTGAACAGCAGCAGTGTAGCAGTTACGCATTACTGCAGGTGCACAGGTGAACAGCAGCAGTGTAGCAGTGTACTGCAGCGCCCGCCTCAATGAGCCAATCAGAGATGTGAAGCGCAGGGTTTAGTGATTATGGGAGCGCACAAGGGGGAGGGGCTTTATGGGGAAATAAAGACATGAACAAACATGTCAAATTAAATTTACACAACAAATCTTGTTCAGCAAATAAAAGCGAAGCTGCTGCTGTAATCCCCATAATGCATTCTGTTACTGAGAAAGAAAGAAAGAAAGAAAGAGAGGGACAAAGAGAGAAGAGATAGAGGGAGCAGGAGAGAGAGATGGAGACAGAGGAAGTGGGGAGAGAGGGAGAGAGAGCGAGAGAGAGGAAGTGGGGGAGAGAGGGAGAGAGAGGAAGTGAGGGAGAGAGGGAGAGAGGAAGTGGGGGAGAGAGGGGGAGAGAGAGAGAGAGGGAGAGAGAGGAGAGAGAGAGGAAGAGAGGGAGAGAGGAAGTGAGGGAGAGAGGGAGAGGGAGAGAGGGAGAGAGGAAGTGGGGGAGAGAGGGAGAGAGAGGGGGGGAGAGAGAGGAAGTGGGGGAGAGAGAGAGAGAGAGAGGGGGAGAGAGAGGGAGAGAGAGGAAGTGGGGGAGAGAGAGAGAGGGAGAGAAAGAGGGAGAGAAGGAGAGAGAGAGGGAGAGAAAGAGGGAGAGAGGGAGAGAGAGAGAGGGGGAGAGAGAGGAAGTGGGGGAGAGAGAGAGGGAGAGAGAGAGAGAGGAAGTGGGGGAGAAAGTGCTTGTCGCACCACCACTCTCTCTCTCTCTCCCTCAGCGTGTGCAGTAATCTCTCCTCTCTGCTCTAAATTTAGCATCAGATTTAACATGCGGGAGTGAAATCTGAAGCACAGGAGGTGGGGGGGGGGGGGGGGGGGGTGTCAGTGAAGGCCTGTCCACCACAAGTCTCGCTCAGACCCGACCTCCACAGCACACACACACACACACACACACACACACACACACACACACACACACACACACACACACACACACACACACACACACACACACACACACACACACACACACACACACACACACACACACACACACACACACACACACACACACGGACCTTAAGCAAGAGTGTGTCTCCCAGTGGCATGCACAGACCAGATACACACACAGAGAAGTGAAGTGAGAGAGGGAAGGAGAGAAGAGAGGAAAGGACAAAAAGGGGGAAACTAAGAGGGAAGAAAAACCAGCCCCCCTCAACCCAAAAATTCACCCCTTTTTCCCTCCAGTCCATCGACACAAGATTCATCTTTCAGTGGAACAGAGAGGCGTGAACATGAGCCCAGGAATGGGCGGAGCTACCGTGTTACTATGGAACCGCTGATATTAGCCAATCACAGAGTTGTGCTAATTGACAGAAAAGCAAATGGGCGCAGCTATTGTGCATTACCAGCAACCCACTCATAACAGGCCGCTTGCCTTGCGTTTCACTGTTTTAAAATAGTAAATTAAATATTGTTTGTGACCCAAAGCATTAGTTAGTGAACTTGCTGTTAATCAGATGTATTCTTAAGAAATACTGTCTTCTTGCGCAGAAACGCTTCCCAGCAACAACTACTGTTTAGGATCCTGAGGCAGCACTGTTTCACAAGTAGCAGTATGAGATAATGCCACTGTTTCACAAGCAGCAGTATGAGATAATGAACACCAGAATGCCACTGTTTCACAAGCACCAGTAAGAGATAATGAACACCAGAATGCCACTGTTTCACAAGCAGCAGTGTGAGATAATGCCACTGTTTCACAAGCAGCAGTAAGAGATAATGAACACCAGAATGCCACTGTTTCACAAGCAGCAGTATGAGATAATGAACACCAGAATGCCACTGTTTCACAAGCAGCAGTGTTAGATAATGAACACCAGAATGCAACTGTTTCACAAGCAGCAGTGTGAGATAATGCCACTGTTTCACAAGCAGCAGTAAGAGATAATGAACACCAGAATGCCACTGTTTCACAAGCAGCAGTATGAGATAATGAACACCAGAATGCCACTGTTTCACAAGCAGCAGTGTTAGATAATGAACACCAGAATGCCACTGTTTCACAAGCAGCAGTATGAGATAATGCCACTGTTTCACAAGCAGCAGTGTTAGATAATGAACACCAGAATGCCACTGTTTCACAAGCAGCAGTATGAGATAATGAACACCAGAATGCCACTGTTTCACAAGCAGCAGTATGAGATAATGCCAGTGTTTCACAAGCAGCAGTGTGAGATAATGCCACTGTTTCACAAGCAGCAGTAAGAGATAATGAACACCAGAATGCCACTGTTTCACAAGCAGCAGTGTTAGATAATGAACACCAGAATGCCACTGTTTCACAAGCAGCAGTATGAGATAATGAACACCAGAATGCTGGGAAATTGAACATTGGTGTCAAACACAACTGACCCAACTAGTTTAAAGTGTTTTTCTTACTGCAGCCAGATGGCTCCTTACAACCACTACAGACATCTGGTCTGTGATTCTGATAAGTTTTGGCTTTGAAATTCAGCATCAAAGTAGTCTGATGAAATCTGGCCTGACTGTACAGTAAAAAAAAAAAAGCCACTGGAATCACCTGACCCATCTCTCCAGAGTTCTTGTGATTCAGAAAAACATTGTTTCATTCTGTAACATTCAAAAAGCCACTAGGTTAAATAAAATATAAACAATATAAAGAAAATATTCTTTGGTCCCATGGCAGTCTAATGGAATTCTGCGAGAGCGAGCAGAGTTCAGTGAGATAAATCTCATTCACACCACTAAGCCAATCAGATCAGTTCTGCTAACAGAATAAAACTCATTTCACTGGCTTGTACACAGTTACAGATGATATTTGGGACATTTTTTACACTTCATATGGTCCTTTTAGGTACAGTACTGCAGTAGTTAAAATCATGTTTTCACTTGGTTGGGTTTTGTTGCGAGTGGCAGTGTCGTGTAGTGGTTAGGAACTGGGCACTAGGATTGCAGGTTTGAATCCAAGGTGGGACAAAGCCATTATATCCTTGAGCCTCTAAAGTTTGGTGCTGAACCTAAAGTGCTTCAGTAAAGACTCAGCCGTATAAATGGATTATATGTAAAGCAGGTAAGATGCTCTGGAGAATAATGAATACCTGTCCTCTTCCAGAATATAAGGAAGGTATTAAGAACCCTTAAATAGGGCTTTTTTAGCTTTATTGGACAGCACCGTGTAGAGAGACAGGAAGAATGGGGGGAGAGAGAGAGGGAGAGACATGTGATAAAGATCGCAAGGGCCGGATTCAAACCGGCGACATTGCGGCTCGCAATGAGCATGTGGACGGTCCTCTTACAGGCTACACCACCGGGACACCCCAAGACCCCTTGAATCAGCCTGTGAGGTTAGAAAGTTTTTAAAAAAACAAGTCTGTGAAAGCAGACAGTTTAAAATAGTAATGAATCCAGTGATAAAGTCTGGCACAAAAAGATCACCTGTTCCCTCCACCCACACCTGTAATACCAAACCTCGGCACGGCAGAAAGAGAGCACGAGTTAACCAGGTGGGCTACCTGACAGCCAGTTTTAATTTGCCGTGACAACCCAGGGAGATCAAAGTGGGTGGGAAAAACAAGGTGCCGGGTAGCCAATCAGATCAAGCTGGGGGAACACAATTAGTTAGGCGGACATAGAAAGCCAGTTATTTTCCTTTTGAGAAGTACAGAGGGGGGCCTCTCCCTAACCTCTGAGCACGCAGGGACCGGTCGCCGTGGCAACACGCCTGACACCGCGGAGTGCCGCCGAGGCGTAATCAAAGAGTGGCATGCGGCGGGAAGAGAGCTCCCGGAGATCCCAGAACCCGGACCGCCGCCACTGCTCTTAACAAGCCGCTCAGACAGGCCAGCTGCTCAGCTCCCGCTCTGACAGGAACCAAAATGAAAACCAGAGGACGCCGCGACCCCGCTTGGTCTGCGTATAACAAGCTGTCTGGGTCCCCGGACAGCCTCCGCTGTCTGACAGCACACCCTGCAGCCACGGCTGTGATAAGCTAATGCAACACATTTCCACCCTGTACATATTTATATGCGGAGGTCCAGGCGGGCTGCCTAATTCTCCCGTGTATATGTGCACTTCCTTTGGGGTCACTCCTGATGTAGGCACATATATGTGCGTGTGCGTGTGCGTGTGTATCTATGTGTGTGTGTGTGTATGTTTTAGCCTACACCATTGCACATCTAGGGTAAAACGAGGTAAGTCAACATGCTGTCAGCTTACAGGGCACTGCTGGCGCAGGGTATCCCAGCATGCCTGCGGAATGCACAGGGCTTATTACAGGGGTGACATTCCTGTGCTACAGCATGGCGCTACTGACTGAATGACTCTCACACACACACACAGACACACACACAGACACACACACACACACACAAACACACACCTTTTCTCTTTTTTCTACTTTTCCGTCACTGGGAGGGAAAGTGGGTGTGATCCGAGCTGTCGACCTGCGCCGCACGTGATTGGCTGAAGTGCCATGCAAAGCAGAAGGGGGCCTCACCATTTTATACAGTTTTTTTTAAAAAGCACTAAACTCCCTGTGGAGTCAGGTAAGAGCTGACTGAGCTCATCCCCGTGTCCGACAGAGGTCAGTCAGCAGACACAAAATCCCCAAGGCTTTCTAATCTGACCCGAGCCCGGCCCCAGGATTTCACCTCCAACACCACATTTCCCACAACACCCCTCTCTCAGATACCTCATCTTGATCTCTGTATCTTGTCCAGCAGCCCAATGGCTGCACCACCAGGACATTATCAGAGAAAAGATCATCGGACAGACAGGGCGTTTACGGATGTCATGTTTGTTGTTTTCTTGTTTCCTGTGTTTTTTGGGGGGATGTAGGCATCTGAATGTGAACGAGGACCTGAGGAGCTGAGGAGCAGGCCTCTGACAGAGGAGACGACTCAGGAGGAGGCGCTGTTAGCGTTAGTGATCTGCTCCTCCTCATTAACGTCACTCAACATCAGTTTTCACCACACTGAGCCACACTGAGCCGCACACTGAGCCGCACACTGAGCCGCACACTGAGCCGCACACTGAGCCACACACTGAGCCGCACACTGAGCCGCACACTGAGCCACACACTGAGCCACACACTGAGCCACACACTGAGCCACACACTGAGCCGCACACTGAGCCGCACACTGAGCCGCACACTGAGTCACACACTGAGCCACACACTGAGCCGCACACTGAGCCACACACTGAGCCACACACTGAGTCACACACTGAGCCACACACTGAGCCGCACACTGAGCCGCACACTGAGCCGCACACTGACTCAAACACAACACTTCCATTAACAGGTAAGCGGACACAATAAGCAGGAGGTTCAGGAAAAGAGCAGGGAATGTGGCATTCCCGAGAGCTGGAATTGGGCTGTGTATCCCTGCTCCAAAGAGCTGTCTGAGTGGAGCGTCACTCCAGCTTCACTCCAGCTTCACTTCAGCTTCATGTTCTTTACTCTCGTCCCCTTCCATTCTCAGAAAGAACAGAAACACAGGAGCTTTGCAGCGGTATTAAGTGATGCAACTGTGCTAACAGACACGCATACGCACACGAACACACACACACACACACACACACACACACACACACACACACACACACACACACACACACACACACACACACACACACACACACACACACACACACACACACACACACACACACACACACACACACACACACACACACTTTTATTTACATCTGCAGGAAACCATGAGATAATAAGTACTAGCCCAGTTGCATAAACACGTCGGGATGACACGCTTCACCTTACAGCAGGATTCCATGCATTTAGCCCGCCATTAAAACTGAACAGCTATTGCGTACATGTTGCTGTTTAGAGCACTTATCTCACAGTAATTGGACGCCCACACAAACATACATGCAAAACGTATTACGAGAGAAAGCTGCGCAGGCACTGCTAGCAAAGAATAAATAAATATTTGACAGAAAATTATCTAAATATCCCCAAATCAGCCAATGTAGTACTTAGCACATCCTACACAACTATTACTATTAGTAAACAACTATTAACTTGATTCATTTTTGTGTGTTAATCATTTTCGTGTGATTTTCTGTGTGTTTTTCTATGGTTTTTTTTCCATTAAGCGCAACAATGTTTTTCTAAAATCTGTGTCATGTAGGGCTGGGGGGTAATTCACACAACGATATGCAGTTATACAATGCGGTATTATTGTTTTTCATACAAAGAACATAAAAAATTGCACATTGCAACAGTATGATAAAGAATTTGTGATGTAAACTTGAGGCCAACTGTTTGTTTTGAATTAAACATTTCACATCACTCAGTGTTCATGTTCCTAAATAAAAATAGTGAAATTGATTATTATGTTACTGCAGTATATTTAAAGATTACTTCTGGTGTCATTTGTATTGGAAAACCAAATGCCATCAATAATATGAATAATAACATATGATATTAAATAAATAAAAGATGGACAATCCTTTCCTGGTGATATTTTTAGTGCTATTCCACACACAGAATTTACTCTCTGCTCATGTAACATTTTGCGTTTACTGTTCCAAAAATTAAATCTTTTTAATTGAATTCAAAATGCATGTCTGTTCAGACCTGGCATGGGGCAGCCAGTACAGAGGTGGCAAGCCAAGCAGTCCAGCACCTGCTCCAACCCTGACCTATCATTCCAGCAATAAACAATACCAAACAATTCTGCCACAATTTACATAGCTACTGGGGAATCGGATGCTTGGACAGCAGTCAAGCCACATCTGTGTTGATTCTGAAAATGTAGAAACTTTTCTGAATATAATTGAATTCTGTTCTGGGACCTTAGAGACGGGGATTCATTTTGTCCCAGAAGGCCAGCAGCACGCTAGCAAGTGGCTGTAAGTTTGATCTCCACTGCAGGGAAGTAAAACAAGTTTAATGCTCCATTTTGCCAACCCAACTTCAAAGCAGTTCTGTTTCAAAGCAGGTTCCACTGTGTGAGAAACTCTCAGCTGAGAACCACCGGTCACAATTTTTCCACTATTTATTTTTATATTTTTTTTATTATCTCTGGCTCTAGAAAACAAACACTTGTCTTGAAGAAAAGAAGCTCTCCACATGCGATGCATTCTTCAGACTCCAGAGGACCCACAGAACATCAAAAGCACAGGGTTAAGGGTCAAGGGTCAAGCATAAACTGAAGCCTGCCTTTACTGTGGTTTAATCTCTCAATCACTCAATAACACAGGAGTGGAACACAGGGACTCCTGCTGAGCCGTAACAAAATATATATATTTTTTTTTAAATGACAGATAACGCCAACTACAAGTCAACCAATGTAAAATAAAGAAACAAATAAAAAGTACAGTGATAAAGGGCAAGAAAGAGAGGAGGAGAGAAGGAGGGAGAGAGAAAGAGAGGGAGGGAGGGAGAGAGAGAGTGGGGGGAGAGGGAGGAGGAGAGAAAGAGGGAGGGAGAGAGAAAGAGGGAAAGGGAGGGGGAGGAGGAAAGAGAAGGAGGGGCGGAGAAAGAGAGAGAGAGAGAGATGGGGGTATATATCGTATATAGAACATACTGTATGCAAGTACGGGCCACAAGAAGCTTACGATTTCTGGATACGCAAGTGTGTAATCCTCCGTAGAGTCTCGAGTCATATCATCTCTTATCCTCTCCACAGAAATAATACAACATCAGCGGCACACTGGACAAACTATAATAACGTCACAAACTACAGCCAGACATTTACAATACATTACATTACAGACATTTATTATATTAGGTTGTATTAATTGTCAGAGGATGTATCCTAAGTCACTTTGAAAAACGTAGGCTATAGCTTTATATATTTAATGTGCATCATGGCCTTTGTGCATCGCCGTTGATTTTTATTAGTTATACGCGAGTCAATACAGCAGAAAAACACCCAGAATTACACCGTGTTACAAGGGGAAGAACGCACGTGCAGCCGTCGAGAATTAAATCTCTGCGTTTGATGAGCTTAGTTAGCAGCCATCGAAACGCAAGCACGACGCCTACATTCCTCAGTGACACAGTCCTACAAAAAGACAATTATAACCTGATATACGTCTGGCTCATCCTGTCATAACATAAGGTGCATTTATAATTGGTATATTATAAGGAATACTTAAAGGCTATGATACACAGGAAATATTTTTAAGAGCATGTAGATTGGCAATATTGGTTGTGGAAAGGCTGGATAAGACAAAGGGCTCTAAGAAATTAGTACATACAGTGAGCACCAAAAAGTACATACAGTGAGCACCATAATTAATTGGACAGTGACACGTTTTTTGTTATTTTGGTTCTGTACTCTAGCACTATGAGTTTGAAAGGATACAATGACAATGATGTTGAATTGCAGAATGTCAACTTGAATTTGAGGGTATTTTCATCCATATCGGATGAACCGTTTAGAAATTATAGAACCTTTCGTACATCGTCCCCCCCATTTTCGGGCATCAAAAAATATTGGACAATTTAACATAATGTAGAATAAAGTTATCATTTTTAATATTTGGTCGCATATCCTTTGCATGCCATGACTTCCTGATGTCTGTGACCCAACAACATCAAAAGACTCTTGATATCTTATTTTCTGGTACTCCTACAAGTGATACTATAACCTCTCTGCATTTGAATGGATCTCTATGGGAATTGGGGGGTGGGACTAGATTTAGCTGTAAATTATGCTGGAACAGTATGGAATACATGGTTGGCGAAACGGCTGTAAGGGTCTGCTGTATCAAACAAGCCTTAAACCATCACTCTGCTGCCAGATATGCAGTAGATATGGATGGATCACTTGAAGGGTTTCTTCTCCTGACTTATTTTTCCATAGAGTTCAATAGGAGGAGAAACAACCCTTAAAGTGATCCATCCATATCTACTGCATATCTGGAAGCAGAGTGATGGTTTGAGGCTCGTTTGATACCTCAAACCCTTGATGACTTACAGCCATTTTACCAACCATGTACTCCATACTGTTCCAGCATAATTTACAGCTAAATCTAGTCCCACCCCCCAATTCCCATAGAGATCCATTCAAATGCAGAGACGTTATAGTATCGCTTGTAAGAGTACCAGAAAATAAGATATCAAGAGTCTTTTGATGTTGTTGGGTCACAAAGATCAGGAAGTCATGGCATGCAAAGGATCTGCTACCAAATATTAAAAATGATTACTTTATTCTATATATAAATGCAGGGGTGCCAATAATTGTGGCACACGTGGTTTTGTCAAAAATAATTATTTCTTGATGAGGAAATATTAAAATAATTATTTCTTGATTTTTTTTTTTTTTTTGAAGGGCCGAAGCATCGCCACAGCCACTCTTCCACACTACAGTCGACACGGTCACGCTCACACAGACACGAGGATGAGGAAGATACACACAAGATATGTGTGTATATCTCTGTATAAGAGCGTCTGTTACATGATTGTAACGTAATTTAGCACACAGCTCAACAAGAGGAACCACAAGCTCCTGATGGGCTGGTAGAGGCTGCTAGATCCTGCTGAGATACGGTCACCATCGGTTAGGCCGAAACGCCCCCCTCCCTGGGTCACACGAGCGCCATTAACGCTTCACCCTGCAGGGGTGCCGGCCACAGCCAGCTCCGCCATCGTCCGCATTCAACGTGACGTTTTTGTGAACTACTTTCACGAAATGTGAGACGTAGACGTCAGACTTAATTAAACTGCAACCTTCCGTTTTAATTTAAGTGCGTTTAAATAAACAGACTGAACCTCGTCACTAGTTAGCTAGCTTTAAAATAGCAAAGCCGAAACAAAAAAAAAACATAAAGGCATCGTTAGTCTATACATCCAAATAATTACATAGAAAACAAAAGCTTAAAAAGCGTAACAGGATTCACTAGCTAGCAAACATGCTAATGACTAACACTACCTCTGGAACGCTAGTTAAACAGAGTTTATAAAATGTTGATAAAATGTTGACGAGCACCTTGACTGTGGGAAACACAAACACCCTCCAAGTATGATTACGGCAAGAGCGGGGGGTCGAGGGTTAGTCGTCCTCAAGACAAACTATCTGGAATTTGGAATTGAGGAGGAAAAATGGAAAAAGAAACAACCTTAAACAAACATTCTGCTGTGCATCTCTGACATCTAATCAGCAGGGTGTCAGGAACAGGGCATGACGGGATTGATTGAGCAAAGCCAGGGGTTTGAGTTAATAGAGCCTGGACGCACCATCAGGGAGGAACAATAAGGCCTGCAGAATTTATCCAGCACTCCAGCGGTCACGCTCCTATTATCAATTAAAGTTGTGTGAGGACACGCAGAGGCCTGCTGGGAAAAGCTACTGCGAGAAACAACAAGGAAGACAAAACAGCCACAACAGCAGGAGGGAAGCGGGACAGGACACCAGCCCAAACACCCCAACATCCAAACACCACCCATCTCTCCTGCACAGAGCCCAAACACCACCCCTCCTCCTGCACAGTGCCCAAACACCACCCCTCTCTCCTGCACAGAGCCCAAACACCACCCCTCTCTCCTGCACAGAGCCCAAACACCACCCCTCTCTCCTGCACAGAGCCCAAACACCATCCCCTCTCTCCTGCACAGAGCCCAAACACCATCCATCTCTCCTGCACAGAGCCCAAGCACCATCCCTCTCTCCTGCACAGAGCCCAAGCACCACCCCTCTCTCCTGCACAGAGCCCAAACACCACCCCTCTCTCCTGCAGAGCCCAAACACCACCCCTCTCTCCTGCACAGAGCCCAAGCACCATCCCCTCTCTCCTGCACAGAGCTCTCGCACAACACAAATACTAATAGTATCATGCAATGTCAAGGGTCCAAATATCTCAATAAAAACCCTTGAATTCCCTTGCAACACCACCTTTGTTTGATTTCCTGTAATTTGCTGTGTAAACATACACACAGGCCTACGGGCTGCAATGGCATAGAAGCTCAGAACATTCTGGCATTCCTGACACAAATTCAGCCCAAAACACAGCATTAGGCCCAAAGCCCTGCTGCCTGCACCCCCGGCCCACAGCCGTCCCCATTCCGCGGAGGGGATGGGTGGAGGACATGGGCTCCTAACTGCATGGCTGTAGTTTCCATTCCCAGGCCTGAATGCCTGAAGGTCCGCTGCACAGCCTGTAGCACCTCGATAAGTAAACCCAGGATGGCAGTTGACCCGCAAACCGCCGCCTGCTAAGCCAGCAGAAAATAATCCCATGCAAATCAACATCTTTAATTTGGGTGGGAGCCTCGTTTATTTAAAGTCGAGAGACATTATGCTCCTTTTTGTTCACCGAAGATCGATGTAATTTCCCCAGAATTGACCGTTACCCCCAGAGGAAGGTTGTCGGTATTAAAAGAATGTGCTAACCAGCCCATACGGAGTTTTCTTACAGGTGCAATATACCTTATTCACCAGGGACAGGTGAGATGAACAATACACTAAATTAACACATCATGTAGCCGCCGGCCATTTAGAACAGGCTAATTGGCCAGTATTCATGCAATTATTTTATTGATTAAAATGTATTCATTTTAATATATTTTGAAAGGTTTAAAGCTGTAATCTGTAATTTTTTCATATTTACAAACGCCATTTTTGATATCTTTTCACACTGGAATTTTTCTTGCAATATCCATTCAATATAATTGCGGTCAAGTATTCAAGTATGATGAGATGCAGGAACATGCATGTCGAATACAAAAGACCTTAAAATTAGGTTTGATATGTTGCTCAATATTACCGTGTCGGACAACATTGTTGTTTGTCTCTAGGTAGTCTTCTTTCTCCAAAATACGCTTTCGCTGGATTATCAAAAAAAAAATTAAACACTCAATGTGCTCCTAGTGCTAAACCCCCAAGCAAACCATGCCACTGTTTGGGGGTGTGGCTTCGTTTTGAATGGAACTCTGGGATTTGGACTATAAAAACTAACTGACGTGACGACCCGGGTCACCACAGATGTTGCCATTTGCACCAAAATTTTAAAATGACATATTACAACTTTAAGCAAGCGATTGTTCTGTGTAAATTATTCTGTGCGTTATGTGGACACCAACAGGCCAAATTTTATTTAAATAATTAAAATTAACTATAGTTCATTAATCAAGCATCAGATAAAACAAATCAGAAATCAGTCAGTCAGTAATGGTGATCCTCTCTCCCTGTGGTAGGGATACACTCAACACGCATGTATACACGCATGAACCTGTACATTGTGTCCTGGGTAACAAGGCGGGCTCAGCCAAGTCAAAAACCAAGAGCTAGGGGGTATACATATACGACAAAGCAGGATTACCGAGTTAGCTGGATAACTGCACTGAGTAAAACCCAAAGCAGCATTACTGAGTTAGCTGGATAACTGCACTGAGTAAAACCCAAAGCAGGATTACTGAGTTAGCTGGATACTGCACTGAGTAAAACCCAGAACAATCCTGCTTTGTTGTACAGCCTCCTGGACAATCACACTTACTCACTGAATTAAATTCAATTAATAAATATAAAATCACATTGTCATGGACTCTCTACCCGACTTTATTTTTAAAATAAATAAATAAATAACCCCCACAATCCCACTGCGGAGAGAATCCCTTGGACAGGAAATTCTCCGGCTAATGTTAAAACAAACTCAATTTTCTTCTCTAATGAGCTTGACCTTCAACTGAAGGTGCTTAAATGTCTGGAGGTATGGTTCAATCTATCAGCTCTGTTACTGTCACCGAGCATTCTGTTAAATTAAACTTAGCTTTACATTAACGGAACAAGAAAGCGATTTACCTTGGAAACGTCCAGCAAAGGGGGGGGCGGGGTTCGTTCATCAATCTAGGCCTGTTCCGGGCAGATAAACTCTCCCCTTTCTGACGCAGTTACTAAAGCAGGCTTGTACCGGCCCTCAGTTTACCCATGATCCTCTAGTGCCAGCCAAACGAGAGACACGACCCTAGCACACGCCTCACTGTGCCACCCCCCCCCCCCCCCCCAACAATTCCACCGCTACACCCTTAACGACAGAACAGCCCCCCCCCCCCCCGCTACACCCTTAACGACAGAACAGCCCGCTACACCCTTAACGACAGAACAGCACCTGTTAAAACCAGCCTCTACCTGCCAAAGCGGTAACAGTGAAAACAAGGACACACGAAAACAGGACACACGAATCCCGCATAGTCTTACCTTGGGCTGAGCACGTCGGGGAAAGGCCACTTTAGGGTCGATCTGTGGGGGACGGGGGGTGGAAGAGAGGACAGTGTCAGAGAGTGTTTAAAAATTAACAAAATAATTCCACATTTCCTTTTTTAGTCTCTTCATCTTTTCAAGAGGAAGAGAAACAGAGAGGGATTTGGCAGAGTCCCAAGCTGTCTGGAGTCTGTGAAGTATGTGCCAATATTCTCTGCTTATACTTACACATGTCATATTTAGTAGTGCCGGAAAGAGTAGATTACCCAGAAAACGAAAAGAGGAACACGGGTTCGAGGTCTACACTGGTGATGGAAAGGGCCGTAATACATAAACCAAGAAAGACAATCTGGTCATTTCCACAACCCAAATTTCCATGCCGTTTAAAACAAAACTTATGGATTGTGTGTCTGCTTAAAAATTGTAAAAAAATAAAAATAAATTATAAATTTTTAAATTTAAATTAAAAAAACACCACAGGTTACAGAATCCTATCCTTCAGAACAGTGTGCAACAACTCGGTTACCTACACTGATGCCCGGGTCTTTCTGCTGTAAAACATTCAGTCATTTCAGTAGTGTAATATCTCATTGAAAAACTCAGATAACAGAGCTCACTGAATGATTGCTTTTCCTTTAAAAATTATTATTTTTATTTTTTTTAAAAAGCTAACTTTGACCAAAACAGGGAATCCAGCGGCAACTGCTGATTACACACCACATAAATGTTCATTTACACAATTAGCCTCAGGCATAACCAAACTAACCAATTACCTCATGGAAGTCAACCCACCCTGGCAAAGAAAACAACATCTGCCAAATAAATAATGTATTTAGCATATGAAAACACAGATTTAAAATACATTTTTTTTAAATCAAGCACGTGTCACTTTTGCCTTGTTCAAAGTCTGCGGTCTCATTCATCCCAGCTTTTCTGTTGTTAATTTAATATTGAGTTGATTTTGACGTCAGTAATCTCTCAACCCATTCTCTCTGATATACATTATACACCAAGGTCCCAGCTGGCCAATGAACACATGAGACCAAGGTCCCAGCTGGCCAACGAACGCATGAGACCAAGGTCCCAGCGGGCCAATGAACACATGAGACCAAGGTCCCAGCGGGCCAATGAACGCATGAGACCAAGGTCCCAGCAGGCCAATGAACGCATGAGACCAAGGTCCCAGCTGGCCAATGAACACATGAGACCAAGGTCCCAGCGGGCCAATGAACGCATGAGACCAAGGTCCCAGCTGGCCAATGAACGCATGAGACCAAGGTCCCAGCTGGCCAATGAACACATGAGACCAAGGTCCCAGCTGGCCAATGAACACATGAGACCAAGGTCCCAGCTGGCCAATGAACGCATGAGACCAAGGTCCCAGCGGGCCAATGAACGAATCAAGGCTTTGGGATCGAAGGCATTCGCCAACACGCTTATTTAGCGTCTCCAACTACACATCATACATTATTACAGCCTCCGGGCAAATTCTCCAGCCACATTTAACTTCCAGAGCGAAAGGTTACAAGGTTGCCAACTTCTGGAGGAAAAGGAAAGACCAGTGATGTGTATTTTTAAGCACAAATTCAACCCTCAGAAAAAGCCCAGGACTTCAGCACTTTTTTACCTCAAGGTGCATTGAAAAGGGAGTTTAATGCAACAATGCTAAAGAGTGCATTTTAACTCTGGTGTTAAAGCCAATTACGCCCCACTGCAACGTGAAGCCCCAGCACATGAAGCCCCAGCTCTCTGACGTCTGTTTGCTCAACACTGTTGATACTCAGATTCACGGTGTTTACAGTGAGCAGAAGATTTGCTCAGTTGTGGTTTCAGGGATCGTGTCTCGTGTTTAAACCCAGATTACAAAACTGACGCAATTCTGACAAGCAGCACGTCAACGTATAATTTATAGAAGATCTATCCTGCTTTGTATATACAGCATATACATGTTATTTATATAAATATACACTTTTTAAAATATCTATCTTTTGAAAAGCTGTTGGGCAATGGAACCATTTTTTAATTACTTAATTTGTTTTCCATCTTTTCTTGCAATACTATTTCTTTGTTTTATTCACTCTTTTCAAGAGGGATTAATCTTTTTTTTTTTTTTTAATGTAGATTGTTCCAAGTGCCCAAATTAATACAATTAAGAAAGGAAGGTTATTCATACGTATATATGAATGAATAGCCAAATGTTTTTTTTAAGCCGCTCCAGTAGAGCTTGGCGGGAGCCGCTTCCTGAAATACATCACTCTCTTGCACAACGCCCTGTCATAGCAGGACATTACACAAAGCAAGGATGGGCCATTCAAAGGCATATTTGCCACTTCACTCTGTCGGGCTGAGCGCTATGAATAGATTGCGCTCTTTCAGTGGACGGAGGCGATTTCTTTTTCCACATTAACATATTTTCCTGGGGGCAGGACAGACTCCAGGGACAAAATACCATTAGCAGAGTATATTAGCCTTGAACACAGAATAGAGCCTGATGGACTGTATTCCTACTCATTTAATACTAATACCACGACCAATAATAATAATAATGATAATAAAAGAGGAATTATTCAGCTGAAAAATTATACAGGCTGAAATGGATAAAAGAATCAAATAAACATGAATTTAAAAAACTACAAATGTCTGCAAAAACAAAATCTTTTAAAACATTCAGACCTTCTGTGAAGCTCATGTGAATGTTTTGGCAAATTCTTCTGAAACAGGAAAATAAAAACGGAAGAGAAAAAAAGGTTCTATTTTAGGCAGAATAGCGTTTAATTTACACATTTTGTGCCGTTGTTGCACAGCGGCTTTTTAACCGCAGCTGGGACTTCGGCTGATTCTCACGCAACCCAATCGATCGATCGATCACAACCCATCAATATCCCAATCGTTCGATCACATCTATCAATGACCCAATCGATCGATTACATCGATCATTAAATTTCACCCCCTTCTTCTCTGAACAAGTTTATCCCACTGTAACACAGAAAATTAACCACAATCAAGAACGTGTCATTTGTTTAGTGTCTTCCTCGTGTGCAACAGCCATTGGTTAAAACTCAGCCATTAGCCCAGCCCCCAGCCACGGACTCCACTGACGCCTATAGGCCATATCCACAGTACAACCAAAACATGTTTCACAATCGTAGGAGAAATATGTGGATTATATCTGTAGGACATTATTTTGTGTGTGTCAGAGCAGGAAGAGAGGCTCCAGAGTGGGGGTGTCAGAGCAGGAAGAGAGGCTCCAGAGTGGGGGTGTCAGAGCAGGAAGAGAGGCTCCAGAGCGGGGGTGTCAGAGCTGGAAGAGAGGCTACAGGTGTTTTTGGGGGGGGGGTTAAAGGCCAGGGGGGGGGGCCGTTATCGCTCCAGTCTCCCGGGTACGCCGAGATCTCATTACAATCTGTGACATGAACAGAGCATCGCTCTTTACCAGCCTTCTTATTTACACTGTGGATATACCAAGACAGACAGGGGGGTATTTCACAAAGCAGGATTACCGAGTTAGCTGGATGACTGCACTCAGTAAAACCCGGAGCAGCTCTTTTTACTTCAGTCCATGCTCCAGATATGTGAGGGTTCCGGGTTTTACTCAGTACAGTTATCCAGATAACACAGTAATCCAGGGGCCTGTTTCACAAAGCAGGATTACTAAATTAGCTGGATAACGGCACAGAGTAAAACCTGAAACCCTCCCAAATGTGGAACATGGACTGAAGTAAAAAGAGCTGTTCTGGATTTTCAGTGCAGTTATCCAACTAACTCAATAATCCCAACCTGCTTGGTAAAAAAAAAAAAGTTAAAACCCTGGTTTGTTATCCAGGCCCCAGGGTGGACCAGCAGTATGTTACTCTCCACACGCTTACCGTTCTTACCCTCCCTCAGTCACATATTCACCGTACTACTCCACACGCTTACCGTTCTTACCCTCCCTCAGTCACATATTGACCGTACTGCTCCACACGCTTACCGTTCTTACCCTCCCTCAGTCACATATTCACCGTACTGCTCCACACGCTTACCGTTCTTACCCTCCCTCAGTCACATATTCACCGTACTGCTCCACACGCTTACCGTTCTTACCCTCCCTCAGTCACATATTCACTGTACTACTCCACACGCTTACCGCTCTTACCCTCCCTCAGTCACATATTCACCGTACTGCTCCACACGCTTACCGTTCTTACCCTCCCTCAGTCACATATTCACCGTACTGCCAACCGGTTATACATTACATTACATTCACTCGGCAGAAGCTTTCATCCAAAGCAACCTACAGTAAGCGCATACCGAAGGTTATTGAAACAACTACAAACAGGTCAGATAAAGTACAGTTCTATCATAATGAAGCAGCTATCCAGAGACATGAACGTCGAGTGTCGTTCACACAGTAATCTATGGCTAAGTCTTAAGGCTATGTCAGTAAGACATGAAAAACTACATCACAATCAAGACACTAGTGATACAGGAGAGTTAATGAGCTAAGGTACAGGATACAAGAAACAGGAAACAAGGTAATTTTCTGAAGCAGGGATTAAAACAGTTTCACTCACAAGGCTTTCATTTTCTGCCTGTTTAAGTGAATAAATACTGACCCAGTTTGTTTAAAACATTTATTTAACAAACAAAAAAAGACCCAAATTATGAACAGCAGTACAAGTTATGCAGAAAAGAGGATAATATTCAGATCACCTGGATGACAGTCTCAGGCTAAGATGTGGTAGATTTTACTTCAGCTAGCAAACTACTTAAATATACTTGTTTGGCAATACATAATTTAATCCATAGCTAAAATAAACTCAGATTGTAGATAGGACTATATATCCAGATGTAAATGAGAATGCGAGGTGTGCAGCTGTGAGCGCTAACGCCAGCGTGCGGGCAGCATCCCCCCGCGCGCGGTACGGCAGCCGTGAACGCTAACGCCAGCGTGCGGGCAGCATCCCCCCCGCGCGCGCGGTACGGCCTCCAGGTCACAGGTGCTCCTCAGACCCCGGAGCACGGGCGGGACAGGAGAGCCGCTTCTCCTTGTGGTGGTAAAACGGTAGAGTGACGTGATAATCACCCACAGCGAGCCGGACTCAGACGGAGGAACAGCAGTGAATGCGCCCAGTCACCGATGCGCTTCCCTCCCGCTCTGCTGCAAAACCGCGCGCGCGAGGCTCGCTTTCAACTGCAATATGTCTGCCTTTCTACATCTACTTTCAAAAACGTCTTCCCACCTGAAAATGTCAACGTCATGGGCAACAAAAACACAACAGCTTTCTCTTTCTTTCTTTCAAGCAGGTATTGTTTCAATAAAAAAAGGCTAGAAATATAAATAAATAACAAACAAGAATGGTTTACCACCTGCCAAGAAAAAACAAATTTTAAAAAAAGGGAAAAGCAAAACTCTCAGGCTGACAGAATGGAACAGGGCTGAAATGATATCCACGCACACGCAACGCACACGCAACGCACACGCACACTGAAAACACGAAGACTTCTAAAATTACCTTAAAATCAAGTGCTTTCAAAAACGTAATCTTTACTTCCAAATGTGTAACAATTTTAAATTAACTGTATCTGAAGACAGCAAATCCGTTGCATTTAAAGCATTCCCCTCCTCATTCCATCTCCAAGCAGCACTTTTTACAGGAAATTGAGGTTTTAATTTTCCTTTCTGATGATATTGTAAGGGAGCAACAGACACACACAATTACAGTGCAGGAAAAGGTCAGTCAGATATCAGACAGATGAAATTAATATCCCCGGCTTCCCATCTCACAAGCTTTTCTAATAATTCTCATAGATTTATGTTAGAATTTCGAAAAATAGCTGCTTTTTAAATCAAACATTTCACACCGTCTATGTAAGATAATGTTATCGCATTATACCTTAACCAAAATTAATTTTGGAAAATGAAAGAAGATGCGTTTTATTTTTTGTTTTTTTGTGGAGGGGTTCAGGAACCTGTCTATATTCAGGAACCTGTCTATATATTGGACAGGTCAATATATGGATTTGTTTAAGTCCTGTTCACATTTTTGTATAAATGTTTTCCACAGATAAAGAGCAGTTTCAGAATACTAAAAATTAATTCTCAGCAAACAATTAATGTGATTTATCTCATTTGTGCAAATAGCCACAGGGGAAAACAGAAGACAATATCATCAATGCATTACAGGCCTGGAAATGAACAGAAATAATCCAGTTTTACAAAAGAACATAATTATAATCTTCATGCGTTTACTTTTCGGGAGTTATATTTCCATTTCATTTGTCATTTTGAATTAGATATTTAATTAAACAAGGTTGCACTTGCAACATCATTTTCCGTTTCTGCGATTTCCCCTATTTTTTTCCAAAAACGCATGTGCGGATAATTAAGGTAGAGTTCGGGTTAATAACGGCAATACATGAACACGTGGAACAGCCCACAGACAGCACAGACTGTCCGTTAACTTGGCTTATTCATTTACTGGGGTTTGGCGTAGAAGCAGTGAAGCGCTCCGTCCCAACACTGCGCCTGCAAGCGGGTATCACCTAAAGACTGGGTCAACGAGCGTCAGTATTTAACCTAATTGTACTTAATTTCACATAATTAGCACTAAGAGCGCAAATACTTTTGGCAAAGGCGATGTTGTATTCAAATTGGGGTTAAACTGAATTAAAGTCCTCGCCGAATGACGCAAACGGGAGTGTGTGCGTTTAACAAAGCAATTAGCCTCATTTAGCAAACTGCAATATCGTTAACACGGTTATATGTCATTTATTCTTTCTTGTTGGGTCACTTGTATCCAAAACATCGTGTAAAATATATCACAAATAGGCGAGGGCTTAAAAAATTAGAGACGTGAATAAAAAAAGAGAAGCCTTAGAAAGCAGTGATAACGTTAGCCTACTTTTTACGCCGTTTTAGTTGCTGTGGCCATTAGATTTTAATGTGGCAATGGGGCACAGAATGGATATGGATATATAATGAATATAGCATGCTAGCGATATACAATGGATATAGCATGCCAGCGAAGCTAAAAACACCTTAAATCACAAACAAATGTCATCAGAAAAAAGAAACGTACCGTCTTTGAGTCTAGTTCGTGGTGCGGTTGGGCCAGGACTTTATCTACACTGCCAGCATCCGCAAACGTAACGAACCCAAAGCCTCTGTGGAGATAAAACATTGAGAAAAGATCGTTGGGATGAATAACGACAGAATAAGCTGACTAAATGATAATGAAAGCCTATGGAGAAAAACAATCCAAGTCATTAAAATTATTAGATTTACCTATGTGAAACAAAACTAAAAAATCACCGACGTTTGTCTGGCTACTACACATCATTTCTATTGCTCTCGTGTACTTACAAGAATAGAGTCATTAATGGTTTACTTTTTTAGAGCAGATTTAATATAGCCAAACACACTGACTCTTAATAAGCATACGTTACGTTATCATCTTCCAAATAAATACTTTGTTGGCTTAGCCGTGAGGATTGTACAGTAAAGTCCCAACTCAATGTCAAATTGCACTAACGTTACCTTCGCAGAGCGCAGATTCTAGCCAACTGCTTTTAAAAAGCAATACGCGGGGCAAAATATGGACTATCGCATTAGCTATTGTACAATGAGCACAACACACACGCTTCTTGCATTGTTGTTGGAGAAAAGTGTAAGGAAAGCTCCAAAAACATCTATTTTACCTGGAGCGTTTTGTCGTGGGATCTCTCATCACCATACACTCTCTGATTTCCCCGAATTTGCTAAAATAGTCTCTAAGGCTGTCTGGAAACAAAACAAGAGGGGAAAACATCGAGTCAACAGTCGTGCATTTTTAAAATAAAGTCTTCTTGATACGTTTTACAAACGACCGCTGATCAACACAGGGGTCGAATAGAGGACTTCAAATGATTGGAAATGAAAATAACCTTGCGCTCGTACGGGAGGTACACACAACATATCCCAACATATCCCAACACTGTACAGCAGAGTCAACGCGCATCCTAACTAGCAGGGACCGAAAATACAACTCAACACCGAAAGCCACCAAATTGGGAATGAATCATTTTCTCACCTGGTGAGGTTTGCCAACTGAGGCCACCGATAAACATTTTACTGTAAGGAGAAAACATAACAGAAGTGAGTCCAGATGTCACATCGGCCATTTTGACGTGTAGCTAGCTACCTAGCTAACTACTTAGCTAGCTACAAAAAGAGAGCAAAAACGAAGGCAAAGAGGCAGTGAAAGCGCTCTTAAGGCTAGCCCAACAAGCTAACTTAGCTATAATGAAAAAGGGGGAGGCCCCCGTTTGAAAATATAACCAAAGACGAAGCTCACTGTGCAACGTAAGATAGATGCTTGTGCATGAATATGGCAACTGAGTGTTTTAATTTACTATTTCTCAATAATTTAAATAAAAGTGTCATTGTAATTATCTTTCTTACCCCGGGTCGTGTTGTGAATCATTTGGGCTTCCAGATGTGGCTTGGTTCCCTTCTCCCTCCATAGCTAACCCAACTATAGCGAGTAACTAACAAACACACACAGACACAGCGAAAGCTAAACGAGTCCCCGCTTAGAGAATATTACTGAGCCGGGAATGCGATCGTCACACGTGGGATCAGCTCAGCCTCGCTCCGTCCCCCTCCCGCGGAGCAGGGGGCTCGTCACCTTACCAATTCAATTGACGTCATAATACAACACCACGCCCACATATACTTTTAACGGTGCTCGATTTGGTTTTTTTTCCCGGAGGGGCGTGGTGATGAGTCAAGATAACAATTACGTCATCGATATTGCAAAGTATTGAGTGTAAATTAATCGATACGAGTTGGTGACCAAATGAGTTCCTTTTAAGTATTCCAAGTTTTTAAAACTTCTATATAAACATGAACTCAAATGCTATTCTCTATAGGCTATAAGGCTACAAAAGTACCCTTGGAATCCTATAATTGCTTACATTTCCAAAGAAGTATCATAGCACTTCAAATATTCAAATATATTTTAAAATAAGCTGATTTAAAAAACACTTTCAGATTATTATTTATCAAAGGGTCTGATGAGATTTCTGTTCAAAACAAATCCTGTAATTTAAAAAAAACTGCTCAACTTTAAAAAAAGATTTCACTTTCAGTGGTGAGGCAGTCTACACAAAACAGCCAACTTAGCCTTTTAAATTATGTTTATTTATTCTATAGGTATTAGATAGGTCATGTAAAAACATAATAAGCCAACTGTAGGACAACAAATGTCCCTTGTGATTGCTCAGTTGGGTTGTCAGTCCATCTGTGACTGTGGGGGAAAAGCGTTCCTGTGCCATCCTGTTACATTACATTACATTACAGGCATTTAGAAGACGCTCTTATCCAGAGCGACTTACACAACTTTATTTTTGCATTTTTTACATGTTAGCCATTTCTACAGCTGGATATATACTGAAGCAATTCAGGTTAAGTACCTTGCTCAAGGGTACAATGGCAGTGCCCTACCTGGGAATCAAACCTTTCGGTTACAAGGCCAGTACCTTAACCATTATACTACACTGCCACTGTTACTGGGTGTTATCTCCCCCTGGGGCATGGGGTTACCCTCAAACAAACTGCTCCAGTCCATCATAATGCAGGCGACCATTCATTTACTACAGGAAATAAACAGACCTGAAATAGCCAATGCAGAGTTATTCAAATATTACATCAAAACATTTACTTTTATCAAAACAAAATTCCATTCCAACAAACAACAATAACATAATTTCTATAGAACAATATAACAATATTTTTTTAAATCCTACCTTATCTACAGGCCTTTCAGCAGCACACACACCAGGTCAATAATGGTGTCGATGAACCCTAACAGGTTAATTTTAGCGCAAACTTTTCATATCACTGACTCCTCTTTAGTCGTCGGCAGGGCTAAAAAATACTCTGTGTACAGTCTTTTGAGGAAGGAAAAAAGCAGCATGTGCACTTCTGAACCTGCCTTTCATACAGGAGCATCTGAGAGAGATAAAAAGGAGCAGAAATTACTCCCACACGCCGCAATTCCGCCAATCTCAATAGCGCTACCTCTCCTTTCTGAGTGCCGGGTTTTCAGCACTACAATGGTGAGAAATTTAAAACTGAATACCTTACAGGTTGAGGAAAGTCTTCAGTGCCGATTCCTGCAAGTAGGGCCGCTTGAAAATAATGCAGTTTTGGAATGTAAAGCATTATTAGTAAAAAATGATGAGTGAGGACAGTTTAGCAGTGAGTGACCATGACAGAGAGGGGGGGGGGGATTTTTCCCACACAACCCAGTTATGAGTGGGTGCTTCTTAAAGGGGGGGAGGGGCTTAAAATAATGTTAAAATGTTTGTCGATGTATTACAATAATGAAGCAACATTTGATGAAGACGACAGACATGGTCAAAAAGGCTCCGTCACCGACCTGTCCATAAAAGTCTGTCATCATTACACATACCTCTGGCAACAAAGATCCCAAACAGACAAAAGTATCTATTCAGACCCAGAGAAGCACGTTACTACACGTTACTGCACATTACTGCACGTTACTGCGCATTACTGCACATTACTACACATTACTGCACATTACTACACATTACTGCACGTTACTGCACATTACTGTACGTTACTGCACATTACTACACGTTACTGCGCGTTACTGCACGTTACTGCACATTACTACACGTTACTGCACATTACTGCACGTTACTGCACATTACTGCACATTACTACACGTTACTGCACGTTACTGCACATTACTGCACATTACTGCACGTTACTGCACATTACTGCACATTACTGCACGTTACTGCACATTACTACACATTACTGCACATTACCGCACATTACTACACATTACTGCACATTACTGCACGTTACTGCACGTTACTGCACATTACTGCACATCCGCTCTGTTGAAGGCGAGAGGCTGAGATTGCACGGTCACATGCAGCTCCAAGCGCAGACAAGCAGTGAAATCAATGCACAGAATATGCACCCGTTGCATAGTTACCTTTCAAATAACATCGCAACCTGGCCTCAAAAGTTTTCATATTTAATTTCAGCAGTTTTCCACACAGGGGCAATCCATAGGTTACCACATTACATCCAAATAGCCCAAATCTCCCACACAGCCTTTTCTTATTCATTCTGTTGACGGACGGACAGACAGACGGAAAAGGAGGCTCCCCCTACTGGTGACAGAGGAGAACAAACAAGCACTGAAAATGACTCCCAAGCTTTCCTTGGCCAAATATTGTATTATATTGTATAAAGTGTATGAAAACTAAATGGGGAAAAATTGTATGTTGAGTGGACGGTGATATGAGCCTTTGATATGAGCATATTCAGTTAAGCTTGTACTTCTATAATATACATGTATGAAAACCAGACCACGTTTTGTCAAATATTCCAATATAATAACAGTTTGATTTGTATAGCACTTTTCTTCGAATCAAAGTGCTGTACCTTATCACATGCCTCATTAAGTAAGATAAACCATTTCACAGTCCGCTTGATAGGTTTTACCAAGTATTTTCTGTTAAAAGGTCAGACAAGAATCTTACATCTGTCCTCATTTACACTGAATGTAATTTGTTTGATATTCCAGCAACTGGGAAGCAGAGAGAAAGGGGAGAACTGCACTAGTAGCTTTTGATGTGTTGCTTAGTTTGTGCTTGTTACAGCATTTCAACAGTTTGTAATTGGGATATCTATTGGATTTGATGCACTTTGTAAGTTGCATTTAAAATCAGATTTAATACCTTTTGAGCCTTCCATTCCTCCTCTGCCTTGCTTTATATGACAGTGTAGGATATGTAGTAAGTTAGTAGTTATGTAGTTATGAATTACAGGACTGAATGCATGCACTTTAGATTTAATGTCAGCCGTTTGTATGGTTGTGTTTGTCTTTTAATACTCTGCACTCACTCTGTATAATCGGTAGTCAATAAAAATATTATTAAATAAATGGTTTACAGTATGTGCAGCTAATTTTATGCCTTTCGATTTCCACGCACAACAGCACCCAAGATATGAATGTCTTTAAAAGGTGCTCATTAGAAACGAGGTTGATATAATCTGTTGAGTCTGTGGAAGTGAGAAGCACAGGGAACATTTCCCCAGAGATGCTGTTCACCGCTTACTGTGCACAGATCCAAAAAACCAACCAGTCAATTGCATATAATAAGACAATTATCACAATCAGCACAAATTGGGTATCCAGGCAACTCAAACCGCATCTGACTGGGGGTGTTTCTTTGAACAAACATTATTTAAAATATGGCAAAATATTGAAGGGGGTAGATATTTCTTCAGCCATTACAGTGGATAGTACCCTCACGTGGCACATTCCTATCATGAAGAAAATATTGTGTGCTATGAAACAAGCACACAGCCAGGAGCCTATGAGGCTTTCTTTGTTCCCCTCACTCATGCACTAAACGGTTTCCTCTAATGATAACTGAAATTCCATTAGCTTATGCAGACACCAACTCAAGCAAGCCTCTAGCTACATTGCATTAAAACCCAAATCCAGATTTTTGTCTTGATTAACATATTTACTTTGCTTCTAAGACCATCTAGTGAGTGTTGCACCAAACACTTCTGTGCAGTTTATGAAAAATCAAAAACCCATTAACAAGTAAACCATACCCAGGCATTTTTATACATTCCTATAACACTGCAATAAGCACAATCAAATTGACGTGGTTTCAACAACCTCACAGCTACCTTATGAGACCGTTATGAGTTAGCAATGCTAGCACCGTGCGCAGTTATGAGTTAGCAATGCTAGCACCGTGCGCAGTTATGAGTTAACAATGCTAGCACCGTGCGCAGTTATGAGTTAGCAATGCTAGCACCGTGCGCAGTTTCTAGTGGCATTTAAATTGATGAAGTGCTTTTCTAACTCTTACACAAGGCTGTTTACATTTTTAGAGTCAAAAACAATGATTACATTTTGCTAAAGAGCATAAAACTCCCATCACTGTAAGGGGGGGGGGGGGGCTACAGATGTGGTTATATGCTCCTGTTTCACTAACAGGGGTAAGAGGGACACGCTGTTCCATTAACTCTGAGAGAAAAAGCTCAATTAATGCAGCTGGCTCAGCGCACTCTAAGTCATGCTACAGTGACCGCTGTTTGTTTCCTCAGAGGAGGGGGGGAGAAAGAGAGGAGAGAGAGGGAAAGAAGGAAGGAGAGGAGGACTGGATTCCCTCCTTCTCTTTCCTTTTCTCTCTCACTCATTTGTTTTTTTTCTTCATTTTTTTGTTGTTTCCCCCTGATGAGAAGTTCTCTAAAGGGGGGCCAGCCACTTCTCTGGAGGAAGAGAGGTCACGTCAAGTGGAAGAGCTAACCCCCCCATTCACTGACTGACAGGTCAGTTCTGCTGGTCTCACATCACTGGCCAGGGCCTTCAGCAAGCTGCCTGTGCATCGGTAAACAAAACCGCTTCAGCAGAGGCAGCTGTGGGACACAACTCTGCACAAATCATTAAGCACCTCCTTCTCACACCCATCCACCGCATACCGAGGACTACATATCCCATCCACTGCATACCGAGGACTACATATCCCATCCACTGCATACTGAGGACTACATATCCCATCCACTATATAATGAGGACTACATATCCCATCCACTGCATACTGAGGACTACATATCCCATCCACTGCATACTGGTGACTACATATCCCATCCACTGCATACCGAGGACTACATATCCCATCCACTGCATACAGAGGACTACATAGCCCATCCACTGCATACTGAGGACTACATATCCCATCCACTGCATACTGAGGACTACATATTCCATCCACTCCATACTGAGGACTACATAGCCCATCCACTGCATACTGAGTACTACATAGCCCATCCACTGCATACTGAGGACTACATATCCAATCCACTGCATACTGAGGACTACATATTCCATCCACTGCATACTGAGGACTACATAGCTCATCCACTGCATACTGAGGACTACATATCCCATCCACTGCATACCGAGGACTACATAGCCCATCTACCTAAATCCAAACTACAAATCCCACTCCAATCTCAAAGCCCCAGATATCTGAGGATTACATATCTCATCCACCCTAAACCAAGGTACAAATCCCACTCCAATTCCAATGCCCCAGATATCTGAGGACTACATATCCCATCCACCCAAATCCAAACTAGGAATCCCACTCCAATCCCAAAGCCCCAGATATCCCAGAACTACAAATCCCATCCACCAAATTCCAAGTATCCCCCCCTCCCCCCCTGCATAAACAGGTGAATTAGAAGAAAACTGTTCTTACCTCAGGTAATGAGAACCCGCATCAGAGTGAAAGCTCACCTGTGTGTGTCGGACTCCGCAGTTTAAAATGGACTTGCACTGCATTCAACGTGAGGCATACAACTCAGATAGAAACAATGAAAATGCATGTTATTCAGGCAGAAAAAAAATCTACAAGTTATTTGTGATAAAAACCCAGAGAAAATTTGAGCTTGAGCATACCATGGAGATTAACCACCTCTGTTCATTAAAGATTTGTCTGCTTTTGATAATGTATTAATCCACGTATTAAAAATTAATTGTAAGACATTTACACAATCAACATTATAACACAGGTACTCCAGAGGCAGCCAAAACAAGCGAGGTCAGCTAAGGCTGAAGAGGAAATAAAATGTTTCTTTCTGCTCAAAACTACCATGATATTTCTGCCCAAGTGACGTACTCCAACTATTCCGTCATCTAGACAAAAGATTTCATATTAAATATTCATATTACATATCTGCCACTTTTAACACAAGCTCAATGTCTAATGTCATTGTAAAAATAAGTGGGAAAATAAATGGTTACGCTCGTCTTAGTTTTGTTTCAAGGCAAGCAGGAAATATTTGAAACTTAAAGGAGAATGGTGTTCACATGGTGTTAGTCTTTATTATACACTGGATGGTATATCTTCAAAAGAAATGTGTTAGTATTGATCCTGAGAGTGGGCCTTTCTTCTGATGCCATAAAAAATGTTTGAATTCCCCAAAACAAAAGGTTTCCTGTTGTTTACACATTTCTTTATCATCTTGGAGACTGCTGGGACCTCAAAACCAAAACCAAGGTCTGTTTGTCTACGATGCTCTTGCATCTCCATTTAGCATTTATACAGCTGGATATTTACTGAAGCAATTCAGGTTAAGTACCTTTAGCTCAGGGGTATAACAGCAGTGCCCCACCTCAGCATTGCAAAGCCAGGTCACTAACCACGTTACTACACAGAGGACTACATATCCCATCCACTGCATACTGAGGACTACTTTACTACACTGGCACACCAGCTTCTAGCAGAGAAGGAAGTCTGAGGCTAAAGCACAGAACAGGTAACACAGCTGTGGCTGGAAGGAAAGGTGAGGTACTCTTTTTTTTAACAATTCACCCACAAATCCCAAAGCCCCAGATATCCGAGGACTACATTTCCCATCCATTCAAGTTACACCCGCTCATTGCCCTTTGCTTTTATAAACCCTTGCAAAGGGCAATGAGAGGGTGTAACTTGAAAAGAAGTCTTGCAGCTGAAACTTGTGCTGCAATGCAACGATACCCCAGCAAGACCACTATCGTTTTCCACACTACTCACTGATCAGTGACACAGGAACAGCTAGAACTGCGGAGAGGACAACTTGAGGCTCATTAGTAAGAGTTAATAGATATATATGTATATGATTATAATGGGTTAATGGGTTTTTATAGTAGAGTTAATACAGTCTTAGCCACAGAAAACCCATCCAAATTAAACCCCCCACCTTTATTTACATTATAATCATTTGGCAGACACTCTTATCCAGAGCGACGTACATTTTCAAACTAGGAACAAGTGCGTTAAAATGACCCTAAAAGGTAAATACGATTTCAAACACTGCGCAGTCAGTATGATTCTCTTTTTTTTTTTTTTTTTTGGGGGGGGGACCACACGATATCGATAACGATATCATCATAGGCGTGTACAACAGTAAGCCAATAAGTAACCTTAAGTATTAAACTAGCAGCTTGAACCACTTAAACAAGGATTCAGAAAAACACAATCAAGGGAGGTCACAAGGAGGTAGGGAGGGGTGGAGAGAGGTGCAGCTTGAAGAGGTGAGTCTTCAATCTGCGCTTGAAGGTGGTCAGACTTTCTGTTGTTCTGACCTCCACGGGGAGCTCATTCCACCACCGTGGGGCCAGGACAGACAGACGTCAACACCGGGTGCTAGTATGAAGTGGGGGGGGGGGGGGGTACCAGTCGTCCTGAGGAGGCGGAACGCAGGGATCTGGTAGGTGTGTAGGGTCTGATGAGCTTTTGGAGGTATGGAGGGGCTGATCCTCGGACTGCCTGGCACAGTCTGAGGCCAACTGTGCCTTGTTGTCATAGTCTTAGTCAGCTAATGATATAAGTCTGGGCCAAAACCTGTTCCAGTAGGACTAAAAGTACGCACTGTTGCTAACCTGACCCCAAAGGTGGGCCGCTTTTTATTTAAAATTGTGTAATTTAATGCGACGTCTTCACAATGTACTTATACATTAATACCATACAAACAGCTCATAACCCATAATGATTGCTCCCTGAGTGACACGCACGCACGCACGCACGCACGCACGCACGCACGCACGCACGCACACACAGAGATACCAAAGTGCAGCAACCCTTTTAGCTTTAATATACTCCAATATTACATTTTTAAATTAAGCCTGCCATGAATTTATCGCTTTGAGACATCTCTCCTAATTCAGATTTACTCCAATTTCTAATATGATTTTTTCATTAGATAAGATGTGGCACCATAGAGGGTTAGAGGGCTGCTCGCTGTTGGGCTGCATTAGGAATGGCTCCCTATACGCGCTATGGTGACACCCTACAAAATGGCTGATTCCCTAAATAGTGCACTATGAAGCATATAGAGAGCCATTCCGAACGCAGCCCTGTCCTCAAGTCCAAACGGAATATTCCATGAGAGATAATGAAATCGAGCAGGTTTGTACCTGAAAAACTCCAGATCAGCTGTCAGCTAACCACTGCATCACGCTAAACTGTAGCTGGTCTCTCGTGGGCAGAGTGCGTAAATATAGGAACTGGAGAGGGTGGGAGGGGCCAGGCAGTGAGGGTGGGAGGGGTCAGGCAGTGAAGGTGGGAGGGGCCAGGCAGTGAAGGTGGGAGGGGCCAGGCAGTGAAGCACCCGGAAGTATGCTTGCTGAGCGCAAAAGAGAATAGAATAGAATAGAATAACTTTTATTTTCCCGTTAGGGAACTTCAGTTGTAGTTTCCAGCAGTAAAGCAGACATAGACAGTGGGGCAGACCCACAAACACAAACAAACATATCAAATAAAGACATTCAATTGAATCAGATGTTGCGCATTATAATGAAGGTATGTGTGATTATGATTATGATTAAAATTACTATTATTATTAGTATTATGATCAAACTTATATTATATTAAATTCACTAAATATTAATTATGATGAAAAATTGGGCATCAAAAGCAATAACAGCTCCTCTGCTTCTCTTTATTCACTGTGTTCAATGAAGAAAACCCCATGATCATAAATTTAATTGTGCGTAATGATTGCTTTGGTCCAGACATTTTGGGGAAATATTAAATTTTAATAACCTTTTTTTATAATAACACTCCTATAGAGCCCCGTCTCCAATCTGTTGTCAATATCAACACCACAGTCCCTCAGAGGCTCAGAATGCCATTGGTCAGAACTGATCACATGACTCCACTGACACAGCAGCCTCAGTGATGTGGGTTAGGTCTGCTCATTCACTCACTCACTCACCTGTCTACTTACCTGTTCTCCTCACTGCTGTCTGACAGGAGACAAGAGACAAGAGGCCACGTTTAAACATGTAACGCATATTTAAATATACACTTCACCCAGACTGTCCCGGGACCATCAGAAATATACGGTACAAAAATATGAAGACATGCTTACACATCACCGCTGATCACTCGCTCGCTCTCATCACAGCACATAAATCATTGTAATTGTGTCAGCTGTTCTGTTTATTTAAATGAAAATATTTCAATCCGAGGGTTATGGAGTGTTTGCTCATTTAATAGAATCTGTGCAGCTATCGGTGTTAAGTGACTGTGTGAAAAACAGTGCAGTCTTCAACACCAGATATACAGGCTGTGGTGTGGCTTTTATTGGGCATACTTTACAAAACACATCCAGTGAGTTTCACTCCCTTCGAGCTGAACAGGCCATTTTGGATGGGTGCTGCATGGTTTTTTCAAATGCTCTGCCCTTGATTGGTTACCAGACCGTGAATGACAGGAGCGCCCCTCCCATCTCTTGCCCACACAACTCCGGCTCTAAAAGTGAACATGATGTCCATTAATTATCCAGCAGGGATAAACCATACATGTTCGAGGTAGAGCCGGATCGCCTCTTTTCAACGGCAGCCTTACTGCGAAGCTAGCACTGTACTGCGCTTTAAGAAAGCACTTGGTGACTAAATGAGTGGAGCACACCAACAAGTGGGGACCATTTTTCTGGAAATAAAAATGAGTATGTATAATTGAGTATGTATAAATGAGTATGTATAATTGAGTATGTATAAATGAGTATGTATAATTGAATGTAAAATCAAATATAAACTGTAACCACTCCCTACACTCTCCTCATTTGGAAGGCCATGTAATAAGCTGCCCAGTAACCAGCGATAGCGCACCTAACGTGACTACCAACGACACTCACCATTTCTGCTTGTACAGGTAGCTCGCTAATAATGCGATGATGTCACGCTCAAGGTTACGATGCGCGTGGGAGTGTTTATGCAAATAGTACATCAAAGATGATTGGCTGCTTTGATTGAAATCCAGAATCTACATCAGATCTCGATCCAAATCTAACTTGCTTGTTTTGTCCGGTGATTTCTCTTCTGGGAGAAAAATATGGCGTAATGTCGTGTCTTACAGATTTCATATTTTACCAGCTTAATTGGGACATGTTAGACAATGCAAGTGACCAAGCATTTAATAAAACCTGAAACAAATAAGTGGGGCCTTTAAATATCCTCGCTGGCCGCATATTAATATCCAGCAATTAATGGCGTGTGACATTGTTTGTATAAAAGAATATTTGTTGTTGGCGTGAGGTTTTAAAGTTAATATGCAAATGAGTCTCCTGTCCAAACCAGACGGAATAACAGAGGAAATAGATTTGGCAGCCAGAAGCACATATGTACACACACCGGCGGTCACTGTGCAAGTTCTGTTTGATTAATAGGCGGATGAAGTTTTTTCAGTGAAGCTTTTAAACTGCTAAGCTTATACTCGTGTTATAAATGCTGTGAGAAGGTCCAGATACCTTTAGTCTTACGCAAGCTATCCTCTACACACAGGCAATTCTGCTGTGGCTCTGCCCTAGAATGTGTGTGTGAACCTCACCATTATGTAAGACATATTGGGTGGATTGCAACAGGCCAACAGTTTTTAGTATGCAGTTGCATATTAACATGAGTTTCCAAAGTACTGTACAAACACGGGTATTTTTAAGTAAATGTCCATACAAAGTAAATAAGTTACTTGCACACCATCGCACACTTATCTACTTTGTCTGGACATTCACTTTTTACCGACGCACCCATCAGCCCAATTGTTACCTAGGCGCAGACACCATTTTGTATTTTTATTTTTAAGTATAGAAAGGTCCTGATTGCAGTGTGCAATTGGGGGTTCCGTATGAACCGATCCCCAGGAAGTCTCCTGCTCGTCACCAAGTTAAATGTTTATGTTTTTCCCGCTGTTGTGTGCATGCTCCCAAGTGGAGTTCAGAGACACAAAGGTGTGGTCACAGCGAAAGTGGAGAATGGAAAAGTTTGAATATTTGACATGGGCTATTTTTTTTTATTCCTGAAACATCTGCGATTGTGATACGTATCCTTAAATATGATAAGTATCCTTTCTTCTTTATAAACCTTTACAATATGAAATGTTGTTTCATTGGGTTGAGGGACATTGTGGTGCACGGATGAACCCCTCAGTCTGGGTTTGAATGTCTGTGGCTGGTAGCCCCAGGGTGGTGACGTGCGATTGGCTATTGCGACACCCAGGGTATGGGTGGGTTTAGTCGGCCAGCGTTCATCTGGTGACCCCGCTGAGCGATTGGGCGCCCATGGCCTGCATGCAGCCGCATATGGGCGGTCTTCCTTCGATTCCGCTCTGTGCGAGTTTGGCAATGGTGTGCAGGGAGAAACAGGTGGTTGAGAACGGGCGGTTTGAAGGAAAGCCATGGGTTTGCAGTGAGGTAAGATACCCGTGTGCCCTGTGCAGTGGGGTTGTGTCATGAATGCATTTTGGGACAACTGGACATTCCAAACTAGGGTGGGAATTGGACATAACCTGCATTGAGCACCAAAAATTTGAAGAAAAAAGCATTTTTGAGTCCTAACTCATTAACTAACGGAAATCTTGTGATTACCAAACTCATTTGCCTCTCTGTTGGCATTAGAATAGCATGTGACTATGATTATTCAATTATCCGCATACACCAGGTACCCGGTTAATACCCCTAATAGTACCCAACGCATGCACTGCAATTAATACATACTGATCAGGGAAATGATTTGGTACCCGGTTAATACCCCTATAGTACCCAACACATGCACTGCAATGAATACATACTGATCAGGGAAATGATTTGCATCTGAAACATGTTCAAGTCACTGTTTGTGAATCAACAGAATAATGAATAAAGGCTGTTGGGTACTATAGGGGTATTAACCGGGTACCTGGTGTATGCGGGTAAACTGAATTGTTGGTAATTTCATCATTGTTTCAGTCTCTTAAATGACAATGTTGTGCTTAAAAAATTATGCAAGTAAATTGTGAGGTAGTGCAATGCGTGTAACCCACAGCCACAGTCATGTTTAAATAAATAATGGGATGTAATCTAAATTAAATATTTATTGTTTGAACATCAGGTCGTATTGTTTTTAAAATATCAATTTAATGGAAGAACAGTTCTTAATTTAACAAGGACAGCTATTTTGGAGACACAGACAATAATACCGTATACACGTATTAATTAGTTGTTTTCAATGCAACAAAATATATATAAGTGAATACTTTGTGTAAAAGTACTAGCCAGTTGTAGATGTATAGCAAAATGCGTGTATGAAGGCTATACAGAGTTGTGAACATGGATTATTTTTCTGTAAGAAGAGCCCTTAGTCCAGAGCCTTTAGTCCAGAGGTGCACAACTGGATGGCCGGTCTGAATGCTTTTTTTAAAAAGTTTTCTGACAGCTCTATAAACTACGCTGGTTCACTCCTGTACTTGAGCACGGTAAAGTCTTTTGGATACATTTGCAGTCTGTGGCTGTAGCTGGTGCTTGAACAATAGTCAGATCAAGATATGATTGAGATAATTAAATAATTAAGAGCAGAAGTTACGGCTCGTGCAGTGCCCCCCAGTCTCATGTAAAACCTTGTCAGTAACAGGCTACAGAAGTACACAGCTTTAGGATCATCTAGGTGCTGTTAGCAGGGGACTATACGAACTAGTTTGACAGCACACTGAAATCAGGACCAAGGTAGTTTGGTCTACATCCGGGAAATAAGGAAAGTCTCGAGAAAATCCCATGCTAGTCTACAACTGGAAGTCATACATGATGGCATCGACCCACTAATCCATTTTAATAATTCTTGCATAAACACACATGTATATACACTTATACATTAACGTACATTCTCACCTACATAATTCAGTGCATGCTTGCACACAGACAAACATGCACACATACATGTATGTGCACACACATTTGCACATTCACACACACACCACAGAGCAAGAGTGTGGAGGACCAGTGCAGGCCTGCAGTAATCTGCCCTGATTACACTCCGGAAGCCTCTCTGTTCCTTACGTAAGGGACTGAGACACAGCATGGCACCACCAGGGGGCGTCCCAGAGCAGAGACGACAGGAACGACAGGGAGGGAGGGAGAGGGAGAGGGAGAGGGAGAGAGAGAGAGAGAGAGAGCAGAAGAAACGATCGGCCCCCAGCGGTAGAGAGGGTAGAGAACAGGGAGATGAGGGTGAAAAGCAGGACAGCTGAGGACATAATGCCCAGAATGCAGCTTTCATAATGCCATGACAACACTGCAGAAGAGCGAAACTCCGCAAAAGAGCATTCTGGAACACTCCGTGATGACATTCCATCAGAAACAGACCCACTGAAAACAATACAGACCCACTGCAAACAATACAGACCCACTGCAAACAATACAGACCCACTGCAAACAATGCTGAGGGCTGCTGTTGCTTGGGGAGGGATCATGTACAATGGGTAAGGAACTGGGCTCATAACCCAAAGGTTGCAGGTTCGATTCCCAGATAGGGCACTGCTGTTGTACCCTTGAGTTGAATTGCTTCAGTATATATCCACCTGGATTGTATGTAAAAAAAAAACAATAAAAAAAAAACATTTCCCTGAAATAATGAAAGGCACATGCCCCCCCCCCCCCCCCCCAACACCTCAGGAACCCCCCCCAGTTCAGGATTCTTGTTCTCTGCAATCAGCCTGCTGGAAATATACACACTAAACAGGACAGAACTGCTTATATTCAGGATAGAACCAGAGAGAAACTGCTGATCCAAGAAGACCTTTGGTTAAACAAACCAAGCGAAAGGCATGCAACATTTGAAAGAAGAGAATTAACGCAGCGTTCCTCAAAATAAGAAGCCATAATAAAAACTCTTTCCATAGTCAGTACAACAAAAGCTCATTTTTAAATGAATTGGTTGAATGGCTTTCATTGATGGAATCAGATGAAAATTGCAGACCTCTGAATGGAAACACTCTATCGCTGTTTATTTGATCTCTTTTGACAGGGATTTGTGATGGTTGTGGTCAGCTGGTTAACTAGACTGGTCAGTGACACTTTTCCCCATTCAAAACACCAGAAGATAAAGCCCCTCCTCACTTCACTGTCCTTTGACAGGTATTGCTGTTACAAAGCCATTAGCTGGATATTCCTGTGATGGGATGTGTCATTACAGTGTGCCAAGCCAAGAAAAGGCATATTTGCTCCACAGACTTTGAGCCAGAGAAGCTCAAGTCTGTTTCAAAGAGAAAATAAATTCTGTCAGTTAATCAGGCGAATGTCAGCTCTGAAAAGCTGTAACCCATTGGACATCAACCGTACAGCAGCATGAACCTAAAAATCTGCCAACTCTTCTGACTATAATTAATTGTTGAAATGCATTGCTGGAACCAAAGATAGCTCCATGCCATCCCTACTGTTAATTTCAAAACAATTTAGCTTTCTCTTTGGAGAGAATGTAGTCTCGGGTGTTACGGGCACTCACTACAACACTAACACTCTTGATGATGTCATCATAAACGCTGCTTGTCTGAGCGGAAATTCCTGGCAGGAACATCATGGTGTAGACCACACAGCGATGTTTCGGTTCTACACTGAAATAAATTTTAAAAGCCCTCTTATAGTTGACAAAGAGCAAATATACAAAATACAACAAATTCCAAACAAGTGGGAAAAATTGTGATTTCAACAAAAACATTTTTTTCAGACTTAGAACTGTAGTGATCATAGGAAAGTAATTAATTAACGCATCTAGCTGTACAGAGGAGAGTCGGGCTATTTATGGAGTCCAAAGTGAATGTTCAAGATTATTCGCTCTTTGGCCAGAGACCAGGGGAAGTGGCTCTATCGTCAGAGCCAAAGATGATGGTTAATGACGTACTATGACTTAATTAATCAATGGGGGTCTTGGAGGAAGCTCTTCATTCTTGCCGTGCATTTTGTAGCTAGCGGGTCCGTTCAAAAGGAGTGTACAGCATGCAACTAATACCATTCATTCACACCTCTGCGTGTAGCAACTGGAACACGCAACTAATACCATTCATTCACACCTCTGCGTGTAGCAACTGGAACACGCAACTAATACCATTCATTCACACCTCTGCGTGTAGCAACTGGAACACACAACTAATACCATTCATTCACACCTCTGCGTGTAGCAACTGGAACACGCAACTAATACCATTCATTCACACCTCTGCGTGTAGCAACTGGAACACGCAACTAATACCATTCATTCACACCTCTGCATGTAGCAACTGGAACACGCAACTAATACCATTCATTCACACCTCTGCGTGTAGCAACTGGAACACGCAACTAATACCATTCATTCACACCTCTGCGTGTAGCAACTGGAACACGCAACTAATACCATTCATTCACACCTCTGCGTGTAGCAACTGGAACACGCAACTAATACCATTCATTCACACCTCTGCGTGTAGCAACTGGAACACGCAACTAATACCATTCATTCACACCTCTGCGTGTAGCAACTGGAACATGCCCGCGCACGCATACCAGTGAACCGACAGGGGGCCACAAATGTTTGTGTTGCTGTGATGATCGACAGCTATGAAATACCTAAAGGAATTGAACAAGGCTTCACAAAGAGTGTCAATCACCGACCTGTATGAGCCAATCAAATTACTGCTCACTCTCAAAACGAATCAGTGACCTGCTGTGATGTGGTCTCTGTGGAGAGAGAGGAGCTCCCAGCAATGATCTTACAGCACTTCCTCATGCTCCGGATGCCTGCCTGACTTTCACATGCAGTTAATGCCTTAATCAACAACACATCTTCAGTTGGGAGGGCTTTCAGTGCTTAAGAAATCCAGTAATTAGACAGGAGAGGCCTGCACACGCAGCTAGCCAAACAGCTTTTTTTTGGGTTGTGAAGTTGTGTAATACGTGGAGTTCTTCTGATTTTGTCACATTGCAAAAAACATCCTTATTATAAAAAATAAAAAAAAGTATATCATGAAAAAATGCCTGTGTCCTCTGGACATAATGACAAAATACCTGAAAAGTTGTGATTTTGGGTTTAATAAAAAACATAATTTAGCAAAAGAGACAAGTTAATCATTTTTGGTTTTTCTTTAGTTAATTATAGCTTCCCCCACCTCACTTAATCCTTTAGTTATACTGTATGTACTTAGATATGAATGGATAAGGATATATGCATACATCTGCGTGCCGTGATTCCATGAATGCGATAATTTGAGACAATGTTGATTCAGTCCATGCAATAACTGGATATAGTTCTACGAGATTGATACACTTTATGCAATGTTTAATTTGTTTGTGAAATGATTCATATTCTGAATATTATGTTTGCAAATCATCTATTGAAATGGTTGAATTAATGCTTTCATTACATTATAGGCCCATGATTTTCAAAAGTGTTTAAAGGGAAAAGCTGTTTTGTTCGAGGGATATCATGTGCGTCACAACTACAGTCTATCTAACAGTAGTGATGCAGGTTAAATACCTTTAGCTTGAGGGTGTAACAGTAGTTATTCAGGTTAAATACCTTTAGCTTGAGGATATAACAGTTGTTATGCAGGTTAAATACCTTTAGCTTGAGGGTGTAACAGTAGTTATTCAGGTTAAATACCTTTAGCTTGAGGGTGTAACAGTAGTTATTCAGGTTAAATACCTTTAGCTTGAGGATATAACAGTTGTTATGCAGGTTAAATACCTTTAGCTTGAGGATATAACAGTTGTTATGCAGGTTAAATATCTTTAGCTTGAGGGTATAACAGTAGTAGCCTACCCCACCTGGGAATCTAACCTCTGAGTTAGAGCCGAACCCCAGTCTCCTACATTATTCTCGACTGGTGAATACATAAGACTAGGGACCTAACCACACTCCTGTGCAAAAGCCAAGAGCCCAAAAAAGTGGCAGCATTATTGAAATAAAGACCCAAAAGAATTATAAACTTGCACACAGTCTCCTTTGGCTAATTGTTATTACTTTCACTTTACTAGGAGTAGTAAGTGAACATAACTTACAAACGAGTTATGTTCTCCCCCCAAGAGTCTACTTTAGGCCTAAATGTAAACTTGAAAATCATTACAATGTTTTTATTCATCAATATCTTAAACCACCTGACTGCAACATTGCAAAAACGTTACAATGACTGAGCGCTGTGTACTTACAGGCCTTACCCTAAAACTGTTGCCAACATCCATCTCAAATAACACCAGCTTTGCCCTCTGACCTCTGACCCCTCACCTCATCACGATCACCACAGAGACCTGTGCTGCAGGCCGTATAATGTTGTGTATGTTGTATATGTTGTATTATATAGCATACACTCATGGAGCTGGTTACTACAGACACAATCAGACATACCAACATGTTCATCTACTCCTCACCTGTACAGGGCATCTATTCAGGGTTTAATTCTGGTCTAAAGCAGTAGGGATGTGTTGGGGATTCTGGTCTAAAGCAGTAGGGATGTGTTGGGGATTCTGGTCTAAAGCAGTAGGGATGTGTTGGGGATTCTGGTCTAAAGCAGGAGGGATGTGTTGGGGATTCTGGTCTAAAGCAGTAGGGATGTGTTGGGGATTCTGGTCTAAAGCAGTAGGGATGTGTTGGGGATTCTGGTCTAAAGCAGTAGGGATGTGTTGGGGATTCTGGTCTAAAGCAGTAGGGATGTGTTGGGGATTCTGGTCTAAAGCAGTAGGGTTGTGTTGGGGATTCTGGTCTAAAGCAGTAGGGATGTGTTGGGGATTCTGGTCTAAAGCAGTAGGGATGTGTTGGGGATTCTGGTCTAAAGCAGTAGGGATGTGTTGGGGATTCTGGTCTAAAGCAGTAGGGATGTGTTGGGGATTCTGGTCTAAAGCAGTAGGGATGTGTTGGGGATTCTGGTCTAAAGCAGTAGGGATGTGTTGGGGATTCTGGTCTAAAGCAGGAGGGATGTGTTGGGGATTCTGGTCTAAAGCAGTAGGGATGTGTTGGGGATTCTGGTCTAAAGCAGTAGGGATGTGTTGGGGATTCTGGTCTAAAGCAGAAGGGATGTGTTGGGGATTCTGGTCTAAAGCAGAAGGGATGTGTTGGGGATTCTGGTCTAAAGCAATAGGGATGTGTTGGGGATTCTGGTCTAAAGCAGTAGGGATGTGTTGGGGATTCTGGTCTAAAGCAGTAGGGATGTGTTGGGGATTCTGGTCTAAAGCAGTAGGGGTGTGTTGGGGATTCTGGTCTAAAGCAGTAGGGATGTGTTGGGGATTCTGGTCTAAAGCAGTAGGGGTGTGTTGGGGATTCTGGTCTAAAGCAGGAGGGATGTGTTGGGGATTCTGGTCTAAAGCAGTAGGGGTGTGTTGGGGATTCTGGTCTAAAGCAGTAGGGATGTGTTGGGGGAACTTTGAGCACGATGAGTGGCTTCCAGTACATACTATTTTTATTTATTAAATTTTATTTTACAAAGACGTGCATCAAAGAAGGCATAAAATAAGGCCATTATTTAGCTCTTGTTCTAATTAACTAATATAAAATAACACAGCAACATAAACTCCCCACCTGGGAAAACAGTCAGTAATTTCCCTCACTTTAAAAAGAAAAAAACCACAGCACGTTCCACAACGTCTTTGAAACACTTGTTTTCAGGGGGCGTGGCCTCCAGGGATTGTGTTCTTCTTTTCCCCCCATCACTTCCCATACGAGGTATGCTTGTGGTAACGATGTGGCTGGATTGACATAACCCTTTTCTCTTTTTATTTGCCTTCCGAACACTTCTCCAGCTTGACTAATTTCCCTCTCGCCACTCCATTAAGCGCTGTCCTTTCATCGGGCACGCTCTTGACACTTCGATTCGTTTCAGACCCACACGCTTTTGCTTACATCTGTGCTTTTGGCTTCCATCTGTCTAGCAGTTATCATGAAAAAAAATAAATGGACCGTTCCCTTTCTGTAACCTAAAACAACTACAGAATGCTGGCTTTAAGTTCAACGTTAAAAATATCAACATCCATAACTCAGAAACTGGAAAGCATCATATGAATATTATGACTGCACCCCTTCGACCCCAAAATGAGTACAAAAACCGTATGAGTTAAGCACAGAGCAATTGTTTCAAATGGTGTAAGGTCTTACCTTGTGTTGGGGTAGAGTGTCCAGGACATGGTGAACTCACTCAGCCTTGAGCCAACTCTTCTCCCCTGTCTTCAGACTAAAGGCCCAGCGTTTGGTCGGTATCCTCCTGTTTGTTACGGGGATAATGTCGGCTTAAGGGTTAAAACAAAATACGAACACAAAACAAAATACAAACACACAGATGTAGCCTACATGGATCTTAGCACTTTAGAAAAAAAGGTTGTAGAAAAATTTTATGCTGCAAAACCCTATCTTCTCAAACAGTGCATCCAAAAAAGTGTTATCCAACTCCCCGACTCCCATAAGAGGTTTTATACTCAGTGAAGGTCCCATATACAAAGCAACTCCCCGACTCCCATAAGAGGTTTTATACTCAGTGAAGGTCCCATATACAAACCAACTCCCCGACTCCCATAAGAGGTTTTATACTCAGTGAAGGTCCCATATACAAACAGGTGCTCAGCAACCAAGACCACAAAGCAAGAGAACACAAGAGTTTAATCGAAAACACCACAGAACAAGACTCTAACCATGTAGTATTAAAACATGCATAAATCCTACGAGAGCAAACAAACAAAATTAAACGTGAACTTTCCTCCAGCACTTGTCCTCAATAGTGCCAGTGCAGTGCAAAAATGCAGAAAAACATTCCCCAAAATAACAAAGTGTACATGGGGATATGTCAATCAATCAATCAATATTTATTTATATAGCGCATTTCACAACAAGTTGTCACAATGCACTTCACAGCAAAACCCAGCCTAAACCCCCCACAAGAGCAAGCCAAAGGCAACAGTGGCAAGGAAAAACTCCCTGGTGTAACTAGGAAGAAACCTTGGAAGGAACCAGACTCAATGGGGGAACCCATCCTCCTCTGGTCGGCTCAGGGTCTAGGGCTTAAGGACCAGCATGGTCAAAACAGCCAATGTCCATGATAATATAATTTGCAGCAGCTAGATGACAGTCCATTGTGTATTGGCCAAACTCCATTTAACATGAATAAAACTACAAATGTTTCTCTTTATCTGTTTTATATACTGTATTTTTGGTGTATAATTGTGTATAGGCTGTGTTCTACATGTGTAGCAGATTTCCCTTTGGAATTAATTTGGGGGCAGTCCTTGAAAAAGGGACAGAAAGTAAGCTATCTTTATATTATTTGACCTCTCCCTTCCTACTCGGAGAAATGTAGGAAACCAAAGTGTTGCTCTAATTACATCATATTTTAGCCCAGTTTTATAATACTGAGACCAGAGGAGTGCATTTTGCTATTAACCCCTTAATTCACAAAGACCACACTTGTATGCCTGAGAACAAAATCAGTATAGTGGTTACACCTTGGCCAATGTGAGCTACGGGTTTTGGGAATTGCTGTGATTTCAAAGCAGTGTATTTATTTTGCAGACTAAGCTGTTCATTGATTGATTAATTTAGAAATTTACACTTCAAAATCTTTTTAGACATTTACAAGCGTCTTTAAAACGTCACTAGTACCTTTGAGAAGCCTAAAAATGTTTATGTTGGTTGAATGGCTATAGCAGATTATCTATTAGACTACTAATTCAATGTGCTGTAGTCTATCTGTGAAATTGTGAACAGCTGAAATATACGTCTGATTTATTGATTTCTAACATTTATAATTAAAATGCGGTGCAGAGCAGAAAAACTTCAGGCAAAGGCCTATTAAAGAAAAGTTTGAGGCTGATCCCGCTGCTTGTCGCAAATATCGTGAAACAATCAAACTATTATCCTGAATCGCCATCTAGTGGTTCTACAAAGGATAATTGCGATTCAGCTTCTTAATAAAATGTGAGCAGAATAAAACAGGCTATTTCTCGTGTTTTCTTTTGAAATCGGTTGATTGTGTCATTTATTGGTCAGTAATTCAACTTGGATTGATCCCGGGTAAACAATAAATGTTGTGCTTAATAGGTCTTACCCCAAATGTAAGTAGATAACTTTCTTTGTTCCCCAGTTATGTACTCTGTTTAGCTGCCCTGACGCTCTTTTTGCATTCGTTTACAAAGTTTATCCGTAAACACCGTTGGTTGTGCCGTTTGCTCATCAAAAAGTGTTCAAAGCTTCAATCAATGGTGTATTACAGGGGTCGGCAACTCCAGGCCTCGCGGGCCGGTGTGTATGCAGGTTTTTGCTGCCACCAGTTAGCAATTATTTAATTAGCCCAATCGTTTACATTATCTGATATTTTAATCTACATATCCGCGATATGAACAGCAGCTGTTGAATGTTCTTGTGCCGGTATGCGTGTATTGTAGCGTTTTATCGTTCTGTAATTTACGAGTGAATCGTGATTGTGTGTATGACTAATTAGCTGATTGAGCCGTGGTAACTAGTGGCAGCAAAAACCTGCATACACACCGGCCCGCGAGGCCTGGAGTTGCCGACCCCTGGTGTTTTTTTTAAGTATATTGTAGGCCTACATAAAGTTTATTTTTAAGTATATTTTGCGTACTTTGTGCCTATTTTATTAATGTATGCTTTTTGTCTTAAATTGGCGCATTTAAAGTAGACTTTAAGCATTTCCTGGAACTATAAGTATGCCATTTACGAACTATTAAACTTTGCATCCTAATTGTATGTATTTGGGGGTCAATACCTTAGGTGTTAGTTGCCTACACTTTTGTTTGTATCCTGATTTGTATACTGATATTGTTTGTCTCTTGGTACACTGTAGAGCCAGGTTGCAGAGGTATACCTGTAAATTAAGAACCATTTTGATGAAGAATTGCATGAAAATAATTTAACTCATAATTAAAAAATATCCTCCAACAATGGTAAACTGACACACACTGTAATAACTGTAATGTCTGTAATAACACCCTTGTTAGGCTGTAAAATGTGGATCCAAGCCTATCACACACTCAGTCAGTGCATACAAATTACATGTTTAATACAGATTACTTTCTAAGCAATTGAAAGTCTGAGGGCCAGATTCACAAAAGCCTTTGGCAACTGCAAATTATATTATCAGCAGTAAAACACAACCTCTGCATTTGGTGATGGTATACGTTTTGCGCCAATCACTGGTATGAAATCAGCAAGTGCCGTGAATGTTTACCTTCTTTTCATCCCTCCATCATTTGCTTTTCACCTCCCTTTTGAGCAGTATTCCTTCTTTTCTTTGCACACAGCACCATAAGCTCAACACTAATTTGGCACACCTGATTCTACCTGATTCTATTAGCAGCTCAATGAGATGTCATGGGGCTGCGTTCGGATCTGAAATTTATCCTGTCGTTCCCTTCCCTTGCTTCAAGGAGGAATCCCCAAAATTCCAGGATGAAATATGGCAGCCACACCAAGTGTGATTCAGATCCAATTTAAGAAAGGGGAGGGAGTAATTATATTCCTTCGCTCCCTGGTTTATCCTCCCTTCCACCAAGAATATAAAATGCAAGCATCCCACAATGCAATGCTCCACATGGAAAAAGTTGGTGGTCACCACAGAACTATGCGGCAGTCACATTTCAACTCTATGGTGTTGCACTTCTGAAATGTTGCGAGGGCGGTTCGGTTCGGTTCTTGTTTGTTACTCGACAATCCTCCCTTGCAGAGCACCTTTTAAGTTTGCTTGCTGCACGTAGCAAATTGCGTCACAAGATAGCTCCCTCGAGGGAAGACAGCAAGGGAAGGGAGCGTGTTAAATCGGATTCGAATGCAGCCTAGCTGTTGAATGAGGTGTGCTTCGTTAGGGTTGGAATGAAAACCTACAGGAAGTTAGATCTCCAGGAACAGGGTTGGAATATATTGTGGAATATATATATAATATATATATTGTGTGGAATATATTATATAATATTGTGAACCAATGACAGCTGATGAGCTGGTAACAGAAGCAGCACAAACCTTACCTTTAAACCACCTCAACTCTCAATCCGTTTCCATTTACCATCTTTCATTAACAATAAATTTATTAATTCACTTAATACCAATATAGGTATAGTGATTACACATTTAATTTTCTATAGAATTAAGGTTCATTTTTGTACATTACAAACTTAGTTAAGGACATATTATGCTGGTAATAAGGCATGTTTCTGGTCGTTCGGTTTACTCACTCAATCATGTGAGAGAAGTTGTCAATGTAATCAGTGACCATTACTTTTAAGAGTGCTCTTAGACCATTTTATGTAACTGTACTGGGATGATTTAATAGAATGACTGAAATGGAAAAAAGGGGACAAATCCAACAGTTCGATTGCGCCCTCTAGTGTCAGGAGTCCTTTTTGCAACGTTGTTTACATATAATGCATGGCATTTATATAGCGCCTTTCTAGATACTCAAAGCGCTTTACAATGATGAGGGGGAAACTCGCCTCTACCACCACCAATGTGTAGCACCCACCTGGGTGATGCAACGGCAGCCATTTTGCACCAGTATGCTCACCACACATCAGCTGAGGTGGAGAGGGAGAGAATATTTTTTTTAGCCAATTAAACTGGGGGATGATTAGGTGGCAGATTGATTGAGCCTGGGTTGGGAGTTTAGTACCAGTTTAAGTTCCAGACAGAAAATATATATGTTTTGTCTGGAATATATATGTCTGGAACTTAAAATATACCAGTTTAAGTTCCAGACAGAAAACCGCTGGTGCGGAATTGTAGTACCTTGGAACCTCAACAGGCCAAAGTATGAGGGTGACGTAAAGAAAGGTGTTGATTGTAGGGTGCAATTCGGGCTCCGTATCAAATGATCCACAGAAAATCTCCCGCAGTTCAGTTTCTGTTTTCCCTGCCATGCTCCTGACAGGAGTTCATAGATTTAAAGGTTTTTAGGAGAAGTTTTAATACTTCAGCTGAGATTTTTTTAAATCCCTGAAACATCTGCATTTGTAATGATTACAACACAAACTATATAAATAACACCACTTTTTAAAAAGATGCATATGCTCACTAAATATTGTAAATACACTTTATACTTAATAAACGGCTATAAAAGTTTATATATACTGTTCTTATCACACAAATGATTTGACTCCCAACCCATGACTCCCATGACATTACCAAAATGATCGGCTCTCTATTGGCATTAGAATAGCATGTGAATTAAATTAGGTCAAGACACCTCCAGCCACACATTAATTGCTACAGTTAATAGTGTTGACTTCTGACTGAATATAATCATTCAATTATAAGTATACATCAAGTACCTGCTTAATAGCACTTGGACCCAGCGCACACCCTGCAATGATGACATGCGGGTTGGCAGGGGCGCGTACTCTGCGTACGGCAGGGGCGCGTACTCTGCGTACGGCAGGGGCGCGTACTCTTAGGGAAATTATTTGCACTCCAAAAACATGTGCAAGTTAATCAAGAGAATAATGAATAAACGCTGTTGAGCAACGGTAAACTGAATTATGGGTAAGGAGAGCAAGTTAGAGACACAGATAACACCACACAGTGTAGCCTACATTTATGTGAATACTTTGTGTAAAAGTAGACTACGAGCCTGTTGCAGGTGCATGGAAAGACATGTATTAAGAGTTGTGAACTTTAACTACTTTTCTGTAGAAGCCCTTTGTTTCTTCTAAAACCTGGTACATAACTTGCGTATGGTATAGGTGGTGTTTAAAGCACGCTGCAATCGGGACTATACTAACAAGTTTGAGAGCAGCAATTGGAAATACAGAAAATTCTTGATCTGAGAAATACAGAAAGTCTTGAGAAAATCCTGTACAGGTCTCCAACTTGAAGGCAAACAACCCATTAGGTACTTAAAAAAAATAAAAAAACATGACAAATGTTAAATCTGCTGAACATAAATAGAAGACACTACAACATGCACTTATTTAATAGTTTTATTCTCTTTTTTGAATAGATCTGTACAACCAAGAATCAAACTTTTCACAAGCCTAGCAAAATCTGACCTGTACATGTGAATGCTTGGGGCAGGATTGCTTATACACACCATTTAAATAATCAAACTATTCATTATCTAGCTAAGCAAACACTTCAAACCAGTCCTACCAACAGAGAACAACAGGTTTGGAAGGGGCAGGGGGGGGGGGCAGACAAGAACAGAATGATCCCTTCAATTCCTTATAGTCTTCCGTGTTTTACAAAAGTACAGTGAAATATTGTATTTATACAGAGCTGCTCAAGTCCGGGACTCTGGCCTTATGAATCAGATCGATGAAACGGGGTCTGGGTGGGGAGGGGGAGGGGGGGCAGGGACCCAATTTATTATCTTTTATACACACCAGGTACCAATTTGACCAGTGATGGGGCCAAATGATCGAAAACGCAGACGGAGTTGAAATCTTCATATAAAAATAAGTTCATTATTCACAACTTTTAACAACAGGTGCTCTCCGGACCCCTTGTCTGGTTTGATTTATTTTTTTTTACCCTGACAGAAGAGTTAAAACTGTTTTAAACCCATAAGCTGCAAAGATCTGGGTGAGTCCAGTAAAAAGTAGTGATGCAAGAGTAAGGGCGGAGCCACCTTGTCACATGAGTGACTCACTGATTTGAACCAATCACAGTGTTTCGCTATGTAGTCAGTCGATTGGTTCCCTGGAGTCAACCGCTAATGTTACAAGGTAGCTCCGCCCATTAAGGGGCGGGTGAAGCGCCTCTGCCAGCACTAGTAAAAATTCCTTATCTTCTACTGTAACCATGGAGACACTGTGACAGACAGTCATTAAAATGCACCAAGTGGTTTTTGTATTAAGAGACTCTACAAAGAGCCGGGGGACATTAGAGTTAAAAGGTTCAAATAGTGTTTTTTAAGACTAAGACACTGATTCCCCAAGACGGTCACCTCCAACAGAAATGAAACCTGTCACAATTTCAGAGCTAAGCTTAGAAAAAAAGTGCTTTTATCATCTATTCGCGTTTGAGAACTCACTTAAGTTCTCAATTTTCACTTGGTCAAGCTGTCAGTTTTTTACATACCACTGGTGTGTGTTGTGTGTAACTGAGAGTGTGTGTGTAAGAGCGTGCGCGCGCACGTGTATGTGTGTGTCTACTATGAGCAACCACTCAAAGCCATTGATCCAAATATATCTTTGGTGTATGACAGCAAATTAGATGAAATTCAAAAGCCTTCACACACCAAAAAAAAAAAAAATAATAATTTGCTGCGTGAAACTGATATGACAATCTAAAATGCAAACGAGCGAGGATGACTGTGTTGAGGCGGAGATGACACCACCTCTCTGACATTTTGGGTGGAATGGACATTAAATGGGCGTGAGGAAAACGTTTTTGGTAATAACCTTAAAACACTGAGAGGCTTGGTCAAAACAAGCTGTGAGCCAATCATGTGCAGACGGGGATGTGGCCAATCAGCCAACAGAGTCAGGAGATAAGAGCGTGTGCAGGGAGTGGGATGTGGCCAATCAGAGTCAGGAGATGAGGGTGTGTGGCCAATCAAGAGTCAGGAGATGAGGGGTGTGTGGCCAGAGTCAGGAGATGAGGGTGTGTGGCCAATCAGAGTCAGGAGATGGGGGCGTTTCTGTGTTGCGTTTCCAAACACATGAACAGCCAGAGCATAAAAAACAAAAAATAAAGGCAGTCAAAGTGGCAGGTAGAGGGGGGTGGGAAATCTGACCAATCATGGCCCTCAGCTCTCCTGGCCAATCACGTGCCTCAGCTCTCCTGGCCAATCACATGCCTCAGCTCTCCTGGCCAATCACGTCCCTCAGCTCTCCTGGCCAATCACATCCCTCAGCTCTCCTGGCCAATCACGTCCCTCAGCTCTCCTGGCCAATCACATCCCTCAGCTCTCCTGGACAATCACGTCCCTCAGCTCTCTTGGCCAATCACATCCCTCAGCTCTCCTGGCCAATCACGTCCCTCAGCTCTCCTGACCAATCACAACCTTCAGTTTCCACCAGATAGAAATGGTCTTATTTGGGGTCCTGTTTGTTTAGTGTACATTGTCACTTTAAAAAAAAGAATCACAACAGCGTAGCGTCAGCCAATGAAAAACCTGCACCACCCCCCCCCCCCCCCCCTCAGCTGAGTGACCAGTTGGGGTTGCTGCCTGATAAACTAAAGTTAACTTGCTTGGAAAACTAAAGTCAGGAAAATAAATAAAAATGAGTTAAAAGGCAGTGGCCACGCCTCCAGAGCTGTGATGGGAGCCGTACTAAAAGGACAGGAGGCCATAAGTCACAAACACAGGTACTCTCTCAAAGGTGAACGGCACTCTGTGCACACGTGTGTGTGTGTGTGTGTGTGTGTGTGTGTGTGTGTGTGTGTGTGTGTGTGTGTGCGTGTGTGTGCGTGCGTACATGCGTGTGCTAGCAGGGGAGTAATCACACCCTCACCGCCGCCAATCCTGTAGTCGCAGACCTCACAGATGAATTACCCATAAGGCCACAGTGATCAGTGATGTACAGATAAGGAGCACCATGCTTTGGGTCGTATCCCTGCTCTCCCACAATCCAAACCACACGTCCGAAATGTCAGTCCGAGAAGCGCACCACAGCCTGATTTCGGGTGATTTTGTATAATCCAACATGCCACACCGTGAAAAACGTCCACTAATTATCCCAGCCTGTGAAAGAGACCCAACTACCCAAACAGGAAGAGAAAAAAATCCTTAAAAACCAGCTGAGGCTCCCCTCCGATAGACATCCTGAGAGATAGAACAAGCGGTGGGACAGTAAAGATGTACCTGTCCAGCACAGGTGAGCCACGTCTGCTACAAGTGAAGGAGACTCCAGGTGGGACGGAATTATCATCAACCTTTATTCACGTACTCTATAGATTTATTTTCTTTTTGTTGCAAATTTACAATAACAAGGAGCATTAGTACTTCTTTTTTCTTTTTTTGAGGGACATCTGACGTGGGGGAGGGGGGGTGAAGTGGTTCTTCATTCACTGATAATCCTTAGTTGCAGATTTAATGAAGGAGAAGAAAAGACTGAGATAATTCTCCCCAGCAAAAAGAAAAGTGCAAACTCAAGAAATAACAAAAAAAAAAAAAAAAAGAAAAAGAAAAACTCCAGAGAGGGAAGCCAGTGGTGCATGTGCTCCGATTGGGGGGGGGGGGGGGGGTGGGGGGGGGGGGGAACTCCAGTGTGCAACGACCAGGAGAGGGTGCAGGATCGGAAGGCCAGGGCAGAGAGGAGTGTGTGGGGGCGGGGCGGGGCATCAGGGCGGGGCCAGCAGGGATCAGAAGCTGTCCACCCAGGTGCCAAATCCTCGTTCTGCAAGAGTGCGGTTCAACGACACCAGCTGGGCAAAACACACAAAGGAAATGGGTGTGTGAGAAAGAGAAGCAGATAGAGCGAGAAAGAGAAGGAATAAAGACAGCGAGAGAATGAGAGAGAGAATGAGAGAGAGAGAGAGAGAGAGAGAGAATGAGAGAGCAGGAGAAGGGGTGGGAAAGAAGTGCAGTGAGAGAGAAAAATCTAAACAGTTATATGCCAAGTATTTTTTCCACACAAGGTGAAGATAAAGAAGAGCTAAAATATTACAAACCAATCAGATGTCAGATCCAAACAGGATGAGACACTTCTCTGGGTCACACCCCTGGTTCTGGGGCTTTTTGGGGCTGAATATTGAGAGTGCTTACCTCATCCCCCGCCATGTTCCACATCTGAACCAACGGCAGGCCTGTGTTATTGTCATAGTTAGTCACCTGCACAAGAGAAGAGACGCCTTTATAACCTTTCCACAGGGTTATAACCTTTCCACAACCACAGAGTAATAATCTTTCCTCAACCACTTCCACAGGGTTATAACCTTTCCACAACCACAGGGTTATAACCTTTCCACAACCACAGGGTTATAACCATTCCACAACCACAGGGTTATAACCTTTCCACAACCACAGGGTTATAACCATTCCACAACCACAGGGTTATAACCGTTCCACAACCACAGGGTTATAACCTTTCCACAACCACAGGGTTATAACCATTCCACAACCACAGGGTTATAACCTTTCCACAACCACAGGGTTATAACCTTTCCACAACCACAGGGTTATAACCATTCCACAACCACAGGGTTATAACCTTTCCACAACCACAGGGTTATAACCATTCCACAACCACAGGGTTATAACCATTCCACAACCACAGGGTTATAACCGTTCCACAACCACAGGGTTATAACCATTCCACAACCACAGGGTTATAACCTTTCCACAGGGTTATAACCGTTCCACAACCACTTCCACAGGGTACTACGCAACATGCGAGAAATAATATTAATAATAATATAATTATTACTACTATTATTGCTATTAATATTGAGTGTCCCATTTAAAAAGTAATTGCCAAATGATATCAATTTCAACAAACATGCTTTTTAATAAAAATATTGAAAATATTTTTTTACCTGCGCTAGCAAGGCCACGCCCCTCGTCATCTCCTCCAGGGCGGAGTTTGCCTCGGCTGAAAACCTCTCCTCACCTGTACGGGGAATTTAGAGAGGTGTAAAGGGTTAAATTTAGCATCGCCGACTGACCACACTCCCAAAACCTGTGGGCCAAGTCTAAGATGGACAGGTCACGGTAGCCATAGTGATAAATAATAAATAAATAAAGGTGCGTGGGGGACCATACCAGGAAGGGGTGCGATGTTATCCAACAAAACTTCAGCTCCTTGGAACGGCAACGTTACAAAGTCCGATCTGCAGGACGATAAGGACAGTGAGGCACAGCTCTGCTGCAGTTTTGAGTCGTGGTAAAGCGGCAGGGCTTGCAGGCTCAAATCCCTGAGGAGGCACTTAACCCTTGTGCAAAATATTCAATCCAATTGCTTCAGTAAGAATTAAAAACAGAAATTTGGTAAAGAACTGAGTACGTCAATATGCAAATAACACAAGCTATTCCCGCCGTAATCTCCAGTTCTACACCGTAATCTCCAGTTCTACACCGTAATCTCCAGTTCTACACCGTAATCTCCAGTTCTACACCGTAATCTCCAGTTCTACACCGTAATCTCCAGTTCTACACCAAAACCACTGCAATAGGGGACCCCCTAAAACATACACAAGTGAAATAAAGGCCCCACAGAACAATCACCCCAGAAAGTGATGGGTGTTAAACGCAGCTCACCTGATCTGCCGAAGAGTGTCGATCTTCACTCTGTCGTAGCCGCCGTAGTCGACATACCTGATCTCCACCTCGTTGGAGTCTTTGTAGAAGGAGATTACCTGTGCACGCCACCATGCACCTTCAACTGCAGGTGCTGCACAGATCACGCCCACTGCGGAGATAGAGAGAGAGCAGTGAGCACTGACCACACACACACACACACACACACACACACACACACACACACACACACACACACACACACACACACACACACACACACACACACACACACACACACAGCGGAGATAGAGAGCAGTGAGCACTGACCACTGACCACTGACCACTGACCACTGACCACACACACACACACACACACACACACACACACACACACACACACACACACACACACACACACACACACACACAGCGGAGATAGAGAGCAGTGAGCACTGACCACACACACACAGCGGCGATACAGAGAGAGAAGTGAGCACTGACCACACACACAGCGGAGATACAGAGAGAGAACAGTGAGCACTGACCACACACACACACAGCAGAGATAGAGAGAAAACAGTGAGCACTGACCACACACACACACACACACACACACACACACACACACACACACACACACACACACACACACACGAGATACAGAGAGAGGACAGTGAGCACTGACCACACACACAGCGGAGATACAGAGAGAGAACAGTGAGCACTGACCGCACACGCACACACGAGATAGAGAAAACAGTGAGCACTGACCACACACACAGCAGAGATAGAGAGAGAACAGTGAGCACTGACCACACACACACACACACACACACACACACACACACACACACACACACACACACACACACACACACACACACACACACACACACACACACACACACACACACACACACACACACAGCGGAGATACAGAGAGAGAACAGTGAGCACTGAACACACACACAGCAGAGATACAGAGAGAGAACAGTGAGCACTGACAACAGACACACACACACAGCAGAGATACAGAGAGAGAACAGTGAGCACTGACAACACGCAGATATGAACACACTCTCGCACACAAAGGCAGCTCTAGGAGATATATCCAGTGCGCACGCACGCGGGTGCCGGTTTGGTTGATCACACACAGAAAAGAAATGCGCTTAAAGGAAAACTACACGCTAAAACACTGACTTTGTTACAATTTGCATATTGGTGACGTGAAACGCAACCCATGTCCTATGTTCCTGTTATGTGTAACGTTTCACTTTTCCGCAGCTGAACTCAAGCTCTGTACATGCGTGATGTCACGTGGTGATATTGCTACAGCAGGCACAGTGCAGTATAATACGTGTGTGTGTTGAACTCGCTATAGCACCAACTCATCCCATTACGGACAACACTGAAGGGGTTTTTGCCTTGAATCCCCGCTAATGAACTTTCAGCAATACTGAGAGAATACTTCTACAATCATTTACCAAGAGCACATACCGATTCATGTCATGCCATCAGCCTCAATAGTCCAGAATGCAACAGCGTGGCTTTGCTGGGAATTGGGGGCGTGGCCACCATCACCGAATTTGCCTTTAGCCTTTTAACTAACACTCATGAAGGGGGGTGGTGAAAGAAGTTCTGGGTAATGTAGTAAAATAACACAATGGAGCATTCTGGGTAATGTAGTAAAATAACACACTGGATCAGATCCAGAAGAAGCCTGACAGGAGTTAAAAAAAAAAAAAATGTATAATATATTTTACTTTATCGCTATTCTATGCACTGTACATCACGGCTACACGTTTACTAACGATGAAAGGGTCTTAGCCTGGAGATTCCCTTGAACCCGGTGACATGGTTTGAAAGGAACAGTGGTCATGTGACCCAGCAGGGGGGGGGGAGGGGGGGGCGTGGTCTGAAAGGACCATCACCTTCGGCGGGCGACGGTAAGGCGGGGGTGCCCGGCTGGGAGTAGCACAGGAACATCTGTTGGTCCAGACTGCGTAGGGCGTGGTACGTGGGGTGTGTGTGCTGCTGGACGAAAACGTGACCCGCGGAGACGATGTTCACTACGATGACCTCCACCGTCACCCCGTTAGGCAGGAGCAGCTGTTGGGGTCGGGGGAGAGAGTGAGGGTCCCGTACAAAACATACAAAGCCCCTCAAACACTGAAGGCAGTTCACGGGGGGGGGCGGGGGGGCGGGTTCCTTACCCAGGAAGTCATGGGCAGTGACGGCAGGGTGAGCGGGAGAGGGGGCGGGGCATACAGGTTGGTCAGGTCCAAGTCTTTGAACTTCTTCCCAATGAGGGCCAAGGCTTTATCAACCTGCTGCTGCGTACCTGCACATCATCATCATCATCATCATCATCATCATCATCATCATCATCATCATCATCACTATCCCCCTTCTAAACACATCATCATCATCAGCACTATCCCCCTTCTAAAACACATCATCTTCATCATTACCATCACCAGCCTAAAACACATCATCTTCATCATTACCATCACCAGCCTAAAACACATCATCTTCATCATTACCATCACCAGCCTAAAACACATAATCTTCATCATTACCATCACCAGCCTAAAACACATCATCTTCATCATTACCATCACCAGCCTAAAACACATCATCTTCATCATTACCATCACCAGCCTAAAACACATAATCTTCATCATTACCATCACCAGCCTAAAACACATAATCTTCATCATTACCATCACCAGCCTAAAACACATAATCTTCATCATTACTATCACCAGCCTAAAACACATCATCTTCATCATTACCATCACCAGCCTAAAACACATCATCTTCATCATTACCATCACCAGCCTAAAACACATCATCTTCATCATTACCATCACCAGCCTAAAATACATCATCTTCATCATTACTATCACCAGCCTAAAACACATCATCTTCATCATTACCATCACCAGCCTAAAACACAATCTTCATCATTACCATCACCAGCCTAAAACACATCATCTTCATCATTACCATCACCAGCCTAAAACACATCATCTTCATCATTACCATCACCAGCCTAAAACACATCATCTTCATCATTACCATCACCAGCCTAAAACACATCATCTTCATCATTACCATCACCAGCCTAAAACACATCATCTTCATCATTACCATCACCAGCCTAAAACACAATCTTCATCATTACCATCACCAGCCTAAAACACATCATCTTCATCATTACCATCACCAGCCTAAAACACATAATCTTCATCATTACCATCACCAGCCTAAAACACATAATCTTCATCATTACCATCACCAGCCTAAAACACATAATCTTCATCATTACTATCACCAGCCTAAAACACATCATCTTCATCATTACCATCACCAGCCTAAAACACATCATCTTCATCATTACCATCACCAGCCTAAAACACATCATCTTCATCATTACCATCACCAGCCTAAAACACATCATCTTCATCATTACCATCACCAGCCTAAAACACATCATCTTCATCATTACCATCACCAGCCTAAAACACATAATCTCTGTGCCAGATATGAAACTCTTGTGTGTAAGGCAAGGTGGAGATACTCACCCTCTATGTGACAGATCTGAAACTCTTGTGTGTAAGGCAAGGTGGAGATGTAGATCTTTGCTCCAGAGCTCTGCTTCAGAAAGCTCACATATCTCCCTTGTTTCCCGATTAATCGACCCACCAGATGCTGTCGGACGAACAGATTCAGGGTCAAAGAGGCTAGACAGTCACCTGACTCTAAAGCAACAGATTCCTCACATATGTGGCACAGTGACAGTAACATGTTTACACTGTGCTACTAACAGCCGCAGTCTTGCTAACAGATTCCCTAAAACTTCACAGAACACCCCCTAATACAGGAGTGCATATATAATGCGTACATGTCTGTGGACATGTGTATGCGAGTGATGGTGTGTGAGTGTGAGGCGAGTGTGAGTGAGAATGTGTGTGAGTGAGATCGTGTTAGAGTGTGTGTGTTTGAGAGAGTGTGTGAGTGAGTGTGAGAATGAGAATGTGTGAGTGGGAGTGAGAGTGAGTGTGTTTGAGACAGTGTGCGAGTGCGAGTGAGAGTGAGTTAGTGTGTGTAAGTGCGTGAGAGTGTGTGTAAGTGTTAGAGTTAAGAGTGTTTGTCCATGTGCGGCGTAAACAGTAGCTGACCTTTGGCACCTCTATCTCCCAGATGATGAGCTCTGAACTCTGCGTGCTTCCGCTGTGACCGTCTCCTGCCCCGAGCGTGCAGCCACTATCCACACTGTCCATACTGTTTACATCTGAACCTGAAACAGAAAACATACTGTTGACCTCTGAACCGGAAACAGAACCCATACTGTTGACCTCTGAACCGGAAACAGAACGCATACTGTTGACCTCTGAACCGGAAACAGAACGCACACTGTTCACCTTTGAACCGGAAACAGAACACATACTGTTGACCTCTGAACCGGAAACAGAACCCATACTGTTGACCTCTGAACCGGAAACAGAACCCATACTGTTGACCTCTGAACCGGAAACAGAAGCCATACTGTTCACCTCTGAACCGGAAACAGAACGCATACTGTTGACTATTGAACCGGAAACAGAATCCATACTGTTGACCTCTGAACCGGAAACAGAACACATACTGTTGACCTCTGAACCGGAAACAGAACCCATACTGTTTACCTCTGAACCGGAAACAGAACACATACTGTTGACCTCTGAACCGGAAACAGAACACATACTGTTGACCTGTGAACCAGAAACAGAACACATACTGTTCACCTTTGAACCGGAAACAGAACACATACTGTTCACATCTGAACTGGAAACAGAACCCATACTGTTCACCGCTGAACCCGAAACAGAACCCATACTGTTCACCTTTGAACCGGAAACAGAACCCATACTGTTAACATCTGTACTGGAAACAGAACCCATACTGATGACCTCTGAACCAGAAACAGAACACATACTGTTCACCTTTGAACCAGAAACGGAACCCATACTGTTCACATCTGAACTGGAAACAGAACCCATACTGTTCACATCTGAACCCGAAACAGAACCCATAATGTTCACCGCTGAACCCGAAACAGAACCCATACTGTTCACCTCTGAACCCGAAACAGAACCCATACTGTTAACCTTTGAACCGGAAACGGAACCCATACTGTTCACATCTGAACTGGAAACAGAACCCATACTGTTCACATCTGAACTGGAAACAGAACCCATACTGTTCACCGCTGAACCCGAAACAGAACCCATACTGTTCACCTCTGAACCCGAAACAGAACCCATACTGTTAACCTTTGAACCGGAAACAGAACCCATACTGTTAACATCTGTACTGGAAACAGAACCCATACTGATGACCTCTGAACCAGAAACAGAACACATACTGTTCACCTTTGAACCGGAAACGGAACCCATACTGTTCACATCTGAACTGGAAACAGAACCCATACTGTTCACATCTGAACCCGAAACAGAACCCATAATGTTCACCTTTGAACGGGAAACAGAACATACTGTTCACCTTTGAACCGGAAACGGAACCCATACTGTTCACATCTGAACCCGAAACAGAACCCATACTGTTCACCGCTGAACCCGAAACAGAACCCATACTGTTCACCTCTGAACCCGAAACAGAACCCATACTGTTAACCTTTGAACCGGAAACGGAACCCATACTGTTCACATCTGAACTGGAAACAGAACCCATACTGTTCACATCTGAACTGGAAACAGAACCCATACTGTTCACCGCTGAACCCGAAACAGAACCCATACTGTTCACCGCTGAACCCGAAACAGAACCCATACTGTTCACCTTTGAACGGGAAACAGAACCCATACTGTTAACATCTGTACTGGAAACAGAACCCATACTGATGACCACTGAACCAGAAACAGAACACATACTGTTCACCTTTGAACCAGAAACGGAACCCATACTGTTCACATCTGAACTGGAAACAGAACACATACTGATGACCTCTGAACCAGAAACAGAACACATACTGTTCACCTTTGAACCAGAAACGGAACCCATACTGTTCACATCTGAACCCGAAACAGAACCCATAATGTTCACCGCTGAACCCGAAACAGAACCCATACTGTTCACCTCTGAACCCGAAACAGAACCCATACTGTTAACCTTTGAACCGGAAACGGAACCCATACTGTTCACATCTGAACTGGAAACAGAACCCATACTGTTCACATCTGAACTGGAAACAGAACCCATACTGTTCACCGCTGAACCCGAAACAGAACCCATACAGGTCCGCTGACACGAACAATCTGACAATCCCCAGGACCAAGCTCCGGACCTGGGGCGACAGGGCCTTTTCAGTTGCTGCACCCTCCCTCTGGAATGCCCTCCCCATCCACATCCGTCTGGCAACCACCCTACCATCCTTCAAACAGGCTCTCAAAACCCACCTCTTCAAACTGGCTTTCCCCTGTTAAACATCCTCCCCTCTATCCCATGACTGAAATTTTAAATTATACTCCTTCTTTTTATCTGTCTTAATTATTTTATTTTATTTTATTTATTTATTTATTTTTATTTTTTATTATTATTTTTTATTAACTACTTATTAAATAATTTTACTGTGTGTAATTTTAAACTGTAAAGCACTTTGAGTACCTAGAAAAGCGCTATAGAAATTGAATGCATTATTATTATTATACTGTTCACCTCTGAACCCGAAACAGAACCCATACTGTTAACCTTTGAACCGGAAACAGAACCCATACTGTTAACATCTGTACTGGAAACAGAACCCATACTGATGACCTCTGAACCAGAAACAGAACACATACTGTTCACCTTTGAACCGGAAACGGAACCCATACTGTTCACATCTGAACTGGAAACAGAACCCATAATGTTCACATCTGAACCCGAAACAGAACCCATAATGTTCACCTTTGAACGGGAAACAGAACATACTGTTCACCTTTGAACCGGAAACGGAACCCATACTGTTCACATCTGAACTGGAAACAGAACCCATACTGTTCACCGCTGAACCCGAAACAGAACCCATACTGTCCACCTCTGAACCCGAAACAGAACCGATACTGTTCACCCATGAACCCGAAACAGAACCCATACTGTTCACCTTTGAACCTAGAATGGCGCCAGCGTGCATTCGGGCAGAATGTTAAATAGCCTGAACAAAGTTAATTAAAGGTTCAGTACTCTTAAATTACACTCCCTCAATCCTCCAGTCTAACCCACAGCTCAATCCTCCAGTCTAACCCAGAGCTCAATCCTCCACTCTAACCCACAGCACAATCCTTCACTCTAACCCACAGCTCAATCCTCCACTCTAACCCACAGCTCAATCCTCCAGTCTAACCCACAGCTCAATCCTCCACTCTAACCCACAGCTCAATCCTCCACTCTAACCCACAGCTCAATCCTCCACTCTAACCCACAGCTCAATCCTCCACTCTAACCCACAGCTCAATCCTCCACTCTAACCCACAGCACAATCCTTCACTCTAACCCACAGCTCAATCCTCCACTCTAACCCACAGCTCAATCCTCCACTCTAACCCACAGCTCAATCCTCCACTCTAACCCACAGCTCAATCCTCCACTCTAACCCACAGCTCAATCCTCCACTCTAACCCACAGCTCAATCCTCCACTCTAACCCACAGCTCAATCCTCCACTCTAACCCACAGCTCAATCCTCCACTCTAACCCACAGCTCAATCCTCCACTCTAACCCACAGCTCAATCCTCCACTCTAACCCACAGCTCAATCCTCCACTCTAACCCACAGCTCAATCCTCCACCCACAGCACAATCCTCCACTCTAACCCACAGCTCAATCCTCCACCCACAGCTCAATCCTCCACTCTAACCCACAGCTCAATCCTCCACTCTAACCCACAGCTCAATCCTCCACCCACAGCACAATCCTCAGGTGACAGTGATCCAGCATATCTCACTATGAGCTTATCAGCAGTGGAAACAACAACACCTGCAGTGTGTACAGGACCTCTCCACCATACGCACACACGCTCCCACTAAACCTCACTTAATACACACACGCGCTCCCACTAAACCTCACTTAATACACACACACGCTCCCACTAAACCTCACTTAATACACACACTCCCACTAAACCTCACTTAATACACACACTCCCACTAAACCTCACTTAATACACACGCACGCTCCCACTAAACCTCACTTAATACACACACACGCTCCCACTAAACCTCACTTAATACACACACACGCTCCCACTAAACCTCACTTAATACACACACACGCTCCCACTAAACCTCACTTAATACACACACACGCTCCCACTAAACCTCACTTAATACACACACACGCACACTCCCACTAAACCTCACTTAATACGCACACACACACGCTCCCACTAAACCTCACTTAACACACACGCTCCCACTAAACCTCACTTAATACACACACACGCACACTCCCACTAAACCTCACTTAATACACACGCACACTCCCACTAAACCTCACTTAATACACACACACGCTCCCACTAAACCTCACTTAATACACACACACGCACACTCCCACTAAACCTCACTTAATACACACACACGCTCCCACTAAACCTCACTTAATACACACACACACACGCTCCCACTAAACCTCACTTAATACACACACACGCACACTCCCACTAAACCTCACTTAATACACACGCACGCTCCCACTAAACCTCACTTAATACACACGCACGCTCCCACTAAACCTCACTTAATACACACACACGCTCCCACTAAACCTCACTTAATACACACACACGCTCCCACTAAACCTCACTTAATACACACGCTCCCACTAAACCTCACTTAATACACACACACACTCCCACTAAACCTCACTTAATACACACGCACGCTCCCACTAAACCTCACTTAATACACACACACGCTCCCACTAAACCTCACTTAATACACACACACGCTCCCACTAAACCTCACTTAATACACACACACGCTCCCACTAAACCTCACTTAATACACACACACGCTCCCACTAAACCTCACTTAATACACACACACGCTCCCACTAAACCTCACTTAATACACACACACACTCCCACTAAACCTCACTTAATACACACACACGCTCCCACTAAACCTCACTTAATACACACACACGCTCCCACTAAACCTCACTTAATACACACACACACACGCTCCCACTAAACCTCACTTAATACACACACACACACGCTCCCACTAAACCTCACTTAATACACACGCTCCCACTAAACCTCACTTAATACACACGCTCCCACTAAACCTCACTTAATACACACGCTCCCACTAAACCTCACTTAATACACACACACACACGCTCCCACTAAACCTCACTTAATACACACACACGCTCCCACTAAACCTCACTTAATACACACACACGCTCCCACTAAACCTCACTTAATACACACGCTCCCACTAAACCTCACTTAATACACACACACGCTCCCACTAAACCTCACTTAATACACACACACGCTCCCACTAAACCTCACTTAATACACACACACGCTCCCACTAAACCTCACTTAATACACACACACACACGCTCCCACTAAACCTCACTTAATACGCACACTCCCACTAAACCTCACTTAATACACACGCTCCCACTAAACCTCACTTAATACACACGCTCCCACTAAACCTCACTTAATACACACACACACACGCTCCCACTAAACCTCACTTAATACACACACACGCTCCCACTAAACCTCACTTAATACACACGCTCCCACTAAACCTCACTTAATACACACGCTCCCACTAAACCTCACTTAATACACACGCTCCCACTAAACCTCACTTAATACACACACACACACGCTCCCACTAAACCTCACTTAATACACACACACGCTCCCACTAAACCTCACTTAATACACACGCTCCCACTAAACCTCACTTAATACACACGCTCCCACTAAACCTCACTTAATACACACGCTCCCACTAAACCTCACTTAATACACACACACACACGCTCCCACTAAACCTCACTTAATACACACACACGCTCCCACTAAACCTCACTTAATACACACGCACGCTCCCACTAAACCTCACTTAATACACACACACGCACACTCCCACTAAACCTCACTTAATACACACACACGCTCCCACTAAACCTCACTTAATACACACGCACACTCCCACTAAACCTCACTTAATACACACACACGCTCCCACTAAACCTCACTTAATACACACACACGCACGCTCCCACTAAACCTCACTTAATACACACGCACACTCCCACTAAACCTCACTTAATACACACACACGCTCCCACTAAACCTCACTTAATACACACACACGCACACTCCCACTAAACCTCACTTAATACACACACACGCTCCCACTAAACCTCACTTAATACACACACACGCACACTCCCACTAAACCTCACTTAATACACACACACGCTCCCACTAAACCTCACTTAATACACACACACGCACGCTCCCACTAAACCTCACTTAATACACACGCACACTCCCACTAAACCTCACTTAATACACACGCTCCCACTAAACCTCACTTAATACACACGCTCCCACTAAACCTCACTTAATACACACACACACTCCCACTAAACCTCACTTAATACACACACACGCTCCCACTAAACCTCACTTAATACACACACACGCACGCTCCCACTAAACCTCACTTAATACACACGCACGCTCCCACTAAACCTCACTTAATACACACGCACGCTCCCACTAAACCTCACTTAATACACACACACGCTCCCACTAAACCTCACTTAATACACACGCACACTCCCACTAAACCTCACTTAATACACACACACGCACGCTCCCACTAAACCTCACTTAATACACACACACGCTCCCACTAAACCTCACTTAATACACACACACACACGCTCCCACTAAACCTCACTTAATACACACACACACTCCCACTAAACCTCACTTAATACACACACACGCACGCTCCCACTAAACCTCACTTAATACACACACACGCTCCCACTAAACCTCACTTAATACACACACACGCTCCCACTAAACCTCACTTAATACACACACACGCTCCCACTAAACCTCACTTAATACACACACACACTCCCACTAAACCTCACTTAATACACACACACGCTCCCACTAAACCTCACTTAATACACACACACGCACGCTCCCACTAAACCTCACTTAATACACACGCACGCTCCCACTAAACCTCACTTAATACACACACACGCTCCCACTAAACCTCACTTAATACACACACACGCTCCCACTAAACCTCACTTAATACACACACACGCTCCCACTAAACCTCACTTAATACACACACACGCTCCCACTAAACCTCACTTAATACGCACACACACTCCCACTAAACCTCACTTAATACGCACACTCCCACTAAACCTCACTTAATACACACACACGCACGCTCCCACTAAACCTCACTTAATACACACACACGCACACTCCCACTAAACCTCACTTAATACACACACACGCTCCCACTAAACCTCACTTAATACACACACTCCCACTAAACCTCACTTAATACGCACACACGCACACTCCCACTAAACCTCACTTAATACACACACACGCACACTCCCACTAAACCTCACTTAATACACACACACACACACACACACACACACACACACACACACACACACACACACACACACACACACACACACACACACACACACACACACACACACACACACACACACACACACACACACACACTTCCTGCCTTTCCATTCTGAAAATCTGAAGGCCATTTCATACTTTGGGTATTTCAGCAGACCCACATTAATTAACTACACTGTGGCTTCTCTCCCTTTCAGACTTTGCAACTCTCAATAACAGAGGGGCGTCATGCACACATTACAATTAAGTAATGCCATTACCAGGGCCTGGTATCAAACCAGCACTGCGCCAGTGCCGATTGGCCGGCAGCCACAGAGGGCAACGCATGATTGGTTCTAACCTTGCCCAGGTAGGGTTCCACCTGCTGGAAATGGCGTCCAGGGTGCCTTTTTCGCCCACTGGCCAGAGTGGCTTGTGGATTCTAAAAATCACCAGCCATTTTCAACATTTTACCAGCTACATTAACTTTTATAATAATAATAATAATAATAATAATGCATGGCATTTATATAGCGCCTTTCTAGATACTCAAAGCGCTTTACAATGATGAGGGGGAAACTCGCCTCTACCACCACCAATGTGTAGCACCCACCTGGGTGATGCAACGGCAGCCATTTTGCGCCAGTATGCTCACCACACATCAGCTGAGGTGGAGAGGGAGAGAATAATTTTTTTAGCCAATTAAAATATAAAATATATAATTAAACAATAGAACACAACCTGATTATTTACCAGCCAAAGTGGCTGCTAGAGTAGAAATCTTACTAGCCACAATCTGTATTTTTGTATAACTGCTAGGCTAACCATCAGGATTTATTATTAGCAGTTGTCATTCGCCTTTATTCTAGTACCGCTTGTCTTAATCTCACCCAAATAACCAATCCACCAAATATGACAAATATTTTTTGATGAACATATTTTATTGAATATTTAATATTTAATACATTTACCATTTAAAATTAGTTTGCACACTTAACAGACAACACCACTGGTAATAATTACATTAATAGTGATACATTTTACTCAACATTAGAAATGTATTTTTACAAGACAAAACAGAAATCTGAAAGAAAGCGCTGACTAAATTTCAACAATGAGACCCTGGTTCTGTAATCAAGTTCTAACATTGTCAAGGCAACAAAAAAAGCGACAATTATAGCTAGAAAAATAGGGAAATTGCAACTTTACCGTACTGGTTAGCAGAGCAACAGCAGGCTAAAAGCCCTCCGTAAGTGAGGTAGTATCTCTCTAAAGGCCATACGCGGGCCGCTCGAGAACGATAGCAGCTGTGGTCATACCCACCCAGAGGTAGATCAACACGTGTTTCCTACACAAAGGGCCTGACCCCACAGACAGCGCCCCCTCCAGGAGGGCAGTCATAGCACATGCCTGAAACTCACCAACTGTGGAGAGCGAGAATGGTTTCCCAGCCGGATATTACCGTTACATATGGTTCTTATCAAGCATTTATGTGGTTTTGCAAATCGACTTTGGGAATGATAATTGAAATTAATATGTGACTAAATCCATCCATTATCTAACCCGCTTATTCCTGGTCAGGGTTGCGGGGGGTCTGGAGCCTATCCCAGCATGCATTGGGCAAGAGGCAGGAATACACCCCGGACAGGCCGCCAATCCATCACAGGGCACACACACCATTCACTCACACACTCATGCCTATGGGCAATTTTGAGTCTCCAATTAGCCTAACCTGCATGTCTTTGGACTGTGGGAGGAAACCGGGGTACCCGGTGGAAACCCACGCGGGCACGGGGAGAACATGCAAACTCCACAGAGAAAGGCCCCTCGGCCGGGATTCGGACTCGGGACCTTCTTGCTGTGAGCGACAGTGCTGCAGCCATATGTGCCTAAATAATTATACTAAATATTTTTAATAAAATGACAGACTGGCGTTTGAGAGCCCTGCTGTGTGGGTTTGTTTGGGTTAAAGGTGAGGGTGGGGTTAAAGGTCAGGATGGGGACTCGCCTCCAGACTGATCCGCCTCCATCTCGCCGGTCAGATTTCCCACGCCCATGCCGTTCAGTCCCCTGCCGTTGCATGGAAGCTCCGCCCCCTCCAGGCCCCGCCCACCCAGGCTCCGCCCCGGGCCGTCCCCCAGCCCTTCGGCGGCCACGCCTCGGGAGATCCCCGAAATGTGGAGCAGGTCGTCGCTGCTCACCCCGTCTTCCGACTGGCACGTGCTGCACCCCGAATCTTCCGCCGTCGCCGCGCCATCTTCCGCCCGCAGCTTGCTCAGGCTTGGGGGAGTGGCCTCCGGCACGGTCTTGCAAAGGGCGGGGCTTCTCTCCGCCGTCCGCTGGCTGGCTCCTCCCACAGGCTCCTCCCACACCGGGGGCGGCAGGCAGCCATTAAGCTCCTCCCCCCCGGTATCAGAAGGCCGGAGCCCTGCTGCTGGAGACAATGATCGCTCCTCCATCCCCTTTAGGGGCGGACTCTCCTCAGTGGGCGGGTTTATTGAGGCACACAGCCTCCCATTGGTTACAGGGGTGCTGCTGCTGGGCTCACACACGCCCCCGCGGTCCTCCTCCTCCTCATCTTTCTGGCTATGAGACAAAGCCCCGCCCCCAGCCCCGCCCTCACCCCGGCTGGCGATCAGCACTTCCTGCGCCGCGGCCAGGATGACCTCTGTGATGAGCCCGGCAGCGAGCCGCTCCATCTCCTCCAAGCTTCCGGATCTTTCCGCCGGCTCCCCAGACCCCCGAGCCAGCCCGTTCTCCTGGGCGGGGCCAAGCCGGCCCGTTTCCATGGCTGCGACATGAAAGGAGGGGGGGAAGCGCGGCGACAGTCGCCACGGCGACCGCGGTCACAGCCGTCTCCGTGGCGAAGGGGGCCTGCCGGGCAGGTTTGGGGGCTTCTTTGGAGGGGGGGGGCGTTCTGTCCTCCCCCACCTCCCCCTCGGGGTCCGGCCGCACGGCGTTGGCCTGCGCCGCGTCCGCCGTCGCCACTGCCGTCCATCTCTCCAGCTCCGCCATGGGGGCGGGGTCCCGTTCGCTCACAAGGACGGCGAGCGCGGCGGCGTTGGACTCTGCCGTTGCTGTTGCCGTTGCCGCGGCGGCAGCAGCTCGCTCTGCGCTCGCGTCCCCCTCTTCCTCTGGCCCCAGGAGCGCGGCGCTCTCCTCCGCCGTCTCCACGGCGACCGGCCACAGGTCTGAGCTCCTCCATTCGGGGGCTCCTCCGGCTCCGCCCGTCTCCATGGTGACCACACAGGGAGAGGAAGTGGGGACGCATACGCTCTCGGCCGACGCGCTCACGGGGGCGTGGAGCTCGGCGGTCACTTCCTGTGCCAGTGACGGCTCTTCCTGCAGCCTGGTCCGGGTCATTTCCTGTCCCAGCGACGGCTCTTCCTGCAGCCTGGTCTGGGTCACTTCCTGTCCCAGCGACGGCTCTTCCTGCAGTCTGGTCCGGGTCGCTTCCTGTCCCAGCGACGGCTCTTCCTGCAGCCTGGTCCGGGTCACTTCCTGTCCCAGCGACGGCTCTTCCTGCAGCCTGGCCCGGGTCACTTCCTGTCCCAGTGACGGCTCTTCCTGCAGCCTGGTCCGGGTCACTTCCTGTCCCAGCGACGGCTCTTCCTGTAGCCTGATCCGGGTCACTTCCTGTCCCAGCGACGGCTCTTCCTGCAGCCGGGTCCGGGTAACTTCCTGTCTCAGCGACGGTTCTTCCTGCAGCCGGGTCCGGGTAACTTCCTGTCCCAGCGACGGCTCTTCCTGCAGCCTGGTGCGACCCCGGCTGAGTTTGCGGTGGGAGCCCCTCTCCATAGTCCCATTGCTGCCCTCGCTGGGGGACGACAGCAGCCCCATCGCGACAGGCTCCCCCCCCTCCTCTGAATCGTGGCTGGTGATTCGTCCTTTCTTGCGGGAGATGTACCACCACCAGCCTATCAGCGCCAGCACCCCTGGCAGTGTGTACGGGACGAAGGACCGAAACCTCAACGGCATCTCCTCTGGACCCTAGCAACTACACCTGGGAGAGAGAGAGAGAGAGAGAACAGGTGGTCAGGAACAACAGAACACACGTTCCTCAACTGCTCTGTCCTGGTGTGAGATTTCTTACACCTCACTCACGTCTCCAGAGTGTCATGTTCACAAACTACCCATTTAAAACAGTCATTTACACTTGTGTTCACAACACGATTCTTCTTTCACATGATCGTTATGTTTGAGTATTTTGCGTGTGTGCCTGTGTGCACTCTAGCCATGGGTAAACGCAGTGCAGACTCTAGCCGTGGGTAAACGCAGTGCAGACTCTAGCCGTGGGTAAACGCAGTGCAGACTCTAGCCGTGGGTAAACGCAGTGCAGACTCTAGCTGTGGGTAAACGCAGTGCAGACTCTAGCCATGGCTAAACGCAGTGCAGACTCTAGCTGTGGCTAAACGCAGTGCAGACTCTAGCCGTGGCTAAACGCAGTGCAGACTCTAGCCATGGCTAAACGCAGTGCAGACTCTAGCCGTGGCTAAACGCAGTGCAGACTCTAGCCATGGCTAAACGCAGTGCAGACTCTAGCCATGGCTAAACGCAGTGCAGACTCTAGCCATGGCTAAACGCAGTGCAGACTCTAGCCGTGGCTAAACGCAGTGCAGACTCTAGCCGTGGCTAAACGCAGTGCAGACTCTAGCCGTGGCTAAACGCAGTGCAGACTCTAGCCGTGGCTAAACGCAGTGCAGACTCTAGCCGTGGCTAAACGCAGTGCAGACTCTAGCCGTGGCTAAACGCAGTGCAGACTCTAGCCGTGGCTAAACGCAGTGCAGACTCTAGCCGTGGCTAAACGCAGTGCAGACTCTAGCCGTGGCTAAACGCAGTGCAGACTCTAGCCGTGGCTAAACGCAGTGCAGACTCTAGCCGTGGCTAAACGCAGTGCAGACTCTAGCCGTGGCTAAACGCAGTGCAGACTCTAGCCTTGGCTAAACGCAGTGCAGACTCTAGCCATGGCTAAACGCAGTGCAGACTCTAGCCGTGGCTAAACGCAGTGCAGACTCCAGCCATGGCTAAACGCAGTGCAGACTCTAGCCGTGGCTAAACGCAGTGCAGACTCTAGCCGTGGCTAAACGCAGTGCAGACTCTAGCCGTGGCTAAACGCAGTGCAGACTCTAGCCGTGGCTAAACGCAGTGCAGACTCTAGCCGTGGCTAAACGCAGTGCAGACTCTAGCCGTGGCTAAACGCAGTGCAGACTCCAGCCATGGCTAAACGCAGTGCAGACTCTAGCCATGGCTAAACGCAGTGCAGACTCTAGCTGTGGGTAAACGCAGTGCAGACTCTAGCCATGGCTAAACGCAGTGCAGACTCTAGCCATGGCTAAACGCAGTGCAGACTCTAGCCATGGCTAAACGCAGTGCAGACTCTAGCCGTGGGTAAACGCAGTGCAGACTCTAGCTGTGGGTAAACGCAGTGCAGACTCTAGCCATGGCTAAACGCAGTGCAGACTCTAGCCATGGCTAAACGCAGTGCAGACTCTAGCCATGGCTAAACGCAGTGCAGACTCTAGCTGTGGGTAAACGCAGTGCAGACTCTAGCCGTGGCTAAACGCAGTGCAGACTCTAGCCGTGGGTAAACGCAGTGCAGACTCTAGCCGTGGGTAAACGCAGTGCAGACTCTAGCTGTGGGTAAGCGCAGTGCAGACTCTAGCCGTGGGTAAACGCAGTGCAGATTCTAGCTGTGGGTAAACGCAGTGCAGACTCTAGCCGTGGGTAAACGCAGTGCAGACTCTAGCCGTGGGTAAACGCAGTGCAGACTCTAGCCGTGGGTAAACGCAGTGCAGATTCTAGCTGTGGGTAAACGCAGTGCAGACTCTAGCCGTGGGTAAGCGCAGTGCAGACTCTAGCCGTGGGTAAACGCAGTGCAGACTCTAGCTGTGGGTAAACGCAGTGCAGACTCTAGCCGTGGGTAAACGCAGTGCAGACTCTAGCCGTGGGTAAACGCAGTGCAGACTCTAGCTGTGGGTAAACGCAGTGCAGACTCTAGCTGTGGGTAAACGCAGTGCAGACTCTAGCTGTGGGTAAACGCAGTGCAGACTCTAGCTGTGGGTAAACGCAGTGCAGACTCTAGCTGTGGGTAAGCGCAGTGCAGACTCTAGCTGTGGGTAAACGCAGTGCAGACTCTAGCTGTGGGTAAACGCAGTGCAGACTCTAGCTGTGGGTAAGCGCAGTGCAGACTCTAGCTGTGGGTAAACGCAGTGCAGACTCTAGCTGTGGGTAAACGCAGCTCACATCACACTGCACCCTACAGCAGGTTCATACAAGGACACTCACTGCGCCGGAAAATCACCAGCCGCCCCTCTCTGTCCCACACTGGGAATACTGAAGGTGCTTCAGCTCTCCGAGGACTCCTACAACCCCCACTGCAGGGAACTCTGGGATAGCAAGGGCAAATCCCAACGCTGTCATGAACAAGAAGCGTTTTCCCAATGAGCTTAAAGGTGAACTTCACACAAAATTCCATTTTTAAACACAACATGGTTTGTCCGTTGATGATAATACTGTCAAATAAAAATATATACATATATCTAGATAACCGCCTGCATTCCTGGAGAAATGTGCCAGTGATGCGTTTCATGTTACTGGAGACAGCACCATCAAGAGTACCACGTTACTGGGCACAGCACCATCAAGAGTACCACGTGACTGGGGACAGCACCATCTCGAGTACCACGTTACTGGGGACAGCACCATCTCAAGAGTACCACGTTACTGGAGACAGCACCATCTCAAGAGTACCACGTTACTGGGGACAGCACCATCTCAAGAGTACCACGTTACTGGGGACAGCACCATCTCAAGAGTACCACGTTACTGGGCTCAGCACCATCTCAAGACTAAAGCAATTCCCAGAAAGGAAGAGAAAAGCTTACTGTAGAACCCTGCCTCTAGTTTTGAATGTTATCCTCTTTATCTCATGGAATAATCTCCTTAATCACACGTCTTTAACAGCACGTGGGCATCTTGCATCACATTAAAAAAAAAAGAAAAAGGTTTTCTTATGTTTATTCAAGGTTATCATATTTTACGTGTAGTGCTGTACAGCGCTTTGGGCATGGGAAAAGTGCCCTATAAATAAAATGTATTAAAAAGTTTATTTCCACCCACACTCACATGGGCGTAGATCCCAGGGGGACACACGTCCCCCTCAAAACACCCAAAAGCAAATGCGCCTGCCTGCCCCTGCCCCTGCCCCCCCCCGTCTAAAGGGTGGAACTGTTGTTGAAACAAGATCTATGTCCTTACCCTCTCATCCCATGGACACCAACTCAGGTCCAATCTATGCCTAAGAAAACCAAAATGGCACATGGAATTATGGGAAATGCAGTTTGTGGGGACAAAGCCAAGGGATAGCCATGTTTCCAATACAGGACACAACAAGGCACCTACAAAACCACAACAAAGAAAATCTCCCAAAAACCTGGGAAACGAGAGTCAAAAACACACCTGACATATTAAACTGATAGATGCTCGTAATGTTAAATACTCTCCTGCTATTACTTTGAATTTTCTGAATTTACAACAACCACAACACAACAATTCATAACCCTATCATCCTTACAATCTTTTATGAGAGAGACTGTTTGATAACTTAAGTGTTGTTTCTTAATTATTATTATTTTTTTTGCTAGTTTCTTGAAATTTATTATTTTTTTTACTATAATGACAGTGGTATACTTACAGAAGCTCTGACAGTACACGCTTATGTATTGTATAACATGAAAGAAAGAAAAAGGTTTATCAAGAAAAGGGCTGTGTGTTTGAGATAGCCAGATACTGTACACAGAGGTGAACATATGCGCTCTCACGCCAAGTTACTATTTAACAGAGCCAGCTGCCCGACATAGGCCTCTCTCTGGCTCCTGCTCGTGTGATTGGCCTGCTATCTCTGGCTCCTGGTCGTGCGATTGGCCGGCTTGTGCGCTCCACCCTAAGTTAAAAAAGGAAGGAGACATGCCTTTCCATAACTGACGTGGGGAAGAAGAGTCTGTAACAGGGCAGAATGCTCAGGGGATCATCCGCGCAGTTTACCAAAATACACCGAGGGTTTCCCCCTGTCCAGCAGGCCGCTCTGCAAACAGAGCCCTGTCCAGCACGTAGAGCGTGTGCGGAGCGCGCGCAAAACACGCTGAGAGCATGTGCACACACACACGCCCGCCCCGCTCCGCATAGCCCTCGCACCAGGCCACACACAAACACACGGGATCATGGTCTATTTCACCTGGACTTTGACCCTGACAGGTTACAGCGGAGCTGCACTAGCACAGAAAGGGACAGTTTACCATGAAGTTTACTTTATCTAAAGTGAGTCTTCTAAAGTACTTCCTTTAGAAGACTCACTTTAGATAGAGACGTGGGAGAGAGGGGAGCAGAGAGAGAGGGGAGGGAGAGACATTGGGAGAGAGGGGAGGGAGAGACATTGGGAGAGAGGGGAGGGAGAGACATTGGGAGAGAGGGGAGGGAGAGACATTGGGAGAGAGAGGGGAGCAGAGAGAGAGACATTGGGAGAGAGAGGGGAGGGAGAGACATTGGGAGAGAGAGGGGAGCAGAGAGAGAGACATTGGGAGAGAGAGGGGAGCAGAGAGAGAGACATTGGGAGAGAGAGGGGAGCAGAGAGAGACATTGGGAGAGAGAGGGGAGTGGTAGAGAGAAGGTAAGCGTGGGAGGATGAGCAGAAAGCAGGAGAGGAGGCGTGTTGGGTCAGAAAGGAGAAAGAAATTATGGAAGGCAAGCACTTGTACGTCTGTGAGAAGCAGCATCGCTCTACAGGGGAATTTCCACCTGTGTGTTTTAATTCACCTCGCTGTGAAAATTCCCCCCTGTGAATCAGGACAGACACAGAAGGAAGGAGGCATCCAGACACCCCATAACGGGACTGTTCTGTCAGAAATCTGTGAACCAAAACACCCATGTGACCTCCCTCCCCATCCCCACTGCTCCCGCGCTTTGGGCCGGAACACGATGGCAGAAACCGGCTCCCGTGCTTTGGGCCGGAACACGATGGCAGAAACCGGCTCCCGCGCTTTGGGCCGGAACACGAGCGCAGAAACCCGCTCCTGTGCTTCTCAACAGCAGCCTGTATGCAGTTTACACTGCTCTCTGTCCAGCTCTACTCCCTGGGATCACACAGCAGCCTGTATGCAGTTTACACTGCTCTCTGTCCAGCTCTACTCCCTGGGATCACACACTAAAACAGTGGTTCCCAATCACATTTCACGGAGGACCAAGAGCACGCAGGGTTTTATTCCAACCAATCACTTCCCCTGCTTATTTCACTAATGAGTTCCCTCGTCTCTGGTTGAAGCTGAGCAAATTGGTGAAATGAGCAGGTGCAGTGATTGGTTGGAATGAAAACCTGCGTACTCTCGGACCTCTATGGCAGGATTGGGCACCAGCGCACTAAAATAAACCCATTCTGTGACAGGATCACTGGCGAGCCAAGCTGGGCAGGGTCTGGCTCCCTCTTTATCGGGACGTCCCAAAGGCAGATCACGGAAACTCCTCCCTGGGACAAGGCCAAAGTCAGTAAAAAATAATATAATGATGTAACATGGAGACAAAGACCAATTTGGTTACACTGAAACGAAAAGCAGGGCTCTCATATAAAAACAAACCCAAGAAATAAATACAAATGCCAATTTAAAAAAAATAAAATAGTGCCTTTTACATGGTGGCTCAAGCAATCCTGCACCATTAGTATTTCAGAGAGGGGACTCTCTCTAGTCGTGGGCCTATCAGAACACTGCCACACTGCTAGACCATAAGGCCCTGGGGCGAACACAGCACAGCCGGGTGTGCTGGGGTCCAGTGACCAGTCTGTCTGACAGACCACATATCAACTCCTGGGACAGAGAAACACAGACCACCTGTCAACTCCTGGGACAGAGAAACACAGACCACATATCAACTCCTGGGACAGAGAAACACAGACCACCTGTCAACTCCTGGGACAGAGAAACAGACCACCTGTCAACTCCTGGGACAGAGAAACAGACCACCTGTCAACTCCTGGGACAGAGAAACAGACCACCTGTCAACTCCTGGGACAGAGAAACAGACCACCTGTCAACTCCTGGGACAGAGAAACAGACCACCTGTCAACTCCTGGGACAGAGAAACAGACCACCTGTCAACTCCTGGGACAGAGAAACAGACCACCCGGAGAAGATGGTAAGGTCAACAGGGTCAAGTCTGTTTCAGTTCAGAAAATTAACTGAAATCCAAATTCATCAGTTGAAAAAAATACCCATAATTTTCTATAACACACAAACAAATTAACTGAATTTCAGTTCATTTCCTGTGTTGAACTGAATTAGAACTGACCCATCCTTAACCCCAGGAAGGCAAGGATTCGGATCAGCTCCACACCTGTGGTACAGGGGTCAGGGGTCAGCATGGTGGTTTGGAGGTTTGTCAGGCTGACGCAGGACAAGGGTCTCTCTCTTCCAATTCTGCTGATTCTCCACAGCGTGGTTCTGAGCCTACATCCAGACCATGTGACCAAACTTCCTCCACTCTGCTCAGCCAATCAGAGAGCAGAGGAGTTAAGCGTGGGGAGGAACCCCGTGCAGGATCTGGTTTAAATCGAGAGGGATGCCATTTACCCATGACGGTTGCCACAAGATACATTTTATTATAGGTGGTTTAATTTGAACTCACAGCTACATAAGTTTCTTAACACTTTGAAGAGTAGGTTTTTTGGAATGTTGTTTCAAAATTCTATGTCAGCATTCTAGAACTCCAGCGCTTCCAGTTGCCAGTAGCGATTGTTACATCAGCATTAGAATGTTCAGTTAAGAACATTCTAATCACATATTGATCTTACACATTGAAGGCTTAAAGTCTCCTCGTTTGGAACTTGGAATGAACTCAAACCTCAATAGGGCGAGACAGACCTCCAGTGAAGCATTCGAGCAAAGATACGGACCGTGCTTCTGGTGTCACCATGAAATCTGACCCCAAGGAAAACTGAACCAAGGCCAACGTTCCTTTCTGTGATTCTCCCCATATTAGATCAACTAAATGTTTTTATAAATGTCTCAATTAGAAACTCAATTGTATGATTAGACACTTCACAGCGCCGTTGCAGTGCCTATGGAGAACCCCGGAGGGTTTACATCCCTGCAGATCACATGGGAGATAAAATGTTGGCCCTACGGATCTGGTAGTGAACATCAACATGAAAAGCTAATCCAGATTTTTTGGGACGGGGGTAAACTTTCCATTGCACAGTAATTTGTTTATATTAAACCATTGTAGGTTATGAAATTTAGTAAATACTCATATTTTAACACTTTTCTATCGGACACGGGCCCTTCCATAAACACTGCACTTGACAGAGTGAGGCCAAGCCAGCGTTCAGAAGCTCTTTCCCAGTCACGTGTCTGGGACATGAAACCAGAGCCCTTTGCACATGTCTAAACACACAGAGAGAAAACAGTACTCAAGACAGTGACCACAATTCATCCTTTGCATACCCTCCATGGGTTTTACACAAACTACAATTACCAGCACCCATCACCACAAGCTTTCCATCCCCACGGAACCCGTTCATTTGGAGAGGATATGCCGTGCTGTGCTGGCGACAGGGACGCACTGCTCACAGCCGAAATTCACAACAGGGAAATGCTCATCAAAGTAACAACTAAAACATTAACAGCTGATTCCAAAGACAGTATATTTTGCAGTTTTCATGCTGGTGTGTGGAACAAAAAAAAAACTATAATCATTACACTTTAAATTGCCATTAACATCTAAGAATAACAGAGTACGGTCAAACAGTGTGATGTTGCATCTGGTGGTGTAAAATGGATAGACTGGATATCTGAGGTAGCCAATGCAAATATTTGACTCGTGTCAAACCAACATCAAAACCTAGCAACTATGCTTCAATATAACACCTCACATAACCTAAATGCTTTGGGAACTAACAAACATTGCAGTTTTTTTTTATTTTTTAAATTGTTGAAACAAAGTGCACTGAAGTTTATGACAGCAAAATCATAATGTGGCTTTCTCATTCAAAAATACTCAACTTTACAGACTTTGGTAATTCAGTGCCAAATTAGAAAAGTAGTAGTTTTCGGAAGAAGCCCCCAAAAGTGCTGCAGTCTAAGCTACCTGTGCAAAAAACAGTTGACCTTGAAAAACGCATACTGACAGGTCCATCAGATCCGTCTGTAACTGCATTGTGTCATGACTGAATTTGGACACCTCATTTGACTACTAGCAAATTGTGTGAAAGATTAGGAAGGCCCGAGTTGTGTGGAGACCATTTCTAACGTTACACCAGAGATTGTATAGTACTACAGTAACTACACCCATAGGAACAGAGTTAGACAGACGCGTGGCAGCCAGCGTGTGTACACGACTGACCTTGTTTCACACTAACAGTAGTTATAACGTGTCTTAATGCCGCTCACCTTGTCATACTTGTGGTAAAAGTGAAAATGTAGCGCCTGCAGCGGGCTGCTCCACCTACAACATTCACCTTAGTCGGTAAGGTGAACCAACACCCAAACTAAAGAAATCCTCTCGGAACGCACCAGCACGCTTGCAGCTCTCCGCCCGGCCTGTGTCTGTGTGTGTGTGTGTGTGTGTGTGTGTGTGTGTGAGAGAGAGAGAGAGAGAGAGAGAGAGAGAGAGAGAGAGAGAGAGAGAGAGAGAGAGAGACCTGTCTATGTGCCAGAAGCCTGAAAAGTCATGAATCAAGCTGCGGCGCTGTACGACCTTGGGCGGCTGATAACTGAAGGGTCACACACTATATTTGCGGAACATGTTAGAAACCGTACGAGCTGCGGGCACAAGAACCATAAGAGGCTTATTAGAGCCGTGTAGCTGCATTTAGAGCACAAAGCAACCTCTAAGTGCGCCTCCTACAAATATATCCCTGCAACACAAACAGCGGCTAGCTCGAAGGCTAAATGAATAAAATTCACGGCGAGAGAATGTCAAACTGTTTAATCCGCGCCTGGTTAGCATGTAAACGATATAGAAGGTTTGAATGCAGCACAAAACGAACTGGGTGGCTTTATATAATGTAATGCATACTGTCCATACACTGGCATTACAATCGAGATGCGTAGCTAGCTAAGGTTAGCTATATTACAAGTTTGGATCACAGCAAGCAACGAGCTAATGTTAGCGGTCGAGCGGCTCCTGTGCGCGGCCATTCACCTTCTCGGCAGTATCCATCCCCTGATCCTAACAATACAACGAATGTAAAATAAGCCCTTATATCCCATAAACGCAGGCCCGTACCATGACTGTACTGCCAAAATCAGAAACAGCTGATGGACTAAGTGCATAACCTGTGCTATAAAGCGTGCTAGGCCGCGGCGCTGGTCGAATAAACGCTCATCTTGAGCCAAGGAAGCTACAGAAAAGACAGATAAGGTTAGTCAGCAGCAATACATTTGTCAACGGTTACGGCGTGTCCGTCATCGATTCAGATCGACGTTCAAACCATGTTCATACATGTTTCCGATTTACACTACATGTCATGAAACGACAATCCAGTTATCAAAACGTTAGCCATCACGCCGCGACGTGCATGTACAGCGCAATAGCTCCCAATCTTCCAGCATTAGCATCCAGCTATCTCTTTAGTGCGCCGCTAGCTAAATATTTTAAACAGAGACCTGACCTGTTCTCCGACTGGAGACCTAACGTTAGCCAACCAACCAAAAATGCTGCGCTATACTAAGCTAGGCTACACAAGCTAACGAATTTAGCACGCCAAATTCCACTGATGTCGTATTTCCCTAGAATTAACCCGCAAGCAAGCTGGCTAGTATGTTGCTTTATTTCGGTTCAAAGACTCAGTACAAGTGATGGCGACACACGTTTGTGCTCATGCATTAACGAAAAATAGGGGATTTGTAGCTAGTACTCAATATGCTTAATGACAGTGCAACACGGGCTAATATTACACCCAATGGCGCTAATTGCCGTGCTAGCAAGCTACATCAGTTTGCAGGTTGGCTATGTAGCCAATTTAGTTAGCTATACTAGAGTAACATTAGCTACGGCAAGTTCGCTAGCTCGATGTCGTCCTTTCTGCAACTGTCTAACGTTAGTTTAGCCAACTGTAGATGCATATCCACATATGTGAAACGTCTCGACTCACCGTGCTTATTTTTATCCCACACCGCCACTGTGAATAGTAGTTTAACGATATCTATAACCTGGGCCCGACTCAATCCCAACGTGTCCCCCTCTGTAAGTCTCTCTCCTCCCCACGTGCTGACCGTCCAAGTACTAGACTCTAAAAACAGATCCAACAGCTGATCAAACCTCGCGATGGGTCCACCAACGAAATGGGATTCTCGCGGGCTGCAACTGTCGTGGAAACTGGATCATGTGTTCCTGCCATTTTGATTCAACTTCTCCGCACCTTCTTTACAGAACTGGCGTTCCCTCCGACGGTATATGGATCCCTCCTGAGCCGCTATGGAAACTTTACTGAAGTTGTACTCCATCCAGAGCCAATATGGAACCTTGTTTCATTGCTGAGTTTTCAGAAATTCTGCGCTCTCGCGGTGGTGGATGGCAACGTCAGGCACGCACAATAGCATCACAGCTAGCAGATAACGCGCTGATTTGTAAAACTGGACTGAAAGTACTGATTTATATTTAAAGATATGCATTATGATCGTGTGTCTAGAACTACGGGGGACATGCTGTAATAATAATAATTTAGAAACTGCAGTTTTAGTGATTTCATAGAAAGTAATCTCTAACGTCATCAAAAGTTTACTTGACAAAAAAAGAAAGAAGACTTGCATATATACTGTATATACAGTTGAAGTCGGAAGTTTACGTAAACTTAGGTTGAAGTCATTAAAACTCATTTTTAACCACTCCACAGATTTCATGTTAGCAAACTATAGTGTTGGCAAGTCATTTAGGACATCTACTTTGTGCATGACACAAGTAATTTTTCCAACAATTGTTTACAGACAGATTGTTTCACTTTTAATTCACTATATCACAATTCCAGTGGGTCAGAAGTTTACATACATTACGTTGACTGTGCCTTTAAATGTTTCATATTTGGTCGCATATCCTTTGCATGCCATGACTATGTGACCCAACAACATCAAAATACTCTTGATATCTTATTTTCTGGTACTCTTACAAGCGATACTATAACGTCTCTGCATTTGAATGGATCTCTATGGGAATTGAGTGGTGGGACTAGATTTAGCTGTAAATTACACTGGAATAGTATGGAAACACATGGGGCCCTATCTTACACCCGGCGCAAAGCGGCGCTAACGCAAACGCAAGTGTCTTTGCTATCTTACACCCGGCGCTAGGTCCATAATAACGCCTAACGCTTACACCGTCAAACTAGCATGTTTGACGGCGTAACTCTTGCGCCATCATTAGTGAACTGGGCGTGTTGGTCTTAAGATGAGGAGTGGCCAGGATTCTTTTTGGCGTATTGCTATCTTGAGCCAGCAGAAAGCGCTTGCGCTAGAACCACCACAAACCCAGTCTAAAGTCATGTCGCAGTTGTTTACATGCTATTTTAACGGCGCATATAAGTGCGTCTACATAGGCGTGTGCACAACGCGCATACCCTCCTGTCTGTTACACACAGGGGCGTGCACAGGCATGACTAAAATATCTAGATCACAATGTGAAATATTATTATTGTGTAGGCTATATCAAAAATGCATAATAATAAAAGGTTCCATAGGTCCACATACCTTTCCCTCAGCGAAGGGAAACAATGCCACATTACATTGCTCTCAGCCCACTCCATCAACATCCAGGCGATGTGCGATGGTACGGGACAATGGCTAATCCATTAAAAATGAGCTGATAACACCTATAGCTATCAAGCCTAATGCGCGAATTGTCTTTGCACCTAATGCGTGAATTGTCATTCAATGGAAAACTCGCGCACGGCAATAGACGGACATTTAAGTTCTGAAAATGCGCTTCAGATGTCATTACAATACAGCTCTGTTTATCTATGAATACAGCCTGTAAGTAAATAGAATGGTTTGTGACTGAAAAAAGTTCAAAACCTTGTCCAGTGAATATTGCATTATTGTTTTTCAAATAGCCTAGGCTACAGCGAATTCGCTGTGCATAAGGTTTTTTTCGATAGCCTATGGTTAAAAAACGGAGATGTCACCATGTTAACTAAATTGTAACCTTAGCTATTCTTCGTCCTTCATATTTTTTTAAATTACAGTGACCAGGTTTCCATACTCTCACCGTTTAAAACCCAGCTGATTTCACCCGTTATTCCTTAACTGAACAAAACGATTTTAAAGAGAACTAAGCGTCTAATTAGAAACTAAAACAAATTTGCAGCACGTTACACAATTAATTCACAATTAATTTTAATACCATTCTCTGCACGTGAGCTGCATGTTCTCAAGTCGCACGTTTCACGGTCTTCCTGGGAAAGTGGATTGTTTTAAAGGATTACGCTACGAGTAAAACAGGTTGGTCACATTTCCATAAACAGGACATTATTAAACAAGGGGAAATATGCGTGAACTTATGGGTTGCGAACCTGACAGCTTTATTGTAGGCTATTTAGTGTCATCATTAAGGCAAAATAACGGTATGTATGTTATTAATCAATATTAGCCTACTATGCAGGTAGCCTAATGAACTTTGGATGAAGCTTGAACTTCGAGAATTCCATGAGAACAGCCTCTTGGAATTGATGTTTGACACTTTCATTGCATAATCAAACGAAATTCGCTGAACAAGCAGGCTAATTTGGCGTTTTCTAAGGTGAGACTGAAGCCATTGATAGCTTATTCTCAGCTGTTGCAGGTCCTTTTAACGAAATTTAACCGCACATATTTTGTAAAATAACAGCCCTGTCTGGAATTACCGGGAACTCATAGGCTAATGGTTAGTCTGAATAATATTGATCATACTCCATTTAGCCTATTCCTTGATCACACTAAACACGCACGAGCATGTCTGTTTCGCCATCATAAGCAATCCGCCAAGGTGGATAAGCAGGCTTTTAAAGGGAATGGGATATGACATTTTGATTGGTTTATTGAATGTCACGCCCAAGACACACCTATAATTAATGAAGCGACTAGGTTCAGCCCAGTTGCGCCATGCGCCGTGCTTAGCGCCAAAAAAACACGCCGTTAAAATAGCAAAAGTGGACTTGGACACGCCCTAAATGGACTTAGCGCCATGCGCTTAGACTAAGCGCCAAGATCGCCAAGATAGGGCCCATGGTTGGTTAAATGGCTCTAAGTCACCAAGGGTCTGACGTATCAAACAAGTCTTAAATCATCACTCTGCTGCCAGAAATACAGTAGATATGGATGGATAACTTGAAGGGTTTCTTCTCCTGACTTATTTTTCCATAGAGTTCAATAGGAAAATTTGTCAGGAGAAACAACCCTTAAAGTGATCCATCCATATCTACTGAATATCTGGCAGCAGATTGATGGTTTGAGGCTTGTTTGATACGTCAGACCCTTGATGACTTATAGCCATTTTAACAATCATGTATTCCATACTGTTCCAGCATAATTTACAGCTAAATCTAGTCCCACCCCCCAATTCCCATAGAGATCCATTCAAATGCAGAGACGTTATAGTATCGCTTGTAAGAGTACCAGAAAATGAAATATCAAGAGTCTTTTGATGTTGTTGGGTCACAGACATCAGGAAGTCATGGCATGCAAAGGATATGCGACCAAATATGAAAAATTCTTACTTTATTCTACATTATGTTAAACTGTCCAATATTTTTGATGCCCGAAAATGGGGGGGGCTACGTACAAAAGGTTCTATAATTTCTAAACGGTTCAAATACCCTCAAATTAAAGCTAACAGTCTGCCCTTCAACATCATTGTATCCTTTTCAAACTCAAAGTGCTAGAGTACAGAACCAAAATACCAAAAAATGTGTCAGAATTATGGTGCTCACTGTATATATTATACTTTACTTACTTATTGCCCGGTAGGGCAACAACAAAAGACTTCCACTGCTGTCTGTCTTTGGCCATCTTCCCGATGGTGCCCCAGGCCCCAGGCCCCAGATATGGACGCTTCCACAGTCCTTCGCCCAGTGGTCTTTTGTCTGCCACGCTTGTGCTTTCCTTCGGGTGTGCAGTGCATCGCTGTTTATAGGATGGAATCCCCGTCTCTCCTGAGGACAAGGCCCATCCACCTCCAGCGCCTTTGCATGATGATGGTACCACTGGTACCAGTGCGCTGTTGTGTATGGAAGGTGGATCGCTGCTTGAGGTCATTTTCTCTCATTCGCCAGCGCTCTGAGCATAGATGAGCATTGAAAGGACACAGATTTGTTACATATACATACGTATGTATATACACACACAGTTCATATACGTATGTATATACACACACAGTTCATATACGTATGTATATACACACACAGTTCATATACGTATGTATATACACACACAGTTCATATACGTATGTATATACACACACAGTTCATATACTTATGTATATACACACACAGTTCATATACCTATGTATATACACACACAGTTCATATTCGTATGTATATACACACACAGTTCATATACGTATGTATATACACACACAGTTCATATACGTATGTATATACACACAGTTCATATACGTATGTATATACACACACAGTTCATATACGTATGTATATACACACACAGTTTCATATACGTATGTATATACACACACAGTTCATATACTTATGTATATACACACACAGTTCATATACCTATGTATATACACACACAGTTTATATACGTATGTATATACACACACAGTTCATATACGTATGTATATACACACACAGTTCATATACGTATGTATATACACACAGTTCATATTCGTATGTATATACACACACAGTTCATATACATATGTATATACACACAGTTCATATTCGTATGTATATACACACACAGTTCATATACGTATGTATATACACACACAGTTCATATACGTATGTATATACACACAGTTCATATACGTATGTATATACACACACAGTTAATATACGTACGTATGTATATACACACACAGTTCATATACGTATGTATATACACACACAGTTAATATACGTACGTATGTATATACACACACAGTTCATATACGTATGTATATACACACACAGTTCATATACGTATGTATATACACACACAGTTCATATACGTATGTATATACACACACAGTCATATACGTATGTATATACACACACAGTTCATATACGTATGTATATACACACACAGTTAATATATTTGCCAAACATTTTAGCTTCACTATTGCGTGGAACTGTCATAAACTGTTAAATAGAAAAAAAAGAAGAACACCAGCTTTGTTTTGAACCAAGTTGAATTTTAATTTACTTCCAAAAACAGGTACAGTATCGAGTATCTATACATTGGCAGATGTAAGCAGCTCCAAAATTGATTTGAAAAATGTATTAATAATGTGAGATCCATTTAAACAATGCTTTAATCTCACAAAAGTTGAAATGCATAATACACAGCAATGTATAGCCATTCATTTTACCTTCATTTCTTCTTCTTGTTTTGAATGACGTAATGGAATTTTCATGACTACAATGGTAATCACTCCATGTGTATGATATACATACATGCACAGCAAGAAGCAATTTTGCAAAATTACAAATCATTGCATATATTATGTATATTTGTCATGTATATTTTACAGTGTAATAAATTTAACATTTTAACAATTTCATGCAGCATTTAGAAAAAAAGAGGATAAAAAGTGGCCAGCAGCCAAAAAAACAAAACATTTGTTCCATATAACCTTATGTAAGACCTGCAGAAACTCAGGGCATTACAAACGACTCAAAAACAGACATCATCATTATAAAAGAGGTATCATGCCATAGTGATACAGAAATATTCAAACAACAAGTGATACATTGTATTAATCCATCATATGAACTCAATTTAAGTTCACTTATGATTGGCTACCCACTAAATAGTTTAACTGTTGATTGGTTATACTGAAAAATAACTGTTAATTATTAAATAAACACAGTCTCCAATGATCAAAACCAAATTCTCCTGTAGTGGGTAGTTTAAGAATCTTCTATCTTTTCAGATAAAAATGAATTTAACACGATTTAAATTAGGTGATCACTTCCCCAGATGTTGTTTAAAGAGTGGCAAGTAGGCTAAGTTCAATGACCACAGATGCAGGCTCATTCCTAACAATGAAAGGCATTAAATGTTTGGCTCCTCCATATCAGCAAAACTGCACTCATCATATTTTCATCACATGTTTTGGCTCCTCCAATCAGCAAACTGCACTCATCATATTTTCATCACATGTTTGGCTCCTCCAATCAGCAAACTGCACTTATCATATTTTCATCACATGTTTGGCTCCTCCAATCAGCAAACTGCACTCATCATATTTTTATTATGTTGTACTAGTACATAGTTCCTTGTTTACACTGTAAACAGTGAATCACTAAAATCACTATAAGGGCTACTTCATGTGGTAATAATCCTCAGTAAGGCTCATCCAATTGTTCCTCTACCTCGTACTTGATTTATCAAGCAACCTTCAAAAATGTCTTTTCTTTTTATTGTAAATTATTTGTGAAGAAGGCAATCAACCAATACAAAAAATGCCACACAAATTTAAAAGCCATGACTATAACTCTGGTTGGAGATAAATGATCAAAATTTCCCAGAACTGGCTTCAACAGAAAAAAGAAAAAAATCTGTCATGCAATATTAACAATGGTCAGTAGGTGGCATAGCAGACCAACTGAGCAGACTGAAAGTGAGTCATAAGGGCCAAATGGAAAGCACTGACTCATAATGTGCTTCATGATGGAGGGTGGTTTGGCCAAAACCTTTTACATAAGTGTTTTACAATGGTTATGCTACTTGCACTGTTCGATGGTGCTGGTTTCACTACCAATAGCCAAGCCAGTAGCTAAGCGAGTAGCAGAACCATTAGCAAAGCAAATGGCCAAACCAGTAGCTAAGCGAATTGCAAAACCAGTATTTGCCATGTCATTCGCTAAGTCATTGGCTACGTCATTTGCAATGTCATTCACAACCAATTCCACAGTTAGCCAATAACCTCGCAGCTAGCCCAGCGAATAGCTCCAGCAAGTCACCAAACCAGTCGCATTGCACAACGCAAGTAGCTGAGCGTGCAGCAAAGCCAATCGCATTGCACAATGCAAGTAGCTGAGTGTGCAGCAAAGCCAATTGTATTGCACAACACAAGTTAGCTGAGCAAGTAGCAAAGCCAATCGCATTGCACAACACAAGTTAGCTGAGCAAAGCCAATCGCATTGTGACTGAGAAAGGTAGCAAAACATCGCACAATGGAAGTAGCAAAACCAAACACATTGTATAACAAATATGTAATGTTTCTGGCCCTAACCACCCCCCCCCCCCCCCCATAGGAACAAGAGGACACCCCCTTGCCCTCAACACTACAGCCTCTACTTCCCCCTACAGGTCAATGGGGGGAAATACACATTATTCATCTTCTCATAAGTGTAATGAGAGGCTCAAAATAGTTGATATGTTTATTAGGCCTTACACAGGTCTGCAAAGTGACAGTTTCCTGTGGACACTGAAAGCGTCGGCGGAGGTAAGTCTTTACTTTCCCCACATCAGGCTCAATTTGAGGTGGGTTTTTAGCTGGAGAAGTCTCGCCCTTGGTTGGATGAAGATGAAGGAAATAATCTTGCAGAGTCTTGTATTCTGTTTATCCTTTTATTGCGCACTGGCCAGTGGGAGGTCCTACGCAGAGGGTTCAGGAGCTCTCTGAACACAAACAAACAGTGGCTTATATACTTTCATAACCCCTCCTCTTCCTAGCTAATAAACCAATGAGTTAACACCCTTCCATCATAATTTCTTTTAGCCAATAGATGAAAAGGCAAAGTTAATCTTGTTAGATAATCAGTTCCGACCCTATGCACTTGGGGGGCACTCATGGTCCACTAAATAAAGTTATTTTGCATGCCTCTGCTAAAGTAGGGTCAGACCAGCTCTGCTATAGTAGGGTCGGACCAGCTCTGCTATAGTAGGGTCAGACCAGCTCTGCTAAAGTAGGGTCAGACCAGCTCTGCTAAAGTAGGGTCAGACCAGCTCTGCTAAAGTAGGGTCGGACCAGCTCTGCTAAAGTAGGGTCGGACCAGCTCTGCTAAAGTAGGGTCGGACCAGCTCTGCTAAAGTAGGGTCGGACCAGCTCTGCTAAAGTAGGGTCAGACCAGCTCTGCTAAAGTAGGGTCAGACCAGCTCTGCTAAAGTAGGGTCGGACCAGCTCTGCTATAGTAGGGGTCGGACCAGCTCTGCTATAGTAGGGTCAGACCAGCTCTGCTAAAGTAGGGTCAGACCAGCTCTGCTAAAGTAGGGTCGGACCAGCTCTGCTAAAGTAGGGTCGGACCAGCTCTGCTATAGTAGGGTCGGACCAGCTCTGCTAAAGTAGGGTCAGACCAGCTCTGCTATAGTAGGGGTCGGACCAGCTCTGCTAAAGTAGGGTCAGACCAGCTCTGCTAAAGTAGGGTCAGACCAGCTCTGCTATAGTAGGGTCAGACCAGCTCTGCTATAGTAGGGTCGGACCAGCTCTGCTAAAGTAGGGTCGGACCAGCTCTGCTAAAGTAGGGTCGGACCAGCTCTGCTAAAGTAGGGTCAGACCAGCTCTGCTAAAGTAGGGTCGGACCAGCTCTGCTAAAGTAGGGTCAGACCAGCTCTGCTAAAGTAGGGTCAGACCAGCTCTGCTAAAGTAGGGTCGGACCAGCTCTGCTAAAGTAGGGTCAGACCAGCTCTGCTATAGTAGGGTCAGACCAGCTCTGCTAAATTAGGGTCGGACCAGCTCTGCTAAAGTAGGGTCAGACCAGCTCTACTAAAGTAGGGTCGGACCAGCTCTGCTAAATTAGGGTCGGACCAGCTCTGCTAAAGTAGGGTCAGACCAGCTCTACTAAAGTAGGGTCAGACCAGCTCTGCTAAAGTAGGGTCGGGACCAGCTCTGCTATAGTAGGGTCAGACCAGCTCTGCTATAGTAGGGTCAGACCAGCTCTGCTATAGTAGGGTCGGACCAGCTCTGCTATAGTAGGGTCAGACCAGCTCTGCTATAGTAGGGTCGGACCAGCTCTGCTAAAGTAGGGTCGGACCAGCTCTGCTATAGTAGGGTCAGACCAGCTCTGCTAAAGTAGGGTCAGACCAGCTCTGCTATAGTAGGGTCGGACCAGCTCTGCTAAAGTAGGGTCGGACCAGGTCTTCTTATTCATATTTCCCATTTTTATCTGCGTCACCATGATCTATCTTATCTTTGTTTAGGTACGTCTCATCACTCAGCCTATACCCACACATGATCTGTGTCATTGCCTAGCCTGCGTATGATCTGTCTTATCTTTGTTTAGGTACGTCTCATCACTCAGTCTATACCCACACATGATCTGTGTCATTGCCTAGCCTGCGTATGATCTGTCTTATCTTTGTTTAAGTACGTCTCATCACTCAGTCTATACCCACACATGATCTGTGTCATTGCCTAGCCTGCGTATGATCTGTCTTATCTTTGTTTAGGTACGTCTCATCACTCAGTCTATACCCACACATGATCTGTGTCATTGCCTAGCCTGCGTATGATCTGTCTTATCTTTGTTTAGGTACGTCTCATCACTCAGCCTATACCCACACATGATCTGTGTCATTGCCTAGCCTGCGTATGATCTGTCTTATCTTTGTTTAGGTACGTCAGCCTGGGAGACAGGAAACCTCTCCCTTCACTTTCTACTCACTCTCAGTGCCCCCCCCCCCCCCCCCCCCCCGCACTCATATTTAATTTAGATTTTGCATATGTGGCTTTTGAGCCTGAAAACATCTTACTTCTACACAGCCCATCTCCCCACAGATACGTTTAAGGGTTCATTGCAACGGCACACTGACTTTTAATTTCACAGAATTACTGTGAGTTCCAGTTACAGACAGAGAGACAAGAATATTCAGAATGCGTACTCATATTCACAATGCTCCCTAATTAGCATCCTGCTACTCAGACGCGCAGCAGGCGTATGTGTGTCAGATATATAAAGAAAGGTATGGGTGAGATAATGTGAGATCACACGCAGTGCCTATTTTAACTGCTGCTCTCGTTTTGTTAGAAAAGAAAAAAAAGAAAGAAAAAACCATGCTAGGTAAGACCAGACAGTCTCCAGAGTGGCGCTCTGCACATTACCCAGGATTCTCAGGGAGGCTAGAGCCAGGCTACTTTAAATACTGTGTGCCGAGTGTTATACTGTACACACATCTTTGCCAAATCATGTACTTATGTGTTTATGTGCATGTGTGTGCATGACTGTGCATGTACACGTATGTGTGTGTTTGTATACACAGTGTGCATATCTGTGTATGTACATGTGTATGTGTGTGTATACATTGTGTGCATATTTGTGCTGTTTATGATTATGAAGCAGTTATGGTTTATGTTATGTTTTCATAACTCATCCTGTGGAACTCTACTACAAGACTAGAGAACTACCGTATGGTGAAAAAACGGCAAGTACTATTGTGTGTGTGTGTGTGCGTGCTGATTAATCTTCACATGGTCAGTCTGCTGGATCAGGGGCCCCTTGGTTTGGATATAATTGCTTACAGGGCAGAATTTCTTTGCTGCATTCAAAAAATGAGCAGCAAACATGAGGGGTAATTAATCACACCTTAGAGAGAATGGCCCAGCAAACTGCCACCGTCTATTAAAAACAAGCCTGAGAGACAGGGAGAGAGAGAGAGAGAGAGGGAGGGAGAGATAGAGAGAGTGGGAGAGAGACAGAGAGAGGGAGAGATGGAGGGAGGGAGAGAGAGAGGGAGAGAGGGATAGAGGGAGGGAGGGATAGAGAGAGGGAGGGAGGGAGGGAGAGAGAGAGGGAGGGAGAGAGAGAGAGGGAGAAAGAGAGGGAGAGGGAGGGATAGAGAGAGAGAGGGAGGGAGGGAGGGAGGGAGGGAGAGAGAGAGGGAGGGAGGGAGAGAGAGAGAGAGGGAGGGAGGGAGAGAGAGAGGGAGGGAGAAAGAGAGGGAGGGAGGGCTGTCCAGTTCCTCAGTTTACCACAGATTTCTCTATCACAGATTGCTCTCTCTCATTGAGTGTTAACACACCTTTATGCCCTGAGCTGATTGGCCAGTGCAACCCAGGTGAGTGTTCCCACTCGACAAGCAGGTGTGACTCCAGCCTGCTACAAACACATAAACGCACACGTATACATCAGGGCAGGGAAGCACATCTCTGCTTGGAGAGAGATCACCGACTCATTACCAACATCAATCCCAACATTTATAACCAGGGGCTTCACAACAGCATGCAGAGTCGTCTCTACTGAAGCAGAGGTCAAAGTTCAGGGTCCCAAAGTGAAAGTCCTCTCCAGGTGTCGGGTGTCCCAGCTCTCCCGAATTGGCGGGTGGTTCGCGCATCGAAAGCGGCTGCAGCTGCAGACAGTCGGACATTTTGCTGATCGGGGTGGGAACTGTATATATAGCCCCAGGTTGGGAGGCAAATGTAAAAGAAAATTAATGAATAAAGATACTTTCAAAATAGCACCTCTGTTGAAATTTTATTTTCCATAAACCAACAAGCCCTTGATGTTTTTTTATTGTCAAGGAGATGCTGAGCAAACCTATTCCACAGTGAGATTTTGAATATGCTGCCAGGTTAAAGGTTGAGTGTGTGTACGTATGTGTGTGTCTGTGGGGCAGGTATTGTATGGGGGCAGGTACCTCACACTGACCTTGTAATCCCTCACTGTTCAACTAATATAAAGAGAAAGGCACTTTTCCCACTTGTACATCAGTTAAATATTACAGGTTAATTTCCCCATATTGGTTTATTTATTTATTTACTTGTTTATTTAAATGCAGGCAAATTGGATGAATTGCAGTGTGCTTAGGTTTAAACCTCTAGACCACAGAACTACATTACATCTGAAACAGCTAATCCTAATCCCACAGGTTTGTATGTCTGTTCCTGTTTTAATGCAGTTCTGTGGTCTGGAGGTTTAAACTCCAGCTAAACACACTGCAGTTGGCCATTGTTGGCTCCAGTACAGGGCTTTGGGTTCAGTTTAAATTTCAGTTTTGTTGTTGCTCACAGACTATTTTTATCTACTGTCCTATACATTTATTTAAAAAATATATATATATATACATAATAATAATGTGGTCTATGTGCATGTACAAACAGCTCATATTTGCATATACTCATTACCATTACTTATCACAGTCTGTTTTACGTGAGCTGTTATCATGCATCTTTTTCTCTGAGGGGCTCTGTCTCTAAACCAGACCCTGAGTGACGAGATAATCCACATAAGACCACAAGCCCTGCTCTGAAAATAAGCTCAACAATGACTCAAACAGCCAGCTTCTTTTTCAAAAACTTTTTACAATCAATTTTTTTATATGCCTTATGTTACTGCCTGAACAAGCTTTGTGGAAACAACAAGAAGCTTCAATACATCCAACAAGTTCTTTTGTTGCTAACATACCAATATGGATTGGCAAAACACCACGTTTACGTGAAATGTCAATCCGCCAGTCCTGGGGAGATGAGTCAGTTGGTGCGAGGGGGCGGGGGGGCGGGGGGGGGGGCGGGGGGGGGCGGGGCAGTGCTTCACAACTAAGGTAAAACCCAAAACAAGGAATTCACTCATATGTAGGGTAGTGGGCCAAAAACTCAAATGAAGCAAGGCCATCCTACAGCCGACCATCAGACCCTCTGTCTGCTGCTCTGAACACCAAACCTAATCAAACAAAAACCCAAAATAAATGCTATAAGTTCATTATAAGTTAATCAAAAACACTATGGGCTTGATTTCCTAAGCCCTTTAGCACACACAAAACCAATAACATCACCAATGATTGGTCATGGTATTTGTTTAGCACCAATCATTGATTGTGTTATTAGTTTTGCGTGTGCTAAAAGGTTTTAGTAAATCAGGCCTCATATAGGCAAGAGAAGCAGTGAACTGAGCTTTAAGTATTAGGAAGGTTTAA
>CM056396.1:27804473-27811515 GCA_029718625.1 Synaphobranchus kaupii | reverse complement strand
TTCAAAATGACACCGAAAATCAAAGTGAAAAATTGAGCTCTGGCCACATGAGGCCGGGCATTGTCCTGCACCAGGAGGAACCCAGGGCCCACTGCACCAGCGTAAGGTCTGACAATGGGTCTGAGGATTTCATCCCGGTACCTAACAGCAGTCGGTACCGTTGGCTAGCACGTGGAGGTTTGTGCGACCCTCCAAGGATATGCCTTCCCAGACCATCACTGACCCACCACCAAACCGGTCATGCTGGATGATGTTGCAGGCAGCATAACGTTCGCCACGGCGTCTCCAGACTCTCACATGTGCTCAGTGTGAACCTGCTCTCATCTGTGAAGAGAACGGGGCGCCAATGGCGAACCTGCCAATTCTGGTGTTCTCTGGCAAATGGCAATCGAGCTGCACGGTGCTGGGCTGTGAGCACAGGTCCCACTACAGGACGTCGGGCCCTCATGCCACCCTCATGGAGTCTGTTTCTGACAGTTTGGTCAGAAACATGCACACGAGTAGCCCGCTGGAGGTCATTTTGTAGGGCTCTGGCAGTGCTCCTCCTGTTCCTCCTCGCACAAAGGAGCAGATACCGGTCCTACCGCTGGGTTGTTGCCCTTCTACGGCCCTGTCCAGCTCTCCTTGTGTAATGGCCCGTCTCCCGGTATCTCCTCCACGCTCTTGAGACTGCTGGGAGACACAGCAAACCTTCTTGTGACGGCACGTATGGATGTGCCATCCTGGAGGAGCTGGACTACCTGTGCAAACTGAATGGGTTGCAGGTACCGCCTCATGCTACCAGTAGTGACAAGGGCACTAGCAAAATGCAAAACTAGAGAAAAAACAGTCAGGAAGGATAAGGAAAGAAATGGTCTGTGGCCACCACCTGCAAAACCATTTCCTTTTTGGGGGTTGTCTTGCTGTTGCCTCTTCTGTCCACCTGTTGTCACTTTCATTTGCACCAAAGCAGGTGAAATTGATTCACAATCGTTTACGCTTCCTAACTGGACAGATCGATATCCCAGAAGTTTAATTGACTTGGTGTTATACTGTGATGATTAAGTGTTCCCTTAATTTCTTTGAGCAGTGTATTTTACGACACCCAGTTATTGCACAGAATATATCTTACCAAATGGAATGATTAAAATTAATGACAGCAACAATAATACAATGAATATTATTTTTTGTAAATTAAATCAAAGGGGGGTGGGCATGGGACACATCGGGCACTTGGGGGCAGGAGCTCGGCCCTCGACGAGTGCAACATAACTGAAAGAGATCCAGGTGATCCGTTTTTGGTGTTGTACGTGTAATTCAAGATATTGTCCACTAGATGGAAGCCGAACATAACTTCTGTGGAGGAAAACCCCACATGAGACACAAAGTAACCGCTCGCTTTTTAATGAATAATATTTTGTTTATATATGCAGATATTGACTATGACAGTAAATATGCACATGACACGCGTCCCACTGCTTTTCTTGGCAAGACACGCCCTGCATAGCATCCAAGCGCTAGGATTGGCCAGGCGTCCATGCTCACACCTCGGGGTAAAGACGTGGTTCGAAGGGAGTACACGAACCGGAATGTACTACAAAGTCATAACCAAGATATATGTCGAATTCAAAGACCCCCTGGTTTTTGTGAGTTCGTGATTCCCGTACCCCACCCACAACCCCTAAACATAACCTCACAGGAGTTCACGTAACTCGGGCTCATGCCCGAACTGTTAAGACAGTGGCATTTCCGGTACCCTGTTTCTCCGGTTACAACAGTAAAGGTGTTGTAGGAAGCCGTGTTGTCGGCCTGTGACATACCTCTTACATTTCCAATAAATTTGAATATACTACCACGACTACAACCAATTGCATAGCTTTTTATTGGTTGTTAGCAACATCCTCGCTGATTGGCGGAGCTGTATTACTTCCCGTTTGTCACCAATCGTAATACGATACCGTTTGTGTACAAGTGTTAGGCTGTTTTTCTAACATTTATAGCTACACTGCAGCCTGGCGTCTTTGTGACCTTGTCAAATACATTTGTCGTTCCTTTTAAGTCTAGTAATAATTTTCCGATTGAGTATATTTAGTCGGATTTTTTAAACCGTCTGTCAATTTTTTGGTACGCGGAACCCAGCCAAAGACTGTCCTGAACTAAACAGCCCCTAACCCTGGAAGTGGTCTAATAAAACTAGGCTACTTAATACAAATAACGTTATCAGAAGCAGTTTCTTGGCTGCAGTTTTACAGCTAAATCGAGAAGTTGTCCAGAAAGATCCAAGGTTGTTTAAGCCTTTCTGTTTTTACTGTTGGTCATAAATTGTGTTGCATGGGAATTAAGGAGATATTTTATCACTAACGTTAGTACAACTAACGTGGTGACATCAGGTAAGTTGCACCACACGATCCAACAAGCAAAGTATTATCACAAACACTTTGCAATGTGTTGCTACAGAGTTTAGAAACTGTCCTACAGCGCATTAAAGAACATGGGGTTAGCTTGGACTGATTGGTACGTAACATTAGCTAGCTTACTTGTATTTAAAGTGGGTTGGTTAGTCCGCACGTTTGAAAATAATGTAACGTTAGCCTAGTCAGTCAGTTTAATACGAAAACAACTTAGCAAGTTGAATATTGTGATGCGAATTTAGTTGTTTTTCTTCCTGACAGCAGTTAAATTGTCTTTCTTGATGTTTAGTTCAAATAACACACTAGACTGCACGAAACTAAAGTTGCGTCATGAGGTTGCCTAACTCTGTTTCTCAACCGTGGTCCTGTGTGTGCTAGTTTTGGTCAAAGCCAGTCTCCTTGCCAATTAAGGTTGTTGAAAATGTGTTTAAGTTATACTATAATTGTGTGGTTCAACTTATTTTAACACAATGCAGGTTTGGCCATTTGCTCTCAGTAAACACCAGTCATTATTGCACATATGGTTTCAGGTTTCCACTCAGCAAATGGGACCCAATTTCACCTGTCAGTTTGTAATTGAATCAATTAATAATAGAACCTTTTTCATTTGGAATTATTTACCATGGTGTATACAGCACAGTAAAAGAAAAGCATAGGTTGGTCTGACCGATTGAAATTCCTGGGATGTGAATATGGAACATTTATTTTTAGCGTATACATGGCTATTTCTGGCATAATGTGGCTTAAAGAAGGTAAATCATCCTTCAATAGTTGTAAAAAGTCTCATTAAGAACAGTTAGCAGCTAATTTCAATACAGAGCTTGTTACTATGGTTGGAACAAAAAAACAGTATACACAGTGTCCAGGGTTGAGAGGACCAGGGTTGAGAGACACTGGTCTAACACAGGGGTTCCCAAACCGATCCTGGGGACCCCCTGTGTATGCTGGTTTTCGTTGCAACCACAGTTGCAATCCCAGAATTTTAACAAGCTGTTAATTTTTCTTAATTAGGTGCTTTTCATGTTTGGAGGAATTATTCACCCTCTTAAGACACATTATGTCAGAAATAGCTATGCATGCCATGTAGAACAAACTCCCCATGTTCACGTTGTGCTTATTGTGCTATATTGCAACAATTACATAAAAAGAGGTTACAAAATTATGTATTTTCACTCAAATTAAAGAGTGAAGTGAATCAATAGGCTCCTAAGTAGGTTGTTGAACACGTGTTTAACTCATATTTTTTTCTTTAAGCTTATTAACACAATGCCGGTTTGGCTCGTTATCATTTGCTTTGCGTTTGAATTCTTCATTATCTACCAAATGGTTAGTTTTAGTGGCCATGTGTCCACACTTTAACCAATTAGGAGCCTATTGATTCAAATCAGTCTTTAAATGGATCTGTTAAATAATTTTCTTTTTTTTAAAAATAATATAGCACAATAAGCACAATGTGAACATGGGGTGTTTATTCTACATGACATGCATAGCTATTTCTGATATAATGTGGCTTAAGAGGGTAAATAATTCCTCTTAACATGACCAGCACCTAATTAAGAAAAATGAACAGCTTGTTAAAATTCTGGGATTGCAACTGTGGTTGCAACGAAAACCAGCATACACAGGGGTCCCCCAGGACCGGTTTGGGAACCCCTGGTCTAACCTATGTTGGGGTTAGTGCCCATTCTGTAGTGTAGGCTACTGTGCTAACCTCTCAGAGCAAATCGGTGAACGTGTTTCAATCAGTGCACGATCTCTGGATGTTGGGGCTGCGGGCTCTTCTGGGGATCGGGTTTCTGGTGACGTCACGAGGCAGCGGCGTTCTCTCTCAGAGAGGGGCGTGTCCAGCGGTCGGGGGGGCGTAACCTCCTCAACAAGGATTGCGCCAGACATCACTTGTCCACCATGGCCCAACCAATCAAATACCTCGGGTGAGTACTCGTGCGGCTGTTCTCGTAAATTCCAATGTCAGTGGAGAAACTGGAGATATCTAGGCTTATTTCAACCAATAATAATTGGGGGGGAAGAGCAAATTCCCCTTGGAAAAATCTCTTAAACATGTAATGTGAGGTTGTGATGTGATAGTGATGCTATGTATGTATGTAATAATGTTTTTTGACAAAAGAAATGGGTTTTATTGGAACAAAATTGTAAAAAAAAACAATAAAAGATACATTTCAACCAATAATTGTGTTTTTTTTTAAGGTGAGTAAAGTACTGATTGAGACAAGTCAGCAATTGGTCGCCCATGATCGCTGTATTCTGGCTTTATGAATCAGTGTGATACATGAACAGTGTGATGATAGATGATTTGTATGTGAGAGGTCAGAGGTGACCGTGTGTGTGTGTGTGTGTGTGTGTGTGTGTGTGTGTGTGTGTGTGTGTGTGCGTGCATGTACGTGTGTACGCACGTGTGTGTGTGTGTGTGTGTGTGTGTGTGTGTGTGTGTGTGCGCGTGCATGTACGTGTGTACGCACGTGTGTGTGTGTGTGTGTGTGTGTGTGTGTGTAGGCAGGAGGAGGCCCAGCGCATAGATGAGGAACTGTTTACAGAGTACCGCTTCAGTGTGGATCAGCTGATGGAGCTGGCAGGACTGAGCTGTGCCACCGCCGTCGCCAAGGTGACGCCCCACCTCTTTCCTCCCCCTCCCGCCGCGCCGCCATGTTTAACATGGTGTCCCAGTGATCATGTGACTGAGCTTACAGACTCCCCCCCCCCACCCCCCCATTCTTGCTTGTCTGGTGTGAAGTGTGCTTAGTCCTACGCACTGCCTTTCTGCAGCTGTTGTCCTGTACAGTGACTGCGTACACGCTGAGTTTCACCTGTACAGTGACTGCGTACACGCTGAGTTTCACCTGTACAGTGACTGCGTACACGCTGAGTTTCACCTGTACAGTGACTGCGTACACGCTGAGTTTCACCTGTACAGTGACTGCGTACACGCTGAGTTTCACCTGTACAGTGACTGCGTACACGCTGAGTTTCACCTGTACAGTGACTGCGTACACGCTGAGTTTCACCTGTACAGTGACTGCGTACACGCTGAGTTTCACCTGTACAGTGACTGCGTACACGCTGAGTTTCACCTGTACAGTGACTGCGTACACGCTGAGTTTCACCTGTACAGTGACTGCGTACACGCTGAGTTTCACCTGTACAGTGACTGCGTACACGCTGAGTTTCACTCACTCTTCTTCTGTGTGTCGTGTGTGTGTATGCCGTGCTTCTGTCGCTGTTGTCCTGTACAGACAGCGTGTACACGCTGAGTCACTCTAACTCCTCCCCCTTTGCTGTCCCAGGCCTATCCCCTGGACTCCCTGGTCAAAGCCACGCCCTCTGTGCTGGTGGTCTGTGGCCCAGGCAACAACGGAGGCGACGGATTGGTCTGCGCGCGGCACCTCAAGCTGTTTGTGAGTCCGCCCCAACGTCCGCGTTGTGCCCAATCACCATTGGGGCTTTCCGTCCTGTTTTCAGGGTGTTCTCAGTAATTGAGAACCCAGACAATGTGACATCATCAAAAGTGGCCAATTGTTTTGTTCTTGGCAGGGTTATGAGCCCAGTATTGTGTACCCCAAACGGCCCAACAAGCCCCTGTTCCAGAACCTGACAGCCCAATGTGAGAAGATGGACATCCCCTTCCTGCCCGAGATGCCGTCTGAGGTACCCCCCACTCCCCACTCCTCACCCCATAACTCCCCACTCCTCACCCCATAACTCCCCCACTCCTCACCCCATAACTCCCCCACTCCTCACCCCATAACTCCCCACTCCTCACCCCATAACTCCCCACTCCTCACCCCATAACTCCCCACTCCTCACCCCATAACTCCCCACTCCTCACCCCATAACTCCCCACTCCTCACCCCATAACTCCCCACTCCTCACCCCATAACTCCCCACTCCTCACCCCATAACTCCCCACTCCTCACCCCCATAACTCCCCACTCCTCACCCCATAACTCCCCACTCCTCACCCCATAATTCCCCACTCCTCACCCCATAACTCCCCACTCCTCACCCCATAACTTCCCGTGTGTGCGCATGTATGCATGCTGTGTGTGCGATGTCTGTGTTCACGTTTGCGAGTGTGCTTGTAACTACGTGTGCGTTCGTGTTTGTGTGTGTGTGTGTGTATATACGGACATGTGTGTGTGCTTGTAACTACGTGTGCGTTCGTGTTTGTGTGTGTGTGTATACGGACATGTGTGTGTGCTTGTAACTACGTGTGCGTTCGTGTTTGTGTGTGTGTGTGTGTATATACGGACATGTGTGTGTGCTTGTAACTACGTGTGCGTTCGTGTTTGTGTGTGTGTGTATACGGACATGTGTGTGTGCTTGTAACTACGTGTGCGTTCGTGTTTGTGTGTGTGTGTGTGTATATACGGACATGTGTGTGTGCTTGTAACTACGTGTGCGTTCGTGTTTGTGTGTGTGTGTGTATACGGACATGTGTGTGTGCTTGTAACTACGTGTGCGTTCGTGTTTGTGTGTGTGTGTGTATACGGACATGTGTGTGTGCTTGTAACTACGTGTGCGTTCGTGTTTGTGTGTGTGTGTGTGTATATACGGACATGTGTGTGTGCTTGTAACTACGTGTGCGTTCGTGTTTGTGTGTGTGTGTGTATACGGACATGTGTGTGTGCTTGTAACTA
>CM056396.1:27636973-27799473 GCA_029718625.1 Synaphobranchus kaupii | reverse complement strand
TGAGACCGTGTCGTTAAGCTTTCGCAGCAATGATGATGCCAATAAGTGCGTATTAATGTAGGCTAGGCTATACATACCGAAATAGTCCGATCAATCGCCAACCCACTTCCTTGCCTTCCTGTGAATTCCAGCAGTTAAGTTCAGCCGTTAAAACACATTTCTTTCCGTAAATGACAAGACCATTTGTGTGAGAAAAAAAAACACATTGAACAGTGTGGTGTTGCTGGTGCGTCTAACATTTGAAGCTCCACGCGGATGTCTAAAAAAGAAAAGATATTGCCTTGATATTGCCCACCCTGTTCCGTTCGCGTTTCTCCAAGACTGGCACCTTCCAACATGGCGACTACATTGTTTATGCAGCTGCGCACCATTCACAGAAAAAATATCTATGTTGACCGACCGGCTCCAATGATCCAATAAGTGATCCAGAGTCCGATAAGTAGCCATAGGCCTACTATAGTAGAGTTAAAAGCATTCGATCAGAGTTGATTTTACACTGAACATTTCTCTGAGTAAGTAGGCTACCCATAAGTCCATAGTTTCGGAAGTTTGTACAAATACGTCATGCCCTCTTGGAATATGAATGATAATTTTATTGTGGTAAATGGCATTAATAAATCGCACTTACCAGAACGGTGTCTGTGCTCCGTGCCTGCGCTTCGTCTCTGTTCCCTGTAGTTGAGATGGAAAGTAGCCTATTACGCATTTACCCTCACCAGCATGGTTAGTTTTACGCGTTCCACACAGAACGGCAGAAGGTCAAGAATTGAATACGAACCTTGCGTCTCCATCACTTCTCACAGAACGCCCTGAAAAAATGAATATTAAAGCAATTAAAAGGATAGGCTACCCTCCACATGCAATGGAAATCAGAAATGTGTTTGCTTTTGTATTTACATGATAAATATTAAGCATTGGTGAAATGGAAAAAAAAAAAGTCAAATGTAAGGGGGCTGTAAAATTTAGTGATATTTATTTCTCCTCTAAGAGCCAACAAAATATAACCCATTGGTCAAATGTATTGCTTATAAAGTCTATGCGCATTGTGATTTCAATGCAGGCTCACATACAAAAAAAAGAGTAGCCTTTAACGTTTCGACTCAAATTTCAGCTTGAAATTTTAGTTTGAACATAGCTATTTTTACAGCATTGTAATGTAAGTAAAATAGATAATTCACAGTAACTGTGAAATTCAAGTATCTTTATTTACCGCGATGCAAGACGACAGCAATGGAGATCGCCACGATGATGGTTAGCCCCGCCCCAGCGAAGGCTCCGTAGAGGAGCACCGTACACACGTCACTGCTCTCTGCAACACGGGATTCAGAAAGTAAAATTCACCCGTGACTTGGGGTGGGGTTCGGGAGGGAGGCCCTCTGCGCTGTAATATACTTTTTAGATAAAACATTAATGCATACATTTCACAACAATTTATAGAAATAGCCCTATATATTGCAATATCTGCACGTGGCGATAATTCACAGATTTTCCCACACATTGTGAAGTGTTGCAATATCTTTTCTGACCTTGATAATGTATTTACTCTCATCATATTGCCATGTATTAATTTTCCAAAAATCTGCACCATCCAACTTGAGATCCCTGTGAACCAGGCTTGATCGAGCCATTAACTGAACTCCGATATAGACTTAACGTCACCTGGTATGGGAAGCCTGCTTGCTCTTTGTCAACGATGGTGGATTCTTGGAAAGGTGTCTGTTCACACAGAGATGCAAACAAAAGCATTTCCACAAATGTCACTGAATATGAACACCTTAACATCAGTTAGTGATTAAAAGTAGGCTAATTAATTTTTCAGTTGGGACTCGTAACAACGAGTAGGGTGTTAGGATTCTGTAATTTGTCTGTCTGTTTATTCTGTATTATTATTTTTCCTGATTTCTTTTACCCATTTTCCCGCATTTCCCTCGCGATTGTCAGTCCGCGTTCCATATTTTCTGAGATTCCACTCCCTGTCTTTGTCTTTGCACTATTCGGGTGATTTTGGGAACATTCGGGTTTCCTCTGTATTTCGTATCTCGTTTTCTTCCTCCTGGCTTTATTTATATTTGTATATAATACTCTAATGTACTAATCATACTCACTGTTAGATTAGATTTAATACTAACCTGCTAACAAACTAACGTGTGTATAATACTAACCAGCTAACCTACTAACATTAGGGTTTTTGAGTTCGCTACTAACATTACTAATTACTAATTCATCTTGAGTTTCTACCTGCAGTTGTCATTTCCCTCCTCGTTATCCTATCCCTGTATCTATCTGATTTTGCATCCTCTGCACGTGTGTCCACTTTCGTGTTTCTCCCCTCTGAGTTGTGCACTTGTTTACCTGCTAACCCCAGGCCGTTTGTTATCATTGTGTCTATGTGAATTCCAGTCCGTGTCTTACGTTTCCCCCGTCATTGTATTATTGGTCCTTGTTAACCCTCATTGTTCTCACCTGTGTACTCTCCCATTCCCCCTCTTCACACCTGATTCCTTTTGTGTAATCTTCTCCCTGTTTATTTCTACCCTGTTATTTCAGTCTGTCTTCGCGAGTTCCTCAAAGTTAGTTTGCTTCTGTGTGTTATCCTAGTTTTGCCGAGTACCTGCCCTAGTTGTCTGTTTGGTTCCTGAGTTTCTGTCTCCGAGTTTTAGTTATCCCTAGTCCTTCTCCTGTTGTTGTTTTTATTTTTGTATTCAGTCTTTGTTTTGTTCTCTTTTTTTGTTCCTCTTATGCCTCCCCGGTTTTGACCCCTGCCTGTGTTCTCGTGACCCTGCTTTTGGATCCTGTTTTTGTGCTTTTGCTGTGCCTTCCCGGTTTTGACCCCTGCCTGTTCCTTGACCACTCTTTGGACTGTGTCTTGTTTCGTTGCCTGTCTCCCCGGTTTTTCGACCCTGCCTGTTATACCACGGATTGCTGCCTTGCCCTTATTAAACTTCGGTTTTTCGTACTCCTGCCTGCGTTTGGGTCCGTCTCCCCCGCCCGAACATAACATAGGGTCCCTATTAGGCAAGACTTAGAGATGCAAAACAAGGTTTTTATGCAGTAGATTATTGATATTTATTGTCTTGAACTGACATTCTCAATTATGTTTCATGTTTATCTATTATATCCAAATGGTTATGATATATATATATATATATATATCACTCAAAAAAATATTTAGGCCCAAAAGTTAAAACTTATGCATTTCAATTACATGTAAATTTTCCATCCAATTTGATCAATTTGACCCAAACCGAACACAAAGATTAATAAGTCTGATGACTAAAAAGCTTAATCCTCATATTATGTTCACACTTTTTAAAGTTTAAGCTGACACAAAACTATTGTAATAGAAATATTTTGACACTTTGTGTCACCTTTTGTGTCTCCCAATTGACTAGCCTTCAACTGTGTTGAAACTCCCACTTTAGAGCCTAGGGTAAGTGAAAGTTTGTGAAGTTTAAACCCCTATGGGAAAGTGCCACCAGAATCACCCACAAAAAAATCAGATATAAAAACAAAAAAAATAAAATAATTTCTTACATTTTATACAGCTACCGCACAAATGACCCCACACAACGCCTTTGTAAACAAAGTTGGTACAGGACCTTTGAAAATATGGCATTATGTTTATTTCGTGTTTATTGCGCGTTTGATCCCAACAAATTAGGAAAAGTCATATATTGTATCCAAATTAAAAAATAAGGTTAACTGATTTTTAAGAGACGTCAAACATTGACTCAGGTCAAATTGATCCAGAGCATAATACAAGAGTTAATAAATCTGACAGCTAAAAGTTAAGTTTACCTTTGCGCAGACGCATTTTAAGCAACGCGTTCCTTTTCATAAATAAGATCATACATCTGATTAAATGAGTGGGGAATCAGATTAAAATATGCAGGCTATTCAGATAACAGCACTATAAAACTCACTGAGTACGGTAGGCACACTGACACAGGCCGGATAAATACTGCTATAGATAACGCACTCATAATATACAGTCAGGTCCATAAGTATTTGGACATTGACACATTTTTTGTTGTTTTGGCTTTGTACTCCAGCACAATGGATTTTAAATGGAGCAGTGATTTTAAACGGCTGTAAGTCATCAAGGCTGACAGACTAAACTGACTGACAGACTAAAAACAAAAACGCAAAAGTGTTCACCAGCAAACCTTTGAAGTGGTTAACAAATCTAGATATGACCCAGTTCAACTGAGGGTTCATGTTATTTTCTATAACTAAGCAGGTGATGAACAAATACATATGTGTGGTGCCAAGTTCAGATCACTGCCCGGTAAGCAGGTCAATCAAACCTAATTAATAGAAACAGGAATTAAACCAGTGCCGTATATATACAGGGGTGTAAACACCACCATTGCCTATTATAAATTACGAATGGCTGGTAGTCTGTGTAGTCTGAAACCGTAGCTATAGCAAACTAAAATGTTCAGTGTTAAATCAACTCTTATATGACCCTTTTGGACTCATATAGTTACTCTGTTAGAGTTGAAATAACCCTGGACACATTTTACTGTGAATCCGGTGTTCATGACTGGCTGTAGATAAGCCTACGCTCATGGTTAGTTTATTTATTAACATATCACTAAACAAAAGAACAAAACAGCATGCGTTTGTGGAAATTTGTAAGATTTACCTTCATTTTGCACGCTTTTGGAAATGTTCTTCCCGTCAAACTCCACCACGCAAGTGCACACAACTCCTCTCTCCCACTCGTCCGCACGAACCAGAACCTGGTTTTGGGTTGACTCCACGATCTCATCGCTGTCTTTTGTCCAAAGGGATTGGATCAACCCACTGTCCTCTTCCCCGTCTATCACCCAGAACACACGGACTTGAGACGGGGCGACTCCGGAGACCACGCACAGGAGAGGGATTATGGGTTGGATACTACGCGGCCAGAGGATGTCGACCGGTGGGGGCTCGGTTCTATTTCCTGTAGCGAAAAGTGATCAACCAAAGAATTACGTGGTTACAGTATGAATGAACGACAGGTTTAGGCCTATTGATAATGTGCTCACGCAGCACGTAGTTATAAATCGTATTGCGCCAAATGGCGATGTCCGGAAAAATTAATCAACCAATGGCCTACAATGAAACACTGCATAATTTAGGAATAAGCAACTCGATCGCCATTGTGATATTTTTGGAAAACCAATTTGAGTCCATACCCAAGGCGGCTTAGAAAAGCATTTATTCACACTACTCAAAATCTAAAACACAAACACAGGAAGAAAATACGCAAGACCGCCAATCGGATAAAAAGACAATTTTACCGTAAAATTTTTACGCATGTATTGAAGATAATTATTAGGTTTTTTCCCTTCTGTCACCTTGTGTCACTATTACAGTTGACCCGTTGCCGAAATAGATCATCGTGCCAAGCACCACTGAACAGTAGTAAGTCCCGGAGTCATCAAGTGTTGCGCTATTAATGCCGAAAAAGCAATCTTTCTTCTGTCCGCCAGTATCGATATTCTGAAGGAAGATCAACTTTTTGGTCCTGGAGTCTATTCTCGTCCAAATAACCCTGTAGCAATATGTACCTACTACATTCGTACTACACTGTAATCTGACGGAACCACCATCCTCCACCTTCACCAACTCTGGAGACTGGACAACCACTGTATTCTGGGCTGTAAAATAAATGTAAAGAAGAAGAAACAACAAACAAACATGCGTTTAGAAACACTTTCCAAACCCTTACCAGAATATGCATCATATAGTAGGCTACATGTATCCATTTTGCATGCAATAAATCGTAGTAGGCTACACATTCTTTAACTAGACTATAAGATATATAGACTATTTTGTTATCTTTAAAAATACGCATGTATGTAATCCGTCCTGAATTTTCGCACATTTTTTTTATGTTATAGGCTATGAAAGCGGAATTACATAACTCATTGAATGTGTTCGCATATATTTACAAATATAAGGAATATTATTATGGTATATAATTACAGGACATTAGAGTCAATTTTAAAACAATTTTAAAGGTGCATTTTTTTAAAATGTGTCATTTTGCGCAGTTCTTACAGCAAAATAAAGGCTGTGATTATAAGTCTATAGTCTACAATGTTTATGTGCTTATGCACTTTTTCAGTTTTAATGAGAAATATAAAACAAATGTAATAGGCGACAATAGATTGCTTTTATTAGTAAATTTAATTCTTTTAAAGTTTATAAATTTAAGTTTATTATATATTAGGCTACCTTCGGTGACATTTCACGTAGGCTATAGCTACTGTGTGATTCCGTGAAATAGTCTTCCATGGCGTTTTTTTATTGCCTATACGCGGCACCTATGTAGACTATCTAGCTACTTTTCATGTAGCTACAAAGCGATCCAACGAGTTACAGGACCGATTCGAAAATGCATTAAGCTATGTTTTGCATTCAGAAAAAATAACAGCTGCAACTGGAGTGATGCTAAAGCATTTTTAGGCTAATTAAAAACTTACCTTTCACAGTATAGATGTAAAAGAGTAGCAGTAACCTGGCGCGCATTTTGAGAGTCTTTCTGACCGTGCCCACCACATGAAACAATTCCGTCAGAAAAAAATAACATTCTTACGGGCTAGCGAGCGTCTTGCCAGACTACAAAGACGATACAGGAAATGTTCTGCACCTATACGATTCAATATGCGTAAGCAAACACACAAAGGCTGTCTTTACAGTAAACAAGGCAATTCTCGAATCGTGTGTTCATATATGTAACCTACACTTCTAAAACGCATACGTGTGAATAAGCTATGCGTCCAAATCAGTTGAGATCACATAGAGTGTGAGGAAATTGAGCATAAGCACGAGGCTTAAATAAAATAAAATAAATTAGCCTGCCAAGTTTGCCTCATTGACCTGTGCTATAGCGCATGTGTTCAGCCTACATTAGTGTAGCTAGTTTATATTTTCGTATAGAAGAAAACTGGGAGGGTTTTCTGTAACTGAAGGAATGTTGAAAATAGAGCAGTTATTATGATCCTTAAATAATGCCATATACAGTCAAGCCGGAAAGTCTGCACACCCCTTTCACCTTCTCCACGTTTTATTACGTTACAGACTTATACTACAATAGATTGAGTTCATTTTTTTGCCTCAAACATCTACACACAATAGCCAATAATGACGAAGTGAAAACAGGTTTTTAGAAAATATGCAATTTTATTTTACTGACAAAAATAGGTTATTTAGGGGTTACATATCTGTACACACCCTTAGCCTAATACTTGGTTGCTGCACCTTTGGCAGCGATTACAGCTTCAAGGCATCTTGGGAAAGAAGCTACGAGCTTGGCACACCTGTTTCTGGATATTTTTGCCCATTCCTCTTGGCATATCCTTGCAAGCTCCGTCAGGTTGGATGGGGAGCGTCGGTACACAGCCATTTTCAGCTCTTTCCACAGATGTTCAATTGGATTCAGGTCTGGGCTCTGGCTGGGCCACTCAAGGACATGCAGACTTTCTCCAAAGCCACTCCTTTGTTCTCTTGGCTGTGTGCTTCGGGTCGTTGTCATGTTGGAAGGCAAACCTTCGCCCCAGTCTGAGGTCCAGAGCGCTCTGGAGCAGGTTTTCTTCAAGGATCTCGGTGTACTTAGCTGCATTCATCTTTCCCTCTATCAGGACTAGTCGCCCCGTTCCCGCTGCTGAAAAATATCCCCACATCATGATGCTGCCACCGCCATGCTTCACTGTAGGGATGGTATTAGCCAGGTGATGAACGGTGCCTGGTTTCCTCCAGACGTGACGCTTGGTATTCAGGCCAAAAAGTTCATTTTTGGTTTCATCAGACCAGATAATCTTGATTCTCATGGTTTGAAAGTCCTCTAGGTGCCTTTTGGCAAACTACAAGCGGGCTGTGATGTGCCTTTTACTAAGGAGGGGCTTCCGTCTGGCCACTCTACCATAAAGGCCTGATTGGTGGAGTGCTGCCTGGATGGTTGATCTTCTGAAAGGTTCTCCCATCTCCACAAGGATACGCTGGAGCTCTGTCAGAGTGACCCTCGGGTTCCTGCTCACCTCCCTGGCCAAGGCCCGTCTTCCCCGATTGCTCAGTTTGGACGGGCGGCCAGGTCTAGGAAGATTCTTGGTGGTTCCAAACTTCTTCCATTTACGAATGATGGTGGCCACTGTGCTCTTTGGAACCTGTAAAGCTGCAGAGATTTTTCCGTACCCTTCTCCAGATCTATGCCTTGACACAATCCTGTTTCTGAGGTCTGCAGATAATTCATTTGGCCCCATGGCTTGGAGTTGCTCTGACATGCACTGTCAACTGTGGGACCTTATATAGGCAGGTGTTGGCAATCCCCAATCATGTCCAATCAATTGAATTTATCACAGGTGGACTCCAATTAAGTTGTAGAAACATCTCAAGCAGTATCAGTGGAAACAAAATGCACCTCAGCTCACTTTTGGGTGTCATATCAAAGGGTGTGCACACTTGTGTACATATGATATTTTACATTTTGATTTTTAATAAATTAGCACAAATGTCTAAAAACCTTGTTTTCACTTTGTCATTATGGGCTATTTTGTGTTAACTCAATCTATTGTAGTATAAGTCTGTAACGTAATAAAACGTGGAGAAGGTGAAAGGGGTGGGGAGACTTTCCGGCTTGACTGTATCTATACATCTCAACAACTAGTTTAGACTTTTCGGCTTGACTGTATATAAACTGTGCTCATACTGACCTTCTGATATGATCATTACTCTGATTATAACCAGGTTATTAATATTCTCATTATTATTATTAGATCTATTATTAATAATAATAATAATAATAATTATTATTATTATTATAAGAATAATAATACAATCATTGTCACCATAATTATATGCTTCTTTTCGTATTTGTTTTCTGCAAATTAAAATTTTCACGGTAAGAAAGGCCTTTTCTAGAAACACAAAAGCAACAACAACAAAAAAACACTGTTAAACTCCATAATTTAAAGTAAAACCTAATCCTTAAATATAGGCTATTTCACTAGGGACTGCGAGTGTGGTAAATCAACAGTCCACTTTGAGTCAGAATACACTACCATCTATTGAAGTACAAGTGAATGAAATGCTCCATCTGAAAGCCAGGCTTGGTAACAGCTGGTTTAATTGTTATCAGCGTATTACCGCTTTTAATTTAGCTATTTTAGCAGTGAACCCTGTTCTCATAGGCGGAGGGTGAACCAACTGCAGGGTAAAGCAAGATTAGGGCGGGGTAGGTATCCACCTTCGTGCTCGCGCACGCAGTTTTTTGCATTAATTTCACCGTAACTACAGTTTCATGAGTACATTTCAAGAGCCCATGTAGGCTTTGGCTGTAAAGTAGTCTGTATCGGGAGACATAAAGCCATGTCCACGAAAATGACAAGAAACAAGTCTATAACGTAATTCTGTGCGAAATTCTCTAAAACAGTTTTTTGTGTGTTTTTTTTTATCATGATACGTTGATAAAATATGGTATAAATGACAAAATATAGTCAGTAAAAAAATAATAAGTTCACTAAAATAAAAAAATAACTTCTAATGGTCTGTGTCTCTTAGCCTTGCAACTGTAGGCTCCTGTGGTTAACGTTATTGTTATAGCAGTACCTAGTGGTAAAAGTTGGTACCTAGGAATTTTAGGTTCTAGGTTTGGTTCGGATTTGTGTAGTATTCGCCTGGCCCGATCCCACCGAACCCGACCAGATAATGCAAAAAGGCATGTCTAAGCATTACACATCGGTAAAAGATAGATAGAAAATATAGATTAATTTCAGCTGAATTGACCACCAGGGCAACAACTGGGCTATCACAGCCAACTATTTCCAATTGGGCCTAAACAATGCACAATTAATAAAATAAAGCAAAGCACTGGTTGAATGGAAAAAGGTTTGAAAAACCCAGTTAGCTTGGGAATTTTTTTTAGCAACTCCCGTTCACGAATGTCTTTTTTCTTTTCGTTTTTGTGATCCGCTGGCGTGCTTTCGTAACTCCGACATTTTAGCTTCTGACAATAACAAGCAAAATCAGCACATGTAAGTACGCGTAGCCTATAGCCACCACAGACGTAGCCTAAATATGACTTTGAAAACCCATTGCATGAATCTGACCAAACTACGGGTAGCCTGTATGTTTTTTGCTTTTTGTTAATAAATGAATGGATGAATGAATGAATAAATAAAATTAATCTGGCCATACAACCAATTAACAACAATATTTCAAGTGAGTCACTCACTGGCAAATTACAACATTATATTCTGGCCATGTAAACCTGTGCCTTAAAGCACCCCTGACGATCACATTTTCACGTCATATTGATAGGCTAATCATTTAAGCGAAGATAGTCTATGCGTGATTTGTTTTTTTTTCTATCGGCATGGCAGCCAACACACACATAATTTATAACATTTTAAATTTATATTAACAGAGAGTGTGACAGTGTGTCCAGAAATGCTCCGTGATTCCGTGATGATACTTCAGCTTGACTGCCGCTTCGGCTTCACTGACAGGACAACGCGTTGATAATTGCCAACAAACCAACTAACTAGTACAGGTAGTCCAAACATGCAGCAATCGGCTACACGCTGCCGACCAGCTTAGTTACCTCCTCCGCAGTAGCCAGTAGCCTAGTGGATTGAATGAGCTAACTCGACCTCAAATCCTCTATCGCTAGCATTTGTATTTATATTTAATAGCCTACATTATTTTAATTGTCATGTCCGGCCAGGGGAAGTAGTCTGTATCGGGCAATGCCTTCCCCTGCCTTACACACACTCCGCCTATGCCTGTTCTGGAATAAACCTGCCAATGAATGAATGAATGAATGAATGAACGAACGAACTACAGCTATAAACTACAGATGAGGGGTTCTCCACTTTAAAATGTTGACTTTATGTCAACAGGCTCCACGTAACTGAGCTGAGTAGCATCGAAATTGTTTTATTTAGTTGCTCCACGTAACCGAGTTGAGAAGCATCGGAACTGTATTATTTAGTTGATTTAACTAAACTAGCCTACACCAGCAGTGTTAAATGTATACCGGCATTTTTGTTGGGCATCTTGCATGTGATTTTTAGACTGCGATTGGTGACGCAAGTGGTAACGCACAGAGCAGAATACCATGGCAACAACACCTTCTGTTAACACCAACGACCGAGCTAACCGCAAAGGGCGCAAGGGTTGGGACTTAATTCGGTGGGCTACGATGTGCTCACGCCCAAGTACCTGTTTCTAAAATACTTTTATGTTTACAAGATAGCTTACAGGAAATTTCCGATGCGCGCATCCACATTACTGAAACACGACGCATCTGACATTTCGCTGTAGCTAAAGGTCCGGAAATTGCTGAGGCCCTATATTTTCCACACCAAGATTTCAAAACGACCAAAGGAGGTAAAAGGGCACTAAAATGTTAAATGCCAGGCTAACTAAGCAGCACTGTGATTGAATAAAGACTGAAAGACTCTACTCTGTGTTACTTTAATTAATGACCCAAATCAAATATATTGTTTAGACAAATAAATGCACATTTTCTGTATGGAATTATATTGTAGTGCTTGGCGATGATCCGTTGGAAACACGCACACACACACACACACACACACACACACACACACACACACACACACACACACACACACACACACACGATCATTTTCTTAGGCTATATGATAACATGATCATTGTATGCATGGCATTATTATGGTATTGTCCACCGCGTCAGCAACATTGTGTAATTTTAGAAAATTCAATAATGTAATAGTGGCTAGCTCAAAATTACAAAATTACGGTTGGCTGGGGGGAATAAAGCATTTTGTAATCCGAGCGCACCCTCTAGTGGCAGAAATGTGTCACGGCCGTGACCAGAGTGACCACGCAATGGGCCCTTTAATCCTCGATGTAAAAAATTTACTAAACACTGTTTTGTCCTTTTTTCATTGGGCAGTTTTACATCGTTTGGAGATATTGTTGTTCCAATCCTAGTACTAGTCAACAATAGTTGTTGTTCATGATTCTAAAGTAGCCTAACTGGGAAGCGGACTTGTGACATAAATGTTGCACATTCTGAGAAATAAAGGTACAGTGTGGGTACATTTTTGTCCTTTAAGGAACAAGTTCCAGCAATTTTCTGGAGCTACCTATAGGCTATAGGGTACCACCCCAGTGACAGGAACTTTTTCGTACCTTTCTTTCTGAGTGTGCACATACTAGGCTATTCCGATTAGGACACTGTAGGCTAATGTACTTAAACCGGATGGCTTCAGTGTGCAGCTGTAATGATGGATAGGCCTACTGGCTCTGGAATCTGGATAAGGGCGTCTGCTAAAATTCCTGTAATGCAATGTCATTTTCTATTTGGGTGTTTTCTGTAGGCTGCGCCAGTCCTTTCAGCAAAGATGAATGGATAAAACAATATTTTTGAGAAAGCTATAGGCCTAATTGATGAGTTCCTAAAAGCATATTCGTGGGAACACGCGTTAGCTGTCTCGGACACGATGATGCTCGCACAGCCACTGAACAGGTGTTTTGTGCAAGACACTCCATGCCGCGTTATCTGTTCACTTCCAGCCCAGAACGGTTCCGCACCTCTGACGATAGCCCTACACCAACTTGTCTCTATCGGCTACCAGAGGGCTGTTTCGACAGCCGAGGTCACCTCTAATCTGCAAATCTGCAAATCCCTTTAGCGGTTTTACCGCCGCCTTTCCCCGCGGTGTTCTGACCTACCTATATCGCTGTAGCGTAGTAGAAGCGAGGGAATGACACGACAGTCACGTTAAACCATATAGCCTACGATCCTGTGGCGCGTCATTCCTCATGAAGGCCATCGACTACAAAGTGACTCGATGGGAAAAGCAAGGGGTTGGATTAAGCCTATAGTTTATAAGGAATAAACAACCAGGATGAGCTGAGTGTGTCGGAGCCTTCCAAGTGAGAAAGTGACGGCAGCGCCCAGGATAATGTCAGGGCATTTCATAGTAGGCTAGACAGAAGTTTTCACCGCATTTTAATGTAGCCTACTGACACATTTCAGTAATGTACGTTCAGACTGATGTCGCTTCCTTTCAAAACGAAAGCCGTTGGAACTGGGATCAGAGCCAGTGGTCGACTTGTAGGTGAGTGATATAGTAAATTCAAAATGTCCAGTGTTAATTCAAATCTAACAGTGTTAATTCAACTCTAGCAGTGTACATATGAGCCTACTCTGGCCAGATTAGGCTCATATGTACTCTGTTAGAGTTTAATTAAAACTGGACATTTTACTGCGTAGAAATGGTTGCGACCAACTGTTGCCTGCAATGCCCATCTATAGCTGCTTAAGGTAGTGGCTGTGGCGGCAAATTGGTTTAGACCGTGGACTGTAGAAGGTTTAGATAACGACCGATAAATTAGCGAGTGGTAGCTCTGTGAAAAAAATAAAAAATTTAAAAAACCTCGTCGCACTCATAGACTGTATAAAAATAGGTCGCACTTCACTTACCGTCTTCATGGACTGGCTGTTTTAAACAGGGAGTCCGAAAAGAGGTCGTAGTCGTATCAAGGGACATGGACCAAAGGGGAAGAACCCCCACCGACATTTTTCCAAAAACAAATAGTTGAAGTGACAGTTACAGTATGTTCTTACATATGCTAATAGGCTAATTGTGTGTTGACAAGGAGTAGGCTATGCAACACTAACACTGATGTTACTGACATTGCTCTTTTTTTATAAGTCACCGTGGATAGCCTACACAATAAAATGTTCTGTTTTAAATCAACTCGTACATTATGGTCCATATTGAACTCACGTGTACTCTGTTAGAGTTAAATGAATACTGGACATTTTATTGTGTAGCCTAAGAGTGTCTCCTAAGTGATTGTAATTTAAATGTTCCAATGCAATACGGTCCAGTAACAGTTCAGTGCAAAGCCAGTTCTGATATTTTTTGAGTATGTTTGACTCTTAACAGATTAAATTTGTTCCCTATTGTAGGCTACTCCTATATCTCTGTTACAGGTGATTGTACATTGTGACTTTCACTTACACACACACACTGTTTGATCATTGCCCATTGTCAAATAATTTGGATTTAAAAAGAAAAAAAGACTTTGCATGCTTAGACATTGGCTGTTCCATTTCAAATGAAAATTAGTTGTTCATGCTTTTTCTGAGTCAAATTAAAATGTGTTGAGTGGACTAGAGCAGGGGTCCGGTCGCTGTCAATCCTATCCAGAAAGGGCTGGTGTGGGTGCAGGCTTTTGTTTGAGCCAGGCAGTAACACACCTGATTCTACTAATCAAGGTCCTTAGCTAAGACTCTAGTGGTTGATTAGTAGAATCAGTTGTGTAACTGCTTGGTTGGAACAAAAGCCTGCACCCACACCGGCCCTTTCTGGATAAGATTGAGTACCCCAGGACTAGAGTTTATATAACACAGCCTGTTGATTTGACGGAGAGCAGAATGGCGTTTTGTCTATTGTCAAACAGTTCTAACATGAGCGAGGCCGATGCTGCAGAACATATCTGTTGTTTCATTTTTTCATTCAGTATTACAATCTCAATGTTCATATGTCCCGTCTGCCGTTTGACCTTTTCCGTTCAGTCAAACATTACCTTTTTACCCGTTCTTCGCTCAAATAAATAACACGACATGAAAACCACGGACGTCATTGCTATCTATAAAATATGATATATAATATAATATGTAGGCCTACTTATTCTTTCTCGAAAAATACAGTATTTAATTGTTTCCCCACTACATAGAGTGTACCGTGATCATTTATTTGGCCCTACTTGCCTAATTCTTATACAATTTATTTTATTAATATTTGAATTTGTTTTTACATATTTATTTATGAATGTAATACTGCTCATTTTTTGTTCTTTGCCATTATAATATACGCCACTAGATGGCAGACACGCTGTTTCTGTTTTGTTTAAAATGAGCATGGGGCTAGAAGCGCTCTAATACAATACTGATAACTCGCTGTGCCTTTGTTGGTGAACGAGAGATCAGGAGGGGCGAGGGGAGACTGGCTAGCGAAGTGGTCGCTGTTTTGTGCTCTAGGTTGCCCAATAACCACGGATTTATTGTAAGCTTGACTGGAATCAAAAAGCGAACAGATCAAGCCTGAATATTGGAGCCACGTTCACGCGGGGGCGCGAGACGTCAGCTCGGAGGAAATGGAAGAATCTTCGAACAGTTTAAAATCCAGCGGTGCGCATTTTACGAGGAGGTGAGAAATTGAACAGCTCATCAATTTATTTTGTGTAAAATTAAAATATCGCAGGTTCCCAGAGATCACCTGTTTTTATCCGAAAGACAACTAACGTGTATTTGAAGGTATGCACAGCGATGCAGGTAATGTAACTATTTGCTGTCGACGCTCTTTCAGGATGTCAGTTAAGTTATTATTTGCTATTGTGTGCATATGAGACGAAACGTGACGGATGGGTGTAATGTTATGGTTAACGTCGCTGTCAATAACACTGCGCACGTTTCGGGTTGAGTGTTTTTAAAGTGACCATGCAGGGTCCGACTGTAACTTGCGGGAAAAACACGTGTGTAACGTCCCGTTCCCATCCACTCCGTTTTCCGTGTTTTGCCATGTCCCTCCGTTTCATGTTTGATTCCCTTTGTCCGTGTTTTCCCCTTTGCTGCAGACTGGGCGTGTTCCCTCCGCTTGTTTCACTCCTTTTCCCCACTCTTGTCTCAGCCTATCTCCTTTCCCCGTTGCAGCATGCATTTCCTCACTCCGCTTTGTCAATTACCCACTCACACATATGCATGCTTTTCTTGATTGTTTCCAATTACACTCCCCTATTTAACCCACCTGCTGTCTGCCCTCCAGGGCTGGTGCATTAATAATAATAATAATAATAATAATACATTTTATTTATATAGCGCCTTTCAGAACCCAAGGTCGCTTGTTGTTACTCTGTAACATTGTTCATTTGTATCCTGGCCCTTGAATCCCTGTCCTTTGCTGTTAACTTCAGTTTGGTTCTGTCTCGGGGCTTTAATGCTCACTGCCTTCTGTTGTTGCTAACCAGTCCTGTTTGTTTGCGGTTCTTCTTGCCTGTATATTGCCTGTCTGTTTAACTATTGCCTACTGTTTCTGCCAGTCTGTAGCTGTTTACCACTCCCTGTTTGTGTTGCGGTACCTTCCGTCCAGTCCAGTTCCAGTTTGGAACTCCAGTCTCCTGTACCAAGTCCAGTTCCGGTTTGGAACTACCCCATGTTCCCGTTTGACTATCCTGTCCAAAGTCCAGTCCAGTTCCGGTTTGGAACAACTCCATGTTCCGGTGATCCAGTTCCTGTGATCCCGTTCCTGTTTCCTGTCCTGCCCAGTTCCGGTTGGAACTCGGGGGTTCCGGCACCAAGTCCAGCTCCGGCTTGGAGCACATTCAAGTCCCGGAGAAACTCCTGACCTTGCGATTATTATTGTTTATTATTCTGTGTACTGCTTGGGACTACCCCAAGCTGCAATAAACTCCCTTTTCTTGCACCTCTGCCTCCTTGTCGTGCGATTAGGTCCAGCCCCCCGCCAGGGTCGTGACAACGTGCCTGCCATCACCAGCTCGCGGTAACATTGGAATGTTTAGGGAGTATAATGTGCTCGCTGTTTTCAGCGTTTCTTGGGGGAGAGCAATACTTTTGTTATGCAATCCCTTTACTTTTGGTTTTAGCTGGCATTTTCAGCGAGGCAGTGTCGCGAAGCACTTAATTTGAAAATAATCGTGTGTAATTGCGCCAAATGGCGACTGGAAAGGATAGAACCAAAGGAAGCTTTGCAATTCAACAGTAGAACAGACACGACAAACGTCTTTGGCAAGCTGGTGTCATTCTCTCCGCCGCAAGAATTGGGGAAAATTATTTCCGTTATGATGTTTCGCTGACTTCAGCATTTGGACATAGATGTTAGGCCTAATGAATAAAGTGGTGTAGATAAGTGATGCAGAAAAAGTAATGTCAATATTTTTTTTAATATGTATCCATTTGCTTTGGTTCTACGTGTAGCAACTGAGCACATAGCCACTCCCTGCTTTGATTTGTAGCTCGTCGTAGTTTTAGTTGTTCCGTTCATGTTTGTTTAAAGATTTTTTACGCAAGAAGAACGGTCGCGTAGCCTATGATCCCATATGCTGCTCTTCAGGAACAAACAAAAAAAAAAAACTTCGGCGTAGCAGGCAGTTTCTGCACGAATTTAATAATTCTTAGACTGAGTAGAGCGGGGGGAGATCCATGTCCGCCGTAAAACAGACGCAGATGTTTGGTATTATTCGTAACTGACAGCCAGCCTTTGATGTGGAACGGGGGTTGTGTTTCTCATTCAGGTGGAGAGGTAGTTTTGCACAATTGGGTCCGCCCACGAGGAGGGAGCGGTACACGTCTCTTAAATAGAACACCGCTCTACAGCCCTGTGGTTTTGTCTGGTCTTGCAGATATCTTTTTAAGACGTTGCATAGCGGCACAGAAACGCATCTGCTTCCTTTCATCGTATTTCACCTTTCAACGTATATGTTTAACGCTCGCTGTCTTTCCGGAGTCGAGTGTAATGTGAAAATGAGCTCTCCTTTTCCCCTCGAACCCGGGAGGTGCGATGCTGGGACCAGGCTAATTGCATTCGCACACTTGTGCCATATTTTCCAATTAGAGCGAGGCGTTACAGGTCGACAACATAAATTGGATTGCTCTTGGAAACGCACATACACAAGAGCGCACACACACATAGGTAATATAACCATTGCCAGGTCTGGGAGCTGTCGGGGCCAGCCAGATTTTTTGTAGTCATGGCAACGCTTCAGGGGCCTAGCGTCGAGGGTCAAGTCTTCGCTTGAATTATCCCCCGAGAAGCTCTACTCCCAATATCCCTGTCCTTCCTCCTTGTCACACACTTACAGCCGAGTCAGTGGATGGCATATGGCGTCCATTTACGTGTTTATTTTTTGTTAAAGCTGTTTGATATCCTGTTGTCCCCCGTGTTGTTATTATCGTTTCTCTCAGCGCTTCTTATTGTGCCGTTTCCGTGGCATCTTCCGTGAACAGTCCAATGTTTTCTTCTCACGTTTTATTCCTATTGTTGCATTTAAATTAATGTTTGCATTTTAAATACTTGGGGTAATAAATAGTCTTGCGCCGGGAGATTTGCACCTTTTTGCCTTGCTTAGCTACATAATCTGTACCATAGTAGCACTTTGAATTTTTGAGCAGGGTTTTTTTTTTTCCTTAGGTGGGGTGGGGTGGCGTTGGTTAAGTAGAAAAGCCCTGTTAAGAAATGTGCACTGCCTGGACTAATGACAGTGGAGTGTGAAACGGCAAAATATTTGAAAGCTAGTGATGAACTAAATAATGGGTGAAGCTGTCAATCACAGACGTGTCAGGTTGCGTATTTCTGGGCTGTTTGTCATATGAAAAGCAGAATGCAGTAGTTGGCAGTGAAGTGTAGTATAGCGGTTTAGGAAATGGGCTTGTAACTCGGAGATTGCAGGTTTCAGTCCAACATGGGCCAAAGTCATTGTGTCCTGTTGTAAGATGCTTTGCCTGAATTGCTTCAGTGCAAAACCCAACTTGGATCGCATGTAAATAAAATAAGTTGTTTTGTAAGGGCATTTGTTAAGGAGAATTTTACTGTATTAATGAATGTATATAAAACAGGTTTGATTCATCTTTTTTTCTATAGAATACTTTGCCATATTGAAGTGTGTGTTTGCGTGTGTTTGCGCGCGTGTCTCTACAGGATGGGACGTGGAGAACGGTAGCTCTGACGGGATCCAGCCTGACCTGCTGGTCTCCCTCACTTCCGTGGTCGCTACCACTACCTGGGGGGTCGTTTTGTGCCCCCCGCCCTGGAGAAGAAGTACCAGCTCAACCTGCCTCCGTACCCGGGCACTGAGTGCGTCTACCAGCTGCCATAGAGCCTTATAGTCAGACCTGGGGTAACAAAACTGGGATTTATCGGTTGTTACCAATGTATTCTGTGATTGGTGGAGCTCCTATTTGTTTTCTAGCTGTTAGGTGATGTCACAATCATCTCATTGGCTTCCTGTAAATGGTGACGGGAAAATGGTGCCCCATTAAACAAAAATGGGCAGAGCTACCATATGTTATCACTTTCAATGGCAGACGGGTTTGAACCAATCATTATGTTCTGCTTTGGCGAGTCTTTTGATTGGTTCAGAACCACTCAGAAATTGACAGCTAATTGTAGCCCCACCCATTACGGGTTCACTAAACCGTCAACTTATTGAGTAACTTAATGTGTCTGTGAAGTATGAGGCTCAGAGTGGTTCTATTGTGAATTGGTGGAGTGAAGGGATTTGGGCAAATCAGAATTGCACAATTAAAAAGTAATTATGCAACAACAAAAAAATGTGGTTTTGGTGATTGAAGTCCACCCACGTGATGTTTGTGAGAAAAGCTGTTGTTTTGGCCCTGGTTTTCAGTGCTCTGCCTGCTGGCAGGTTTATCATCTCTATGGTTACTGTGTCGCAATCCCATTGGTTCTATTGCTTCTATTCTGGCAGTCGTTGTCCATGTGACACATATAGTTACTTAATTCCAAAGGAAGGATTTTCATGTAAAAATAAATGAATAAAATAACATGCAAAATAATGTGATGATGCAATGTATTAGCCTTCCGAAAATGTCCTGAAAAAACTGAAGATTGATTTAAGGAAAGAGGCATTTTGTTGGTACATATTTGGTTTTGAACACATATTTATTGGAACCACAGAGTCACAGAAATGCGTATACGTTCAATGTTTCAAGTAAATTGCAGTTTGTAGGCACTATGCATTGTTTTTTTCGTGAAATGAGTGTCTACACATTCTACGTTATATATGGGTATTATTTAACGTGCGCCCACTAGAGGGAGCAATTGTCCACTTCTTGATTCTGTGTGGACTAAATTATAACGTTATATCTTACTGTTAAGGTTTTTATTCAGGTTTTATTCAAAATTGTAATTTTCATGAAAAAAAAATGTTTCAGCTAGTTTTTCAAGAAAAGTAAAAAATAGTTAATGAACAGGAGATTTCAACAGTCAACGGAAAGGAGACAGAATTTTGAATGTTAAAAAAACGGAGGAGTTCCTCGTGGGTCTATATCGGGTCTATATGTGTAATCTGACCAATCTGCATATCTACACCTGGCTGCTATCCCATTATGCAAAAGGTCTATGAAAATCATATCATACTTGCAAATGTTGATTGGTAGGCCTAATATATATTTGTATTCAATTATTATACAATCTCTCAATGTTCTATAGGCTGTACCTGCATCATGTATGTTAGGGAACTATATAAATTTGAGTCTGAAATGTATATGCTAGTTCTCACATTTTATTATAAGTTTCGTATATGGCATGTGTGATTTTTACAGACCTTTTACAGCCTGCCATGAATAGCCGGCTGGTTTTGGCCACGGAAACCCGTAACATTAGGCTATCGGCTAGTTTCCACACCAGATTAACGAAAGCAGGCTAAATTGTGAAATTAATTTAGTTAACATTGGGCTGGCTATGGCTAGTCGTAACTTTTAAGCTACCTCGTTTCCTTTTGTAATTCCGATCATTTTGCCTATAATCCCCAAACACAGAGAACAAGGAAATATCGCTATCTAGCCTGGTAACTGCCTGACGACCGAAATCACAGACAACCATTATGTTCAGTGGTTTGAACAGTCCCCTGTAACGCCCCTTTCTTCGAGGCCCCGCCTTGATGGGCAGCTTTGACAGTTTGCCATTTCGAAATGGATTTTTGGCAGGGTCTTTTCGGAAATGAAAATGCAAACGGATTGCATTTGAATTATGTCACTCTTGTGCCGCAAAAGCATGAACATGTAATGTTAAATGCGAATTGAATTATCATTTCCTTTTTGTCATGGATCATGCGATTACAATAAGAAATTGCTAATTCAAATGCGGTTTTTCATTTTCATTTAAATTATGGCAGGGTTGTGTCGTAGAGAGCGATGAAAATGAAATGTATAATGGATTTGCATTAACATTTTCAAATTGTCAGAAAAAGTGCGTACATTAACTTGAAAATGAAAATGCAAAGTGACCTTTTGCATTTTCATTTGAATTATGTCATGGTTTTTGCGCACATCGAATGTAAACGAAATGCAATCGGCGATTTGCATTTTCATTTGAATTTTGGCGCGGATATGCTTCCATACACGAGTGCATAAATTGTACAAATTGTACAAGTAGCACTTCAAATAATTGTGGGCACTTTTTAAAACGCTTGATTAATACAGCAAGCCCTTAGCAGTAACGTTATCGGTTTTACAATAACGAGATGAGATCGAGAGACCACACAATTCGGTCGGAACCGAAAAACTCCCGTCCTCATTTTGCAATGCCCAAGCAATTGGTCCCGACTCCTGACAAATAACTTTTTTAAACGGTAGGCACGTACTACGCGCGTCTGGCTAAACTTGCTTCTTCCAAGCTGGCGTACTGCACCTCCTGTAGAAATAAAAACAACTCAGTGTTAGAATCTGTAGGTAAATGTTAGGTCAGAGAGATAAATGGACCGCTAAGGTAGCCGATTTCTTTTCTTCAAATTCAGATGTGACTTTCTCAACTTTGTCACGTCCCGTTCTCAAAAGCAGAGGTGATTGCCACTGCTTTTGCACTTTTAGCCTGAGCGTGAGACCGTGTCGTTAAGCTTTCGCAGCAATGATGATGCCAATAAGTGCGTATTAATGTAGGCTAGGCTATACATACCGAAATAGTCCGATCAATAGCCAACCCACTTCCTTGCCTTTCTGTGAATTCCAGCAGTTAAGTTCAGCCGTTAAAACACATTTCTTTCCGTAAATGACAAGACCATTTGTGTGAGAAAAAAAAAACACATTGAACAGTGTGGTGTTGCTGGTGCGTCTAACATTTGAAGCTCCACGCGGATGTCTAAAAAAGAAAAGATATTGCCTTGATATTGCCCACCCTGTTCCGTTCGCGTTTCTCCAAGACTGGCACGTTCCAACATGGCGACTACATTGTTTATGCAGCTGCGCACCATTCACAGAAAAATATCTATGTTGACCGACCGGCTCCAATGATCCAGTGAGTGATCCAGAGTCCGGTAAGTAGCCATAGGCCTACTATAGTAGAGTTAAAAGCATTCGATCAGAGTTGATTTTACACTGAACATTTATCTGAGTAAGTAGGCTATACCCATGAGTCCATAGTTTCGGAAGTTTGTACAAACACGTCATGCCCTCTTGGAATATGAATGATCATTTTATTGTGGTAAATGGCATTAATAAATCGCACTTACCAGAACGGTGTCTGTGCTCCGTGCCTGCGATTCGTCTCTGTTCCCTGTAGTTGAGATGGAAAGTAGCCTATTACGCATTTACCATCACCAGCATGGTTAGTTTTACGCGTTCCACACAGAACGGCAGAAGGTCAAGAATTGAATACGAACCTTGCGTCTCCATCACTTCTCACAGAACGCCCTGAAAAAATGAATATTAAAGCAATTAAAAGGATAGGCTACCCTCCACATGCAATGGAAATCAGAAATGTGTTTGCTTTTGTATTTACATGATAAATATTAAGCATTGGTGAAATGGAAAAAAAAAAAAGTCAAATGTAAGGGGGCTGTAAAATTTAGTAATATTTATTTCTCCTCTAAGAGCCAACAAAATATAACCCATTGGTCAAATGTATTGCTTATAAGGTCTATGCGCATTGTGATTTCAATGCAGGCTCACATACAAAAAAAAGAGTAGCCTTTAACGTTTCGACTCAAATTTCAGCTTGAAATTTTAGTTTGAACATAGTTATTTTTACAGCATTGTAATGTAAGTAAAATAGATGATTCACAGTAACTGTGAAATTCAAGTATCTTTACTTACCGCGATGCAAGACGACAGCAATGGAGATCGCCACGATGATGGTTAGCCCCGCCCCAGCGAAGGCTCCGTAGAGGAGCACCGTACACACGTCACTGCTCTCTGCAACACGGGATTCAGAAAGTAAAATTCACCTGTGACTTGGGGTGGGGTTCGGGAGGGAGGCACTCTGCGCGGTAATATACTTTTTAGATAAAACATTAATGCATACATTTCGCAAAAATTTATAGAAATAGCCCTATATATTGCACTATCTACACGTGGCGATAATTCGCAGATTTTCCCACACATTGTGAAGTGTTGCAATATCTTTTCTGACCTTGATAATGTATTTACTCTCATCATATTGCCATGTATTAATTTTCCAAAAAACTGCACCATCCAACTGAGATCCCAGTGAACCAGACTTGATCGAGCCAACTTAACGTCACTTGGTATGGGAAGCCTGCTTGCTCTTTGTCAACGATGGTGGATTCTTGGAAAGGTGTCTGTTCACACAGAGATGCAAACAAAAGGACTTCCACAAATGTCACTGAATACGAACACCTTAGACAAATCAGTTAGTGATTAAAAGTAATTAAATTTTCAGTTGGGACTCGTACTCGTAACAACAAGTAGGGTCTCTATTAGGCAAGACTTAGAGATGCAAAACAAGGTTTTCATGCAGTAGATTATTGATATTTATTGTCCTGAACTGACATTCTCAATTATGTTTCATCTTTATTCAAATGGTTATGAAATATATATATATATATATATATATATATATATATATATATATATATATATATATATATATATATATATATATATATATATATCACTCAAAAAGATATTTAGGCCCAAAAGTTAAAACTTATGCATTTCAATTACATGTAAATTTTCCATCCAATTTGATCACGTAACTCAAAGATGACATTTCAATCCAGATTTCAAACAGATTTATGTTGTCTTTCATTTATAGGGATAAATAAAATGTTGTATTTTTTTATATATACGTTTCATTTAAATTGTATGCTTAATGTTAACGAAGACCAAGAATATTTCTTTTGAGTGAATACATCTCAATAGTGTCATTCCTCTTTTACTAAAAGTTTAAAATGGATCAATCTGACCCAAACCGAACACAAAGGTTAATAAGTCTGATGACTAAAAAGCTTAATCCTCATATTATGTTCACCCTTTTTAAAGTTTAAGCTGACACAAAACTATTGTAATAGAAATATTTTGACACTTTCTGTGTCACCTTTTGTGTGTCTCCCAATTGACTAGCCTTCAACTGTGTTGAAACTCCCACTTTAGAGCCTAGGGTAAGTGAAAATTTGTGAAGTTTAAACCCCAATGGGAAAGTGCCACCAGAATCACCCACAAATAATCAGAGATAAAAACAAAAAAAAAAGTATTTTCTTACATTTTATACAGCTACCGCAGAAATGACCACACACAACGCCTTTGTAAACAAAGTTGGTACAGGACCTTTGAAAATATGGCATTATGTTTATTGCGTGTTTATTGCGCGTTTGATCCCAACAAATTAGGAAAAGTCATATTGTATCCAAATTAAAATATAAGGTTAACTGATCTTTAAGAGACATCAAACATTGACTTAGGTCAAATTGATCCAGAGCATAATACAAGGGTTAATAAATCTGACGGCTAAAAATCTTAAGTTTACCTTTGCGCAGACGCATTTTAAGCAACGCGTTCCTTTTCATAAATAAGATCATACATCTGATTAAACGAGTGGGGAATCAAATTAAAATATGCAGGCTATTCAGATAACAGCACTATAAAACTCACTGAGTACGGTAGGCACACGGACACAGGCCGGATAAATACGGCTATAGATAACGCACTCATAATATACAGTCAGGTCCATAAGTATTTGGACATTGACACATTTTTTGTTGTTTTGGCTTTGTACTCCAGCACAATGGATTTGAAATGGAGCAGTGATTTTAAACGGCTGTAAGTCATCAAGGGTGACAAATCTAGATATGACCAGTTCAACTGAGGGTTCATGTTATTTTCTATAACTAATAACTAAGCAGGTGATGAACTAATATGTGTGGTGACAAGTTCAGATCCCTGCCCGGTAAGCAGGTAAATCAAACCTAATTAATAGAAACAGGAATTCAACCAGTGCCGTATATATACAGGGGTGTAAACACCACCATTGCCTATTATAAATTACGAATGGCTTGTAGCCTGTATACTCTGAAACCGTAGCTATAGCAAACTAAAATGTTCAGTGTTAAATCAACTGTTATAGGACCCTTTTGGACTCATATTGTTACTCTGTTAGAGTTTAAATAACCCTGGACACATTTTACTGTGAATCCGGTGTTCATGACTGGCTGTAGATAAGCCTACGCTCATGGTTAGTTTATTTATTAACATATCACTAAACAAAAGAACAAAACAGCATGCGTTTGTGAAAATTTGTAAGATTTACCTTAATTTTGCACGCTTTTGGTAATGTTCTTCCCGTCAAACTCCACCACGCAAGTGCACACAACTCCTCTCTCCCACTCGTCCGCACGAACCAGAACCTGGTTTTGGGTTGACTCCACGATCTCATCGCTGTCTTTTGTCCAAAGGGATTGGATCAACCCACTGTCCTCTTCCCCGTCTATCACCCAGAACACACGGACTTGAGACGGGGCGACTCCGGAGACCACGCACAGGAGAGGGATTATGGGTTGGATACTACGCGGCCAGAGGATGTCGACCGGTGGGGGCTCGGTTCTATTTCCTGTAGCGAAAAGTGATCAACCAAAGAATTACGTGGTTACAGTATGAATGAACGACAGGTTTAGGCCTATTGATAATGTGCTCACGCAGCACGTGGTTATAAATCGTATTGCGCCAAATGGCGATGTCCGGAACAATTAATCAACCAATGGCCTACAATGAAACGCTGCATAATTTAGGAATAAGCCATTGTGATATTTTTGGAAAACCGATTTGAGTCTATACCCAAGGCGGCTTAGAAAAGCATTTATTCACACTACTCAAAATCTAAAACACAAACACAGGAAGAAAATACGCAAGACCGCCAATCGGATAAAAAAACAATTTTACGCATGTATTGAAGATTATTATTAGGTTTTTTCCCTTCTGTCACCTTGTGTCACTATTACAGTTGACCCGCTGCCGAAGTAGAGCATCTTTCCGAACACCAATGAACAGTAGTAAATCCCGGAGTCAGTAACTGTTGCGTTTTTAATGGCGAAAAAGCAATCTTTGTCCTGTCCGCCAGTATCGATGTTCTGAAGGGAGATCAACTTTTTGGTCCTGGAGTCTATTCTCGTCCAAATAACGGTGTAGCAATATGTACCTTCTCCATCCGTACTACACTGTAATCTGACGGAACCACCATCCTCCACCTTCACCAACTCTGGAGACTGGACAACCACTGTATTCTGGGCTGTAAAAAAAAATTTAAAGAAGAAGAAACAACAAACAAACATGCGTTTCGAAACACTTTCCAAACCCTTACCAGAATATGCATCATATAGTTGGCTACATTTATCCATTTTGCATGCAATAAATCGTAGTAGGCTACAAATTCTTAAACTATACTATAAGATATATAGACTATTTTGTTATCTTTAAAAATACGCATGTATGTAATCCGTCCTGAATTTTCGCAATCTTTTTTATGTTATAGGCTATGAAAGCGGAATTACATAACTCATTGAATGTGTTCACATATATTTACAAATATAAGGAATATTATTATGGTATATAATTACAGGATATTAGAGTCAATTTTACAACAGCCTGAATTATATAGCCTATACTTTTTCATTCATCGACGTTAAACATTGAAAATGTTTAGTTCTGTTCTGCGGAGGTGCCATATTTTGCACGTCATCACAAAACACATTTTATAAAAATGGTTTGATAAAACAATTTTAAAGGTGCATTTTTTAAAAATGTGTCACATTTTGCGCAGTTCTTACAGCAAAAAAAAGTGATTCTAAGTCTATAGTCTACAATATTTATGTGCTTATGCACTTTTTCAGTTTTAATGATAAATATAAAACAAATGTAATACAATAGATTGCTTTTATTAGTAAATTTAAAAACCGAATAAATGGTATGCAGTTTATTATATATTAGGCTACCTTCGGTGACATTTCACGTAGGCTATAGCTACTGTGTGAGTCCGTGAAATAGTCTTCCATGGCGTTTTTTTATTGCCTATACGCGGCAACTATGTAGACTATCTAGCTACTTTTCGTGCAGCTACAAAGCGATCCAACGAGTTACAGGACCGATTCAAAAATGCATTAAGCTATGTTTTGCATTCAATAAAAATAACAGCTGCAACTGGAGTGATGCTAAAGAATTTTTAGGCTAATTAAAAACTTACCTTTCACAGCATAGATGTAAAAGAGTAGCAGTAACCTGGCGCGCATTTTGAGAGTCTTTCTGAATTTTCCCCAGTCCATGCCCACCACATGAAAGAATTCCGTCAGAAAAAAATAACATTATTACGGGCTAGCGAGCGTCTTGCCAGACTACAAAGACGATACAGGAAATGTTCTGCACCTATGCGATTCAATATGCGTAAGCAAACACACAAAGGCTGTCTTTACAGTAAACAAGGCAATTCTCGAATCGTGTGTTCATATATGTAACCTACACTTCTAAAACGCACGCGTGTGAATAAGCTATGCGTCCAAATCAGTTGAGATCACATAGAGTGTGAGGAAATTGAGCATAAGCACGAGGCTTAAATTAAATAAAATAAATTAGCCTGCCAAATTTGCCTCATTGACCTGTGCTATAGCCCATGTGTTCGGCCTACATTAGTGTAGCTAGTTTATATTTTCGTATAGAAGAAAACTGGGAGGGTTTTATGTAACTGAAGGAATGTTGAAAATAGAGCAGTTATCATGATCCTTAAATAATGCCATATACAGTCAAGCCGGAAAGTCTGCACATCCCTTTCACCTTCTCCACGTTTTATTACGTTACAGACTTATACTACAATAGATTGATTTCATTTTTTGCCTCAAACATCTACACACAATAGCCAATAATGACGAAGTGAAAACAGGTTTTTAGAAAATATGCAATTTTATTTTACTGACAAAAATAGGTCATTTAGGGGTTACATATCTGTACACACCCTTAGCCTAATACTTGGTTGCTGCACCTTTGGCAGCAATTACAGCTTCAAGGCGTCTTGGGAAAGAAGCTACAAGCTTGGCACACTTGTTTCTGGATATTTTTGCCTATTCCTCTTGGCATATCCTTGCAAGCTCCGTCAGGTTGGATGGGGACCGTCGGTACACAGCCATTTTCAGCTCTTTCCACAGATGTTCAATTGGATTCAGGTCTGGGCTCTGGCTGGGCCACTCAAGGACATGCACAGACTTTCTCCGAAGCCACTCCTTTGTTCTCTTGGCTGTGTGCTTCGGGTCGTTGTCATGTTGGAAGGTAAACCTTCGCCCCAGTCTGAGGTCCAGAGCGCTCTGGAGCAGGTTTTCTTCAAGGATCTCGGTGTACTTAGCTGCATTCATCTTTCCCTCTATCAGGACTAGTCGCCCCGTTCCCGCTGCTGAAAAACATCCCCACGTCATGATGCTGCCACCGCCATGCTTCACTGTAGGGATGGTATTAGCCAGGTGATGAGCGGTGCCTGGTTTCCTCCAGACGTGACGCTTGGTATTCAGGCCAAAAAGTTCAATTTTGGTTTCATTAGACCAGAGAATCTTGATTCTCATGGTGAGAGTCTTCTAGGTGCCTTTTGGCAAACTCCAAGTGGGCTGTGATGTGCCTTTTACTAAGGAGGGGCTTCTGTCTGGCCACTCTACCATAAAGGCCTGATTGGTGGAGTGCTGCCTGGATGGTTGATCTTCTGAAAGGTTCTCCCATCTCCACAAGGATACGCTGGAGCTCTGTCAGAGTGACCCTCGGGTTCCTGCTCACCTCCCTGGCCAAGGTCCGTCTTCCCCGATTGCTCAGTTTGGCCGGGCGGCCAGGTCTAGGAAGATTCTTGGTGGTTCCAAACTTCTTCCATTTACGAATGATGGTGGCCACTGTGCTCTTTGGAACCTGTAAAGCTGCAGAGATTTTTCCGTACCCTTCTCCAGATCTATGACACAATGCCTTGACACAATGCCTTGACACAATGCCTTGACACAATGCCTTGACACAATGCCTTGACACAATGCCTTGACACAATGCCTTGACACAATGCCTTGACACAATGCCTTGACACAATCCTGTTTCTGAGGTCTGCAGATAATTCCTTTGACCCCATGGCTTGGAGTTTGCTCTGACATGCACTGTCAACTGTGGGACCTTATATAGGCAGGTGTTGGCAATCCTCAATCATGTCCAATCAATTGAATTTATCACAGGTGGACTCCAATTAAGTTGTAGAAACATCTCAAGCAGTATCAGTGGAAACAAAATGCACACTTGTGTACATATGATATTTTACATTTTGATTTTTAATAAATTAGCTCAAATGTCTAAAAACCTTGTTTTCACTTCATTATGGGCTATTTTGCGCTATTTTATGTAGAAAATGTAAAATGTGGAGAAGGTGAAAGGAGTGTGCAGGCTTTTCGGCTTGACTGTATATAAACTGTGCTCATACTGACCTTCTGATATGATCATTACTCTGATTATAACCAGGTTATTAATATTCTCATTATTATTATTAGATCTATTATTAATAATAATAATAATAATAATAAGAAGAAGAAGAAGAAGAAGAAGAAGAAGAAGAAGAAGAAGAAGAAGAAGAATAAGAAGAAGAAGAAGAATAATAATACAATCATTTTCACCATAATTATATGCTTCTTTTCGTATTTGTTTTCTGCAAATTAAAATTTTCACGGTAAAAAAGGCCTTTTCTAGAAACACAAAAGCAACAACAACAACAAAAAACACTGTTAAACTCCATAACTTAAAGTAAAACCTAATCCTTAAATATAGGCTATTGAACTAGGGACTGCGAGTGTGGTAAATCAACAGTCCACTTTGAGTCACAATACACTACCATCTATTGAAGTACAAGTGAATGAAATGCTCCATCTGAAAGTCAGGCTTGGTAACAGCTGGTTTAATTGTTATCAGGGTATTACCGCTTTTAATTTAGTTATTTTAGCAGTGAACCCTGTTCTCATAGGCGGAGGGTGAACCAACTGCAGGGTAAAGTAAGATTAGGGCGGGGTAGGTATCCACCTTCGTGCTCGCGCACGCAGTTTTTGCATCAATTTCACCGTAACTACAGTTTTATGAGTACCAGAGCCCATGCAGGCTTTGGTTGTAAAGTAGTCTGTATCGGGAGACATAAAGCCATCCACGAAAATGACAAGCAAAAGTCTATAACGTAATTCTGTGCGAAATTCTCTAAAACAGTTTTTTTGTGTGTGGGAAATTTTTTTGGCAACTCCCGTTCACGAATGTGTTTTTTCTTTTCGTTTTTGTGATCCGCTGGCGTGCTTTCGTAACTCCGACATTTTAGCTTCTGACAATAACATAGCCACCACAGACGTAGCCTAAATATGACTTTGAAAACCCATTGCATGAATCTGACCAAACTACGGGTAGCCTGTATGTTTTTTTGCTTTTTGTTAACAAATGAATGGATGAATGAATGAATAAATAAAATTTATCTGACCATACAACCAATTAACAACAATATTTCAAGTGAGTCACTCACTGGCAAATTACAACATTATATTCTGGCCATGTAAACCTGTGCATTAAAGCACCCCTGACGATCACATTTTCACGTCATATTGATAGGCTAATCATTTAAGCGAAGATATAGTCTATGCGTGATTTGTTTTTTTCTATCGGCATGGCAGCCAATACACACATAATTTATAACATTTTTTATTTATATTAACAGAGAGTGTGACAGTATGTCCAGAAATGCTCCGTGATTCCGTGATGATACTTCAGCTTGACTGCCGCTTCGGCTTCACTGACAGGACAACGCGTTGATAATTGCCAACAAACCAACTAACTAGTACAGGTAGTCCAACCATGCAGCAATCGGCTACACGCTGCCGACCAGCTTAGTTACCTCCTCCGCAGTAGGCAGTAGCTAGTGGATTGAGTGAGCTAACTCGACCTCAAATCCTCTATCGCTAGCATTTGTATTTATATTTAATAGCCTACATTATTTTAATTGTCATGTCCGGCCAGGGGAAGGAGTCTGTATCGGGCAATGCCTTCCCCTGCTTTACACACCCTCCGCCTATGCCTGTTCTGGAATAAACCTGCCAATGAATGAATGAATGAACGAACTACAGCTATATACTACAGATGAGGGGTTCTCCACTTTATGTAGACTTTATGTCAACAGGCTCCACGTAACTGAGCTGAGTAGCATCAAAATTGTTTTATTTAGTTGCTCCACGTAACCGAGTTGAGAAGCATCGGAACTGTATTATTTAGTTGATTTAACTAAACTAGCCTACACCAGCAGTGTTAAATATATACAGGCATTTTTGTTGGGCATCTTGCATGTGATTTTTAGACAGCGATTGGTGATGCAAGTGGTAACGCACAGAGCAGAATACCATGGCAACAACACCTTCTGTTAACACCAACGACCGAGCTAACCGCAAAGGGCGCAAGGGTTGGGACTTAATTCGGTGGGCTACGATGTGCTCACGCCCAAGTACCTATTTCTAAAATACTTTTATGCTTACAAGATAGCTTACAGGAAATTTCCGATGCGCGCATCCAAGTTACTGAAACACGACGCATCTGACATTTCGCTGTAGCTAAAGGTCCGGAAATTGCTGAGGCCCTATATTTTCCACACCAAGATTTCAAAACGACCAAAGGAGGTAAAAGGGCACTAAAATGTTAAATGCCAGGCTAACTAAGCAGCACTGTGATTGAATAAAGACTGAAAGACTCTACCCTGTGTTACTTTAATGAATGACTCAAATCAAATATATTGTTTAGACAAATAAATGCACATTTTCTGTATGAAATTATATTGTAGTGCTTGGCGATGATCCGTTGGAAACAGGCACATACACACACACACACACACACACACACACACACACACACACACACACACACACACACACACACACACACACACACACACACGATCATTTTCTTAGGCTATATGATGACATGATCATTGTATGCATGGCATTATTATGGTATTGTCCACCGCGTCAGCAACATTGTGTAATTTTAGAAAATTCAATAATGCAATAGTGACTAGCTCAAAATTACGGTTGGCTGGGGGGAATAAAGCATTTTGTAATCCGAGCGCACCCTCTAGCGGCAGAAATGTGTCACGGCCGTGACCAGAGTGACCACGCAATGGGCCCTTTAATCCTCGATGTAAAAACTTTACTAAACACTGTTTTGACTTTTTTTCATTGGGCAGTTTTACATCGTTTGGAGATATTGTTGTTCCAATCCCAGTACTAGTCAACAATAGTTGTTGTTCATGATTCTAAAGTAGCCTAACTGGGAAGCGGACTTGTAACATAAATGTTGCACATTCTGAGAAATAAAGGTACAGTGTGGGTACATTTTTGTCCTTTAAGGAACAAGTTCCCCAAATTTACCCTGAAAGTATACAATAATGTTCTATTTGGTAAGTAACTTTTATAATCAAAGAAGGCACAAATGAACTATGTATGACAAGGGGTGCAATTTTCTGGAGCTACCTATAGGCTATAGGGTACCACCCCAGTGACAGGAACTTTTTCGTACCTTTCTTTCTGAGTGTGCACATACTAGGCTATTCCCATTAGGACACTGTAGGCTAATGTACTTAAACCGGATGGCTTCAGTGTGCAGCTGTAATGATGGATAGGCCTACTGGCTCTGGAATCTGGATAAGGGCGTCTGCAAAAATTCCTGTAGGCTAATGCAATGTAATTTTCTATTTGGGTGTTTTCTGTAGGCTGCGCCAGTCCTTTCAGCAAAGATGAATGGAAAAAAAACGATATTTTTGATACAGCTATAGGCCTAATTGATGAGTTCCTAAAAGCATATTCGTGGGAACACGATGATGCTCGCAGAGCCACTGAACAGGTGTTTTGGGCAAGACAGTAGACACCCCAATGCTGCGTTGTCTGTTCACTTCCAGCCCAGAACTGACGATAGGCCTACTCCAACCTGTCTCTATTGGCTACCAGAGGGCTGTTTCGAGGTCACCTCTAATCTGCAAATCTGCTTTTCTCCCTTTAGCGGTCTTACCGCCGCCTTTCCCCGCGGTGTTGTGACCTACCTATATCGCTGTAGCGTAGTAGAAGCGAGGGAATGACATGACAGTCACGTTAAACCATATAGCCTACGGTCCTGTGGCGCGTTATTCCTCATGAAGGCCATCGACTACAAAGTGACTCGATGGGAAAAGCAAGGGGTTGGATTAAGCCTATAGCTTATAAGGAATAAACAACCAGGATGAGCTGAGTGCGTCGGAGCCTTCCAAGTGAGAAAGTGACGGCAGCACCCAGGATAACGTCAGGGCATTTCATAGTAGGCTAGACAGAAGTTTTTACTGTATTTTACTGTAGCCTACTGACACATTTCAGTAATGTATGTTCAGATTGATGTCGCTTCCTTTCAAAACGAAAGTCGTTGGAACTGGGATCAGAGCCAGTGGTCGACTTGTAGATGAGTGATACAGTAAATTCACAGTAAAATGTCCAGTGTTAATTCAAATCTAACAGTGTTAATTCAACTCTAGCAGTGTACATATGAGCCCACTCTGGCCAGATTAGGCTCATATGTACTCTGTTAGAGTTTAATTAAAACTGGACATTTTACTGCGTAGAAATGGTTGCGACCAACTGTTGCCTGCAATGCCCATCTATAGCTGCTTAAGGTAGTGGCTGTGGCGGCAAATTGGTTTAGACCGTGGACTGTAGAAGGTTTAGATAACGACCGATAAATTAGCGAGTGGTAGCTCTGTAAAAAAATAAAAAATGTAAAAAAACCTGGTCGCACTCATAGACTGTATAGGTCGCACTTTACCGTCTTCATGGACTGGCTGTTTTAAACAGGGAGTCCGAAAAGAGGTCGTAGTCGTATCAAGGGACATGGACCAAAGGGGAAGAACCCCCACCCACATTTTTCCACTGAAATAGTTGAAGTGACAGTTACAGTATGTTCTTACATATGCTAATAGGCTAATTGTGTGTTGACAAGGAGTAGGCTATGCAACACTAACACTGATGTTACTGACATTGCTCTTTTTATAAGTCACCCTGGATAGCCTACACAATAAAATGTTCAGTGTTAAATCAACTGGTACATTATGGTCCATATTGAACTCACGTGTACTCTGTTAGAGTTAAATGAACACTGGACATTTTATTGTGTAGCCTAAGAGTGTCTCCTAAGTGATTGTAATTTAAATGTTCCAATGCAATAGGTTCCAGTAACAGTTCAGTGCAAAGCCAGTTCTGATATTTTTTGAGTATGTTTGACTCTTAACAGATTAAATTTGTTCCCTATTGTAGGCTACTCCTATATCTCTGTTACAGGTGATTGTACATTGTGACTTTCACTTACACACACACACTGTTTGATCATTGCCCATTGTCAAATAATTTGGATTTAAAAAGAAAAAAAGACTTTGCATGCTTAGACATTGGCTGTTCCATTTCAAATGAAAATTAGTTGTTCATGCTTTTTCTGAGTCAAATTAAAATGTGTTGAGTGGACTAGAGCAGGGGTCCGGTCGCTGTCAATCCTATCCAGAAAGGGCTGGTGTGGGTGCAGGCTTTTGTTTGAGCCAGGCAGTAACACACCTGATTCTACTAATCAAGGTCCTTAGCTAAGACTCTAGTGGTTGATTAGTAGAATCAGTTGTGTAACTGCTTGGTTGGAACAAAAGCCTGCACCCACACCGGCCCTTTCTGGATAAGATTGAGTACCCCAGGACTAGAGTTTATATAACACAGCCTGTTGATTTGACGGAGAGCAGAATGGCGTTTTGTCTATTGTCAAACAGTTCTAACATGAGCGAGGCCGATGCTGCAGAACATATCTGTTGTTTCATTTTTTCATTCAGTATTACAATCTCAATGTTCATATGTCCCGTCTGCCGTTTGACCTTTTCCGTTCAGTCAAACATTACCTTTTTACCCGTTCTTCGCTCAAATAAATAACACGACATGAAAACCACGGACGTCATTGCTATCTATAAAATATGATATATAATATAATATGTAGGCCTACTTATTCTTTCTCGAAAAATACAGTATTTAATTGTTTCCCCACTACATAGAGTGTACCGTGATCATTTATTTGGCCCTACTTGCCTAATTGTTATACAATTTATTTTATTAATATTTGAATTTGTTTTTAAATATTTATTTATGAATGTAATACTGCTCATTTTTTGTTCTTTGCCATTATAATATACGCCACTAGATGGCAGACACGCTGTTTCTGTTTTGTTTAAAATGAGCATGGGGCTAGAAGCGCTCTAATACAATACTGATAACTCGCTGTGCCTTTGTTGGTGAACGAGAGATCAGGAGGGGCGAGGGGAGACTGGCTAGCGAAGTGGTCGCTGTTTTGTGCTCTAGGTTGCCCAATAACCACGGATTTATTGTAAGCTTGGCTGGAATCAAAAAGCGAACAGATCAAGCCTAAATATTGGAGCCACGTTCACGCGGGGGCGCGAGACGTCAGCTCGGAGGAAATGGAAGAATCTTCGAACAGTTTATAAAATCCAGCGGTGCGCATTTTACGAGGAGGTGAGAAATTGAACAGCTCATCAATTTATTTTGTGTAAAATTAAAATATCGCAGGTTCCCAGAGATCACCTGTTTTTATCCGAAAGACAACTAAGGTGTATTTGAAGGTATGCACAGCGATGCAGATAATGTAATTGCTGTCGACGCTCTTTCAGGATGTCAGTTAAGTTATTATTTGCTATTGTGTGCATATGAGACGAAACGTGACGGATGGGTGTAATGTTATGGTTAACGTCGCTGTCAATAACAATGCGCACGTTTCGGGTTGAGTGTTTTTAAAGTGACCATGCAGGGTCCGACTGTAACTTGCGGGAAAAACACGTGTGTAACGTCCCGTTCCCATCTAGTCCGTTTTCCGTGTTTTGCCATGTCCCTCCGTTTCATGTTTGATTCCCTTTGTCCGTGTTTTCCCCTTTGCTGCAGACTGGGCGTGTTCCCTCCGCTTGTTTCACTCCTTTTCCCCACTCTTGTCTCATCCTATCTCCTTTCCCCGTTGCAGCATGCATTTCCTCACTCCGCTTTGTCAATTACCCACTCACACATGTGCATGCTTTTCTTGATTGTTTCCAATTACACTCCCCTATTTAACCCACCTGCTGTCTGCCCTCCAGGGCTGGTGTATTACCCTTGTTGCTACTCTGTAACGTTGTTCATTTGTATCCTGGCCCTTGAATCCCTGTCCTTTGCTGTTAACTTCAGTTTGGTTCTGTCTCGGGGCTTTAATGCTCACTGCCTTCTGTTGTTGCTAACCAGTCCTGTTTGTTTGCGGTTCTTCTTGCCTGTATATTGCCTGTCTGTTTAACCACCACTCTACTGTTTCTGCCAGTCTGTAGCTGTTTACCACTCCCTGTTTGTGTTGCGGTATCTTCCGTCCAGTCCAGTTCCAGTTTGGAACTCGTCTCCTGTACCAAGTCCAGTTCCGGTTTGGAACTACCCCATGTTCCCGTTTGACTATCCTGTCCAAAGTCCAGTCCAGTTCCGGTTTGGAACAACTCCATGTTCCGGTGATCCAGTTCCTGTGATCCCGTTCCTGTTTCCTGTCCTGCCCAGTTCCGGTTGGAACTCGGGGGTTCCGGCATCAAGTCCAGCTCCGGCTTGGAGCACATTCAAGTCCCGGAGAAACTCCTGACCTTGCGATTATTATTGTTTATTATTCTGTGTACAGCTTGGGACTACCCCCAGCTGCAATAAACTCCCTTTTCTTGCACCTCTGCCTCCTTGTCGTGCGATTAGGTCCAGCCCCCCGCCAGGGTCGTGACAACGTGCCTGCCATCACCAGCTCGCGGTAACATTGGAATGTTTAGGGAGTATAATGTGCTCGCTGTTTTCAGCGTTTCTTGGGGGGGAGCAATACTTTTGTTATGCAATCCCTTTGCTTTTGGTTTTAGCTGGCATTTTCAGCGAGGCAGTGTCGCGAAGCACTTAATTTGAAAATAATCGTGTGTAATTGCGCCAAATGGCGACTGGAAAGGATAGAACCAAAGGAAGCTTTGCAATTCAACAGTAGAACAGAAACGACAAACGTCTTTGGCAAGCTGGTGTCATTCACTCCGCCGCAAGAATTGGGGAATTATTTCTGTTATGATGTTTCGCTGACTTCTGCATTTGGACATAGATGTTAGGCCTAATGAATAAAGTGGTGTAGATAAGTGATGCAGAAAAAGTAATGTCAATATTTTTTTTAATATGTATCCATTTGCTTTGGTTCTACGTGTAGCAACTGAGCACATAGCCACTCCCTGCTTTGATTTGTAGCTCGTCGTAGTTTGTTGTTCCGTTCATGTTTGTTTAAAGATTTTTTACGCAAGAAGAACGGTCGCTTAGCCTATGATCCCAAATGCTGCTCTTCAGGAACAAACAAAAAAACGAACTTCGGCGTAGCAGGCAGTTTCTGCACGAATTTAGTTATTCTTAGACTGAGCAGAGCGGGGGGAGATCCATGTCCGCCGTAAAACAGACGCAGATGTTGGGTATTATTCGTAACCGACAGCCAGCCTTTGATGTGGAACGGGGGTTGTGTTTCTCATTCAGGTGGAGGTAGTTTTGCACAATTGGGTCCGCCCACGAGGAGGGAGCGGTACACGTCTCTTGAAATAGAACACCGTTCTACAGCCCTGTGGTTTTGTCTGGTCTTGCAGATATATTTTTAAGACGATGCATAGCGGCACAGAAACGCATCTGCTTCCTTTCATCGTATTTCACCTTTCAACGTATATGTTTAACGCTCGCTGTCTTTCCGGAGTCGAGTGTAATGTGAAAATGAGCTCATTTTCCCCTCGAACCCGAGAGGTGCGATGCTGGGACCAGGCTAATTGCATTCGCACACTTGTGCCATATTTTCCAATTAGAGCGAGGCGTTACAGGTCGACAACATAAATTGGATTGCTCTTGGAAACGCACATACACCAGAGCGCACGCACAAGCGTGCGCACACACACATAGGTAATATAACCATTGCCAGGTCTGGGAGCTGTCGGGGCCAGCCAGATCTTTTGTCGTCATGGCAACGCTTCAGGGGCCTAGCGTCGGGAGTCAAATCTTCGCTTGAGTTATCCCCCGAGAAGCTCTACTCCCAATATCCCTGTCCTTCCTCCTTGTCACACACTTACAGCCGAGACAGTGGATGGCATATGGCGTCCATTTACGTGTTTATTTTTTGTTAAAGCTGTTTGACGTCCTGTTGTCCCCCGTGTTGAGTTATTATCGTTTCTCTCAGCGCTTCTTATTGTGCCGTTTCCTTGGCATCTTCCATAAACAGTCCAATGTTTTCTTCTCACGTTTTATTCCTATTGTTGCATTTAAATTCATGTTTGCATTTTAAATTCTTGGGGTAATAAATAGTCTTGCGCCGGGAGATTTGCACCTTTTTCCCTTGCTTAGCTACATAATCTGTACCATAGTAGCACTTTGAATTTTTGAGCAGGGTTTTTTTTTTCCTTAGGGGGGGTGGGGGTGGCGTTGGTTAAGTAGAAAAGCCCTGCTAAGAAATGTGCACTGCCTGGACTAATGACAGTGGAGTGTGAAACAGCAAAATATTTGAAAGCTAGTGATGAACTAAATAATGGGTGAAGCTGTCAATCACAGACGTGTCAGGTTGCGTATTTCTGGGCTGTTTGTCATATGAAAAGCAGAATGCAGTAGTTGGCAGTGAAGTGTAGTATAGCGGTTTAGGAAATGGGCTTGTAACTCGGAGATTGCAGGTTTCAGTCCAACATGGGCCAAAGTCATTGTGCCCTGTTGTAAGATGCTTTGCCTGAATTGCTTCAGTGCAATACCCAACTTGGATCGCATGTAAATAAAATAAGTTGCTTTGTAAGGGCATTTGTTAAGGAGAATTTTACTGTATTAATGAATGGATATAAAACAGGCTTGATTCATCTTTTTTTCTATAGAATACTTTGCCATATTGAAGTGTGTGTTCGCGTGTGTTTGTGCGTGTGTCTCTACAGGATGGGACGTGGAGAACGGTAGCTCTGACGGGATCCAGCCCGACCTGCTAGTCTCCCTCACCGCCCCCAAAAAGGCGGCTGTGCACTTCTGTGGTCGCTACCACTACCTGGGGGGTCGTTTTGTGCCCCCCGCCCTGGAGAAGAAGTACCAGCTCAACCTGCCTCCATACCCGGGCACTGAGTGCGTCTACCAGCTGCCATAGAGCCTTATAGTCAGACCTGGGGTAACAAAACTGGGATTTGTCGGTTGTTACCAAAGTATTCTGTGATTGGTGGAGCTCCTATTTGTTTTCTAGCTGTAAGGTGATGTCACAATCATCTGATTGGCTTCCTGTAAATGGTGACGGGAAAATGGTGCCCCATTAAACAAAAATGGGCAGAGCTACCATATGTTATCACTTTCAATGGCAGACGGGTTTGAACCAATCATTATGTTCTGCTTTGGCGAGTCTTTTGATTGGTTCAGAACCACTCAGAAATTGACAGCTAATTGTAGCCCCACCCATTACGGGTTCACTAAACCGTCAACTTATTGAGTAACTTAATGTGTCTGTGAAGTATGAGGCTCAGAGTGGTTCTATTGTGAATTGGTGGAGTGAAGGGATTTGGGCAAATCAGAATTGCACAATTAAAAAGTAATTATGCAACAACAACAAAAATGTGGTTTTGGTGATTGAAGTCCACCCACGCGATGTTTGTGAGAAAAGCTGTTGTTTTGGCCCTGGTTTTCAGTGCTCTGCCTGCTGGCAGGTTTATCGTCTCTATGGTTACTGTGTCGCAATCCCATTGGTTCTATTGCTTCTATTCTGCCAGTCATTGTTCATGTGACACATATAGTTACTTAATTCCAAAGGAAGGATTTTCATGTAAAAATAAAATAATAAAATAACAAAATAATGTGATGATGCAATGTATTAGCCTTCCGAAAATGTCCTGAAAAAACTGAAGATTGATTTAAGGAAAGAAGAGGCATTTTGTTGGTACATATTTGGTTTTGATTACATATTTATTGGAACCACAGAGTCACAGAAATGCGTATACGTTCAATGTTTCAAGTAAATTGCAGTTTGTAGGCCCTATGCATTGTTTTTTTTTTCGTGAAATGAGTGTCTACCATAGACTGTATAAAAATAGGTGTCTACACATTTTACGTTATATATGGGTATATATATATATTATATTATATATATTAACGTGCGCCCACTAGAGGGAGCAATTGTCCACTTCTTGATTCTGTGTGGACTAAATTATAACGTAACTGTTATATCTTACTGTTAAGGTTTTTATTCATTGACTTCTGTAATTTTCATGAAAACAAAATGTTTCAGCTAATTTTTCAAGAAAAGTTTAAAATAGTTAATGAACAGGAGATTTCAACAGTCAACGGAAAGGAGACAGAATTTTGAATGTTAAAAAAACAGGGAGAAGTTCCTCGTGGGTCTATATCGGGTCTATATGTGTAATCTGACCAATCTGCATATCTACACCTGGCTGCTATACCATTATGCAAAAGGTCTATGAAAATCATATCATACTTGCAAATGTTGATTAGTAGGCCTAATATATTTGTATTCAATTATTATACAATCTCTCAATGTTCTATAGGCTGTACCTGCATCATGTATGTTAGGGAACTATATGAATTTGAGTCTGAAATGTATATGCTAGTTCTCACATTTTATTATAAGTTTCGTATATGGCATGTGTGATTTTTACAGACCTTTTTCATATGGGATAACTAGCTAGTCATCTCCATTATAGCCACTGCAAAAAACAACTGCTTGCAACAAAATAAAATTTCCAGTAGGCTATATCGGCGAAAACGATGACGAGTACATAAATTGTACAAACCACAATACACAGTTGCGTAGAATTTCTTGCCGGAAGCAGCACTTCAAATAATTGTGGGCACTTTTTTAAACGCTTGATTAATACAGCAAGCCCTTAGCAGTAACGTTATCGGTTTTACAATAACGAGATGAGATCGAGAGACCACACAATTCGGTCGGAACCGAAAAACTCCCGTCCTCATTTTGCAATGCCCAAGCAATTGGTCCCGACTCCCGACAAATAAGTTTTTTAAACGGTAGGCACGTACGCGCGTCTGGCTAAACTTGCTTCTTCCAAGCTGGCGTACTGCACCTCCTGTAGAAATAAAAACAACTCAGTCTTAGAATCTGTGGGTAAATGTTAGGTCAGAGAGATAAATGGACCGCTAAGGTAGCCGATTTCTTTTCTTCAAATTCAGATGTGACTTTCTCAACTTTGTCACGTCCCGTTCTCAAAAGCAGAGGTGATTGCCACTGCTTTTGCACTTTTAGCCTGAGCGTGAGACCGTGTCGTTAAACTTTCGCAGAAATGATGATGCCAATAAGTGCGTATTAATGTAGGCTAGGCTATACATACCGAAATAGTCCGATCAATCGCCAACCCACTTCCTTGCCTTCCTGTGAATTCCAGCAGTTAAGTTCAGCCGTTAAAACACATTTCTTTCCGTAAATGACAAGACCATTTGTGTGAGGAAAAAAAACACATTGAACAGTGTGGTGTTGCTGGTGCGTCTAACATTTGAAGCTCCACGCGGAAAAAAAAGAAAAGATATTGCCTTGATATTGCCCACCCTGTTCCGTTCGCGTTTCTCCAAGACTGGCACGTTCCAACATGGCGACTACATTGTTTATGCAGCTGCGCACCATTCACAGAAAAAATATCTATGTTGACCGACCGGCTCCAATGATCCAATAAGTGATCCAGAGTCCGATAAGTAGCCATAGGCCTACTATAGTAGAGTTAAAAGCATTCGATCAGAGTTGATTTTACACTGAACATTTCTCTGAGTAAGTAGGCTACCCATGAGTCCATAGTTTCGGAACTTTGTACAAACACGTCATGCCCTCTGGAATATGAATGATCATTTTATTGTGGTAAATGGCATTAATAAATCGCACTTACCAGAACGGTGTCTGTGCTCCGTGCCTGCGCTTCGTCTCTGTTCCCTGTAGTTGAGATGGAAAGTAGCCTATTACGCATTTACCCTCACCAGCATGGTTAGTTTTACGCGTTCCACACAGAACGGCAGAAGGTCAAGAATTGAATAGCTACGAACCCTGCGTCTCCATCACTTCTCACAGAACGCCCTGAAAAAATTTATATTAAAGCAATTAAAAGGATAGGCTACCCTCCACATGCAATGGAAATCAGAAATGTGTTTGCTTTTGTATTTACATGATAAATATTAAGCATTGGTGAAATGGAAAAAAAAAAAAAAAAAGTCAAATGTAAGGTGGCTGTAAAATTTAGTGATTTTTATTTATCCTCTAAGAGCCAATAAAATATAACCCATTGGTCAAATATATTGCTTATAAGGACTATGCGCATTGTGATTTCAATGCAGGCTCACATACAAAAAAAAGAGTAGCCTTTAACGTTTCGACTCAAATTTCAGCTTGAAATTTTAGTTTGAACATAGCTATTTTTACAGCATTGTAATGTAAGTAAAATAGATCATTCACAGTAACTGTGAAATTCAAGTATCTTTATTTACCGCGATGCAAGACGACAGCAATGGAGATCGCCACGATGATGGTTAGCCCCGCCCCTGCAGCGAAGGCTCCGTAGAGGAGCACCGTACACACGTCCCTGCTCTCTGCAACACGGGATTCAGAAAGCAAAATTCACCTGTGACTTGGGGTGGGGTTCGGGAGGGAGGCCCTCTGCGCTGTAATATACTTTTTAGATAAAACATTAATGCATACATTTCACAACAATTTATAGAAATAGCCCTATATATTGCAATATCTGCACGTGGCGATAATTCGCAGATTTTCCCACACATTGTGAAGTGTTGCAATATCTTTTCTGACCTTGATAATGTATTTACTCTCATCATATTGCCATGTATTAATTTTCCAAAAAACTGCACCATCCAACTGGAGATCCCAGTGAACCAGGCTTGATCGAGCCAACTTAACGTCACTTGGTATGGGAAGCCTGCTTGCTCTTTGTCAACGATGGTGGATTCTTGGAAAGGTGTCTGTTCACACAGAGATGCAAACAAAAGCATTTCCACAAATGTCACTGAATACGAACACCTTAGACAAATCAGTTAGTGATTAAAAGTAATTAATTTTTCAGTTGGGACAAGTAGGGTCTCTATTAGGCAAGACTTAGAGATGCAAAACAAGGTTTTCATGCAGTAGATTATTGATATTTATTGTCCTGAACTGACATTCTCAATTATGTTTCATCTTTATCTATTATATTCAAATGGTTATGAAATATATATATATATATATATATATATATATATATATATATATATATATATATATATATATCACTCAAAAAGATATTTAGGCCCAAAAGTAAAAACCTATGCATTTCAATTACATGTAAATTTTCCATCCAATTTGATCATGTAACTCCAATGTCAAAGATGACATTTCAATCCAGATTTCAAACAGATTTATGTTGTCTTTAATTTATATGGATAAATAAAATGTTTTATTTTTATTTCTATATACGTTTCATTTAAATTGTATGCTTAATGTTAATGAATTTTTTTGAGTGAATACATCTCAATAGTGTCATTCCTCTTTTACTAAAAGTTTAAAATGGATCAATTTGACCCAAACCGAACACAAAGATTAATAAGTCTGATGACTAAAAAGCTTAATCCTCATATTATGTTCACACTTTTTAAAGTTTAAACTGACACAAAACTATTGTAATAGAAATATATTGACACTTTCTGTGTCACCTTTTGTGTGTCTCCAAATTGACTAGCCTTCAACTGTGTTGAAACATCTCATTTTAGAGCCTGGGGTAAGTGAAAGTTTGTGAAGTTTAAACCCCTATGGGAAAGTGCCATGAGAATCACCCACAAAAAATCAGAGATAAAAACAAAAAATATATATGAATTTTCTTACATTATATACAGCTACCGCACAAATTACCCCACACAACGCCTTTGTAAACAAAGTTGGTACAGGACCTGAAAATATGGCATTATGTTTATTGCATGTTTACTGCGCATTTCATCCCAACAAATTAGGAAAAGTCATATTGTATCCAAATTAAAAAATAAGGTTAACTGATTTTTAAGAGACGTCAAACATTGACTCAGGTCAAATTGATCCGGAGCATAATACAAGAGTTAATAAATCTGACAGCTAAAAATCTTAAGTTTACCTTTGCGCAGACGCATTTTAAGCAACGCGTTCCTTTTCATAAATAAGGTCATACATCTGATTAAATGAGTGGGGAATCAGATTAAAATATGCAGGCTATTCAGATAACTGTCACGATTCTAGCTTGTCATGTCATGTTTTCTGTTTCATTAGATTTCTTGTAATGTCACGTATTGTGTTTAGTCTAGTCACGCCACGTTTTATGTTTTATTCTTAAGTTTCATTTTTATGTCATGTCACGTTTCATGTTTGATAATTGTTACGATTTATTTTCTAGTCTTGTCATGTCACGCGTTATATTTGATTCATGTTACGTTTCCCGTTTAGCATACACATTTCCGTGTTTTTCCGCAGCCTTGCGTTCATGCTGTTTCTCGCTCTCTCTTGCTGTCACTCACGCTTCCCTAATTGTTTCATTCTCCCGTGTCTATTTACTAATCTACTAACATTAGATCAGGATTGGGTAATACTAACTCTCTAACCATGTGTTCATGTTTACCTTACGTTTCTCGTGCATGTCATTTACTAATTTACTAACGCTACGTCAGGATAGGTTTATTACTAACGATTACTAATTACCTTGTTACCTCGTCAGCCTTCCACACCTGATTTCCATTCGCATGCTGCTCTCAAGCTAAGTGTCTGCACCTGTCTACACCTGCATTTAAGCTCAGTGTTCATGTTTTGTTTTCGCGAAATTGTTGCGTCCTGTTTTCAGTGCACTCTTGAGCGTTTTTCCAAGCCTTTCTTTTGTTTACGATCCAAGCCTGTTTTTGACCACTGTTACTGACTTCTGTTTTGTTGACCACTGCTTGCCTGTACCACGAGATATTGCCTGCTGTCTTTGTACTTTTGCCCCGCGGAGCGGACTCCGGTCTTGACTCTTGCACCGTCTTCGACCTCGAGCCTGCCTACCGTCTGCCTGTACTACTGCCCCGCTGACAGCTACTCTGGTTACTGGACTTTTTGCATGGTGTACCGATTCCGATACTGCCTTCTCCCTCGGTACTGTACTTTGTTTTTTTTGGCTGGATTACCCGTTTATGAACATTGCTTGTTTTTTGACTACGCTCTTTGGACTTTCCTTAAATAAAGCCCAGACGGGACCTTATCAGTCACTGCTTCTGAGTCGTGCAAACCCGTCTCAATAACAGCACTAACACTCACTACGGTGGGCACACTGACACAGGCCGGATAAATACTGCTATAGATAACGCACTCATAAGTATTTGGACATTGACGAATTTTTTGTTTTGGCTTTGTACTCCAGCACAATGGATTTTAAATGGAGCGGTGATTTTAAACGGCTGTAAGTCATCAAGGGTGACAGATTAAACTCACTGGCCGACTAAAAACAAAAACGCAAAAGTGTTCACCAGCAAACCTTTGAGGTGGTTAAATCTAGATATGATCCAGTTCAACTGAGGGTTCATGTTATTTTCTATAACTAATACCTATGTGTGGTGACAAGTTCAGATCACTGCCTGGTAAGCAGGTCAATCAAACCTAATTAATAGAAACAGGAATTAAACCAGTGCCGTATATATACAGGGGTGTAAACACCACCTTTGCCTATTATAAATTATGAATGGCTGGTAGTCTGTATAGTCTGAAACCGTAGCTATAGCAAACTAAAATGTTCAGTGTTAAATCAACTGTTATAGGACCCTTTTGGACTCATATAGTTACTCTGTTAGTTGAAATAACCCTGGACACATTTTACTGTGAATCCGGTGTTCATGACTGGCTGTAGATAAGCCTACGCTCATGGTTAGTTTATTAACATATCACTAAAAAAAGAACAAAACAGCATGCGTTTGTGAAAATTTGTAAGATTTACCTTCATTTTGCACGCTTTTGGAAGTGTTCTTCCCGTCAAACTCCACCACGCAAGTGCACACAACTCCTCTCTCCCACTCGTCCGCAAGAACCAGAACCTGGTTTTGGGTTGACTCCACGATCTCATCGCTGTCTTTTGTCCAAAGGGATTGGATCAACCCACTGTCCTCTTCCCCGTCTATCACCCAGAACACACGGACTTGAGACGGGGCGACTCCGGAGACCACGCACAGGAGAGGGATTACGGGTTGGATACTACGCGGCCAGAGGATGTCGACCGGTGGCGGCTCGGTTCTATTTCCTGTAGCGAAAAGTGATCAACCAAAGAATTACGTGGTTACAGTATGAATGAACGACAGGTTTAGGCCTATTGATAATGTGCTCACGCAGCACGTGGTTATAAATCGTATTGCACCAAATGGCGATGTCCGGAACAATTAATCAACCAATGGCCCATGAAACGCTGCATAATTTAGGAATAAGCAACTCGATCGCCATTGTGATATTTTTGGAAAACCGATTTGAGTCTATACCCAAGGCGGCTTAGAAAAGCATTTATTCACACTGCTCAAAATCTAACACACAAACACAGGAAGAAAATACGCAAGACCGCCAATCGGATAAAAAGACAATTTTACGCATGTATTTAAGATTATTATTAGGTTTTTCCCTTCTGTCACCTTGTGTCACTATTACAGTTGACCCGCTGCCGAAGACGATCATCGTGCCATGCACCATTGAACAGTAGTAAGTCCCGGAGTCATCAACTGTTGCGCTTATAATGGCGAAAAAGCAATCTTTCTCCTGTCCGCCAGTATTGATGTTCTGAAGGTGGATCAACTTTTTGGTCCTGGAGTCAATTCTCGTCCAAATAACGGTGTAGCAATGTGTACCTACTACATTCGTACTACACTGTAATCTGACGGAACCACCATCCTCCACCTTCACCAACTCTGGAGACTGGACAACCGCTGTATTCTGGGCTGTAAAAAAATGTAAAGAAGAAGAAACAACAAACAAACATGCGTTTAGAAACACTTTCCAAACCCTTACCAGACTATGCATCATATAGTAGGCTACATGTATTCATTTTGCATGCAATAAATCGTAGTAGGCTACAAATTCTTTAACTAGACTATAAGATATATAGACTATTTTGTTATCTTTAAATATACGCATGTCCGTCCTGAATTTTCGCAAATTTTTTTTTTTGTTATAGGCTATGAAAGCGGAATTACATAACTCATTGAATGTGTTCACATATATTTACAAATATAAGGAATATTATTATGGTATATAATTACAGGATATTAGAGTCAATTTTACAACAGCCTGAATTATATAGCCTATACTTTTTCATTCATCGACGTTAAACATTGAAAATGTCTAGTTCTGTTCTGCGGAGGTGCCATATTTTGCACGTCATCACAAAACACGTTTTATAAAAATTGATAATAAAACAATTTTAAAGGTGCATTTTTTTAAAATGTGTCACATTTTGCGCAGTTCTTACAGCAAAATAAAGGCTGTGATTATAAGTCTATAGTCTACAATATTTATGTGCTTATGCACTTTTTCAGTTTTAATGAGAAATTAAAAAAAATTTATACAATAGATTGCTTTTATTAGTAAATTTAATTCTTTTTAAGTTTATACATTTAAGTTCAGTATATATTAGGCTACCTTCGGTGACATTTCACGTAGGCTATAGCTACTGTGTGAGTCCGTGAAATAGTCTTCCATGGCGTTTTTTTATTGCCTATACGCGGCAACTATGTAGACTATCTAGCTACTTTTCGTGTAGCTACAAAGCGATCCAACGAGTTACAGGACCGATTCGAAAATGCATTAAGCTATGTTTTGCATTAAGAAAAAATACACCTACATGTAGACTATCTAGCTTCTTTTCATGTAGGCCTAGCTACAAAGCAATCTCAGCGATCCAACGAGTTACAGGACCGATTCGAAAATGCATTAAGCTATGTTTTGCATTCAGAAAAAATAACAGCTGCAACTGGAGTGATGCTAAAGCATTTTTAAGCTAATTAAAAACTTACCTTTCACAGCATAGATGTAAAAGAGTAGCAGTAACCTGGCGCGCATTTTGAGAGTCTTTCTGAATTTGTCCCAGTCCATGCCCACCACATGAAACAATTCCGTCAGAAAAAAAAAACATTCTTACGGGCTAGCGAGCGTCTTGCCAGACCACAAAGACGATACAGGAAATGTTCTGCACCTATGCGATTCAATATGCGTAAGCAAACACACAAAGGCTGTCTTTACATTAAACAAGGCAATTCTCGAATCGTGTGTTCATATATGTAACCTACACTTCTAAAACGCATACGTGTGAATAAGCTATGCGTCCAAATCAGATGAGATCACATAGAGTGTGAGGAAATTGAGCATAAGCACGAGGCTTAAATAAAAATTAAAAAAATTAGCCTGCCAAGTTTGCCTCATTGACCTGTGCTATAGCCCATGTGTTCAGCCTACATTAGTGTAGCTAGTTTATATTTTCGTATAGAAGAAAACTGGGAGGGTTTTCTGTAACTGAAGGAATGTTGAAAATAGAGCAATTATCATCATCCTTAAATAATGCCATATATATAAACTGTGCTCATACTGACCTTCTGATATGATCATTACTCTGATTATAACCAGGTTATTAATATTCTCATTATTATTATTATTATTATTATTATTATTATTATTATTATTATTATTAGATCTATTAATAATAATAATAATTATTATTATTATTATTATTATTATTATTATTATTATTATTATTATTATTATATAATAATAATAATAATAATAATACAATCATTGTCACCATAATTATATGCTTCTTTTCGTATTTGTTTTCTGCAAATTAAAATTTTCACGGTAAGAAAGGCCTTTTCTAGAAACACAAAAGCATCAACAACAAAAAAACACTGTTAAACTCCATAACTTAAAGTAAAACCTAATCCTTAAATATAGGCTATTGCACTAGGGACTGCGAGTGTGGTAAATCAACTGTCCACTTTTTAGTCACAATACACTACCATCTATTGAAGTACAAGTGAATGAAATGCTCCATCTGAAAGTCAGGCTTGGTAACAGCTGGTTTATTTGTTATCAGCGTATTACCGCTTTTAATTTTGTTATTTTAGCAGTGAACCCTGTTCTCATAGGCGGAGGGTGAACCAACTGCAGGGAAAAGCAAGATTAGGGCGGGGTAGGTATCCACCTTCGTGCTCGCGCACGCAGTTTTTTTGCATTAATTTCACCGTAACTACAGTTGTATGGGTACCAGAGCCCATGCAGGCTTTGGTTGTAAAGTAGTCTGTATCGGGAGACATAAAGCCATCCACGAAAATGACAAGCAACAAGTCTATAACGTAATTCTGTGCGAAATTCTCTAAAGCAGTTTTTCGTGTGTTTTTTTTTTTACCATGATACGTTGATAAAAGATGGTATAAATGACAAAATATAGTCAGTAAAAAAATGATAAGTTCACTAAAATAAAAAAATAACTTCTAATGGTAGCCTTGCAACTGTAGGTTCCACTTAACTGTGGTTAACGTTATTGTTATAGCAGTACCTAGTGGTAAAAGTTGGTACCTATAGGAATTTTAGGTTCTAGGTTTGGTTCGGATTTGTGTAGTATTCGCCTGGCCCGATCCCACCGAACCCGACCAGATAATGCAAAAAGCCATGTCTAAGCATTACACATTGGTAAAAGATAGATAGAAAATATAGATTAATTTCAGCTGAATTGACCACCAGGGCAACAACTGGGCTATCACAGCCAACTATTTCCAATTGGGCCTAAACAATGCACAATTAATAAAATAAAGCAAAGCACTGGTTGAATGGAAAAAGGTTTGAAAAACCCAGTTAGCTTGGGAATCTTTTTTAGCAACGCCCGTTTACGAATGTGTTTTTTCTTTTCGTTTTTGTGATCCGCTGGCGTGCTTTCGTAACTCCGACATTTTAGCTTCTGACAATAACAAGCAAAATCAGCACATGTAAGTACGCGTAGCTTATAGCCACCACAGACGTAGCCTAAATGTGACTTTGAAAACCCATTGCATGAATCTGACCAAACTACGGGTAGCCTGTATGTTTTTTGCTTTTTGTTAATAAATGAATGGATGAATGAATGAATAAATAAAATTAATCTGACCATACAACCAATTAACAACAATATTTCAAGTGAGTCACTCACTGGCAAATTACAACATTATATTCTGGCCATGTAAGCTTGTGCATTAAAGCACCCCTGACGATCACATTTTCACGTCATATTGATAGGCTAATCATTTAAGCGAAGATAGTCTATGCGTGATTTGTTTTTTTTTCTATCGGCATGGCAGCCAACACACACATAATTTATAACATTTTTAATTTATATTAACAGAGAGTGTGACAGTGTGTCCAGAAATGCTCCGTGATTCCATGATGATACTTCAGCTTGACTGCCGCTTCGGCTTCACTGACAGGACAACGCGTTGATAATTGCCAACTAACCAACTAACTAGTACAGGTAGTCGAACCATGCAGCAATCGGCTACACGCTGCCGACCAGCTTAGTTACCTCCTCCTCGCAGTAGGCAGTAGCTAGTGGATTCAATTCAATTCAATTCAATTTTATTTATATAGCGCTTTTCACAGATGACTGTCACAAAGACGCTTTACAGAACAGAAAGGGGAGGAAAGGGGAAATGGGAAATGCCAGCTCTAAGCCAGCTCTAAGCCCCCAGATAGCAGAGGTAAAAACTCTAGTAGGAGAGAAAAACCCTCATACTGTGGCGAGAAAAAACTCCCCGATGGGAAGAAATCTCGAGAGGAACCCGGCTATTGGGGGGATGCCCATCCTCCACTGGCCTATGGGTTGATTATGTCATAGGGAGGTATTCGATATAGATGACTCCATCATGTAGAGATCAGCAGTGGCAGGTGGGGGGCGCCTAGCTGGTCTTGGGCTGGAGCTCCGGGCCAGGAGGGGGGGCGGGGGAAAGACGCGGGAAACTCTGGAAACTTGGGCTAGAGCTCCGGGCAGGTGCCCAGAGCAGGGAAGAGGAAAAAAAAGAAAAAACATTGTTAGGGGGTTCAGATGGTAGCAGAACAAGCGCAGCAGGAGAGACAGAGGTGTCTGCTGCGATAAGGAAACCCCGGCAGAATAAGGCTATGGCAGCATAGCTAAGGGCTAAACAGAGGCAGGGGCCAATACAGCCATGAGGGCAGGCTTGAGACAGTCACCACTAGACCATGACCGGTCGAGCTTAACACAACACTACCAATAATGATCCAGTGACAGCACAGACCGCTCAGTCCACCAGCGACTCTATAGCTAATGCCAGCCACCCACTCCTGCCCCTCAACTATAGGACAGACTAAAAAGATGAGTTTTAAGCCTAGCTTTAAATAGACTGACAGTGTCTGCACCCCGAACATGAGCAGGCAATTTGTTCCATAGGAGAGGAGCACGATAGGAAAAGGCTCTACCACCTATTGTACTTTTAGCTATTTTAGGAATAACAAGGAGGCCTGCGCCCTGCGAACGGAGCGTTCGTGAGGGATTATAAGGGGAAAGTAAATCCCTTAAATATAAGGGGGCAAGCCCATGTAAGGCTTTAAAGGTAAGTAATAGAATCTTATAGTCTATTCGAAATTTGATTGGCAACCAGTGAAGTGAAGCTAACACTGGGCTGATGTGTTCAAATCTTCTAGTTCTCGTGAGAATACGAGCAGCTGTATTTTGAATTAGTTGAAGCCCTTTCAGAGAGGACTGTGCACATCCAGACAAAAGAGCATTACAGTAATCTAATCTAGAAGTAACAAAAGCATGGACTAGCTTTTCAGCATCATGTAGGGACAGTATTTTTCGTATTTTTGAGATATTCCTCAAATGATAGAAAGCAACCCTAGAGATGTCTTTAATGTGAGTATCAAATACTAGATCTGGATCAAACATAACACCAAGATCTTTAATGACAGCACTTGAGGTGATTGAAATTCCATCAATGTTAGGCATATAGCCAGATAGTTTGCATCTCAGGGACTTGGGCCCCACCACCATTACCTCTGTTTTATCAGAGTTTAGTAAGAGAAAGTTATGGGTCATCCATTCCTTTATATCTATAAGACAAGCTTCCATTTTTGACAGCAGGACAATTTCATCAGGCTTGACTGATAGATACAGTTGGGTGTCGTCTGCATAGCAGTGGAAGTTAATGCCATGTTTACGAATGATTTGTCCCAGGGGAAGCATGTATAGAGAGAAGAGCAAAGGCCCAAGGACAGATCCTTGTGGTACTCCATATCTAACCCTAGATTTATAGGAGGAGTCATTGTTAAGATGCACAAATTGATATCGGTCAGATAAGTATGATCTAAACCAGGAAAGGGCCAGTCCACGGAGGCCAACAATATTTTCGAGCCTATCCAGAAGGATGAGGTGATCAACTGTGTCAAATGCTGCACTTAAATCCAGAAGCATGAGTACAGAGATATAGCCACTATCAGAAGCAAGGAGTAGGTCATTGAATACTTTGACTAGGGCTGTTTCAGTGCTATGAGAGGGTCGAAAACCAGATTGAAAAACTTCCAATATTTGATTAGGGTGCAAAAATGACCAGAGTTGTTTTGAAATGGCCTTTTCTATTATTTTAGAGAGGAACGGAAGGTTTGAGATAGGCCTATAGTTAGACAAGTCGTTTATATCCAAGTTTGGCTTTTTAAGAAGGGGTTTGATGACTGCACGTTTGAGAGTCGGTGGTATATGTCCAGAGGCTAAAGAAGCATTAACAATATGCAACAGTGGTGTTCCAATTACTGGCAGTAGCTCTTTCAGTAACTTCGTTGGAATAGGGTCTAGAAGACAGGTAGAAGATTTTGAAGAATTTACTATAGTATTAAATTCAGTGAGATCTATTGGAGCAAAGGAGCTCAGATAGGCCACCCGTCCATCTGACGATTCTGCACCCAGGTGTTGAGTGGACGGAGGGGCAGACCCTGTATGAGGGGTGGTAGAAGAACTTTGAATCTTGTCCCTGATTTTTATTATTTTGTCATCAAAGAAATTCATAAAGTCATTACTATTAAATGGGATTGAAACACAGGGATCAGCATGATTCTTAGTCAGTCGGGCAACAGTGTTAAACAGGTGCCTAGGATTGTTTCTATTTTCATCTATCAAAATAGAGAAATATAAGGAACGCGCTGTGATAAGGGCATGTTTATAATGGAGAAGGCTGTCTTTCCAGGCATGGAAGAAAACATGCAATTTAGAGGAACGCCATTTGCGCTCAAGTTGGCGTGAAGCTTGTTTGAGAGCACGAGTATGGTCATTGTACCAGGGAGCTAATTTCTTATTGCAGACTTTCCTCTTTTTAAGAGGTGCGATAGTATCCAGGGTTCTACTAAGTACGTTATTAATGTTGTCAGTCAGCTGATCAATTGAGTTTATGTCTGCATTTGTATACGCATTTTGGCTGGAGCCTAGAAAATCCCCACAGTGCACAAATGAGCCTGGGAGCTCATTAATAAAATCATTTGCAGATCTGGAGGAGAGCTTACGACTAAAGTAGAATGTAGTATCTGATGGCACATGACAGACTTGTGAAAGGTGAAAGGTAATTAAGTAATGGTCTGATAACACAGGATTTTTAGGCATGACTGTTACGTTTGCTATTTCTGTATTATACGTTAAGACCAGATCAAGAGTATGGTTATGAGAATGGGTGGACTGATGTATATGTTGATTAAAGCCAATGGGTTCAATAATTGACAAGAATGCAGATCTGAGAGGATCACCTTCACTATCCATGTGTATATTAAAATCACCTACAATTACTATTTTATCTGAATGAATAACCAGGCTAGAGAGGAAATCAGCAAACTCAAGTAAGAAACCACTGTATGGACCTGGTGGCCTATATAAAATGACAAGGGTAAAACTGATTGCTTTTCTGTCTGGATGTGCAAAACTGAGAACAAGCACTTCAAAACAGTTAAATTTGTAGGCAGATTTCAGAGTAGCAAAGAGATTAGATTTATATATAGCAGCAACACCACCTCCACGACCCGTCAAACGGGGAATGTGTGTATAACTGTAACCAGGAGGAGTGGATTCATTTAATGGATTGAGTGAGCTAACTCGACCTCAAATCCTCTATCGCTAGCATTTGTATTTATATTTAATAGCCTACATTATTTTAATTGTCATGTCCGGCCAGGGGAAGGCAATGCCAGGGGAAGGCAATGCCTTACACACCCTCCACCTATGCCTGTTCTGGAATAAACCTGCCAATGAATGAACGAACGAACGAACGAACAAACGAACGAACGAACGAACGAACGAACGAACGAACGAACGAACGAACTACAGCTATAAACTACAGATGAGGTGTTCTCCACTTTAAAATGTAGACTTTATGTGAACAGGCTCCACGTAACTGAGCTGAGTAGGCTAGCATCAAAATTGTTTTATTTAGTTGCTCCACGTAACCGAGTTGAGAAGCATCGGAACTGTATTATTTAGTTGATTTAACTAAACTAGCCTACACCAGCAGTGTTAAATGTATACCGGCATTTTTGTTGGGCATCTTGCATGTGATTTTTAGACAGCGATTGATGATGCAAGTGGTAACGCACAGAGCAGAATACCATGGCAACAACACCTTCTGTTAACACCAGCGACCGAGCTAACCGCAAAGGGCGCAAGTGTTGGGACTTAATTCGGTGGGCTACGATGTGTTCACGCCCAAGTAGCCTACCTGTTTCTAACATACTTTAATGCTTACAAGATAGCTTGCAGGAAATTTCCGATGCGCGCATCCACGTTACTGAAACACGACGCATCTGACATTTCGCTGTAGCTAAAGGTCCGGAAATTGCTGAGGCCCTATATTTTCCGCACCAAGATTTCAAAACGACCAAAGGAGGTAAAAGGGCACTAAAATGTTAAATGCCAGGCTAACTAAGCAGCACTGTCATTGAATAAAGACTGAAAGACTCTACTCTGTGTTACTTTAATGAATGACCCAAATCAGATATATTGTTTAGACAAATAAATGCACATTTTCTGTATGAAATTATATTGTAGTGCTTGGCGATGATCCGTTGGAAACACGCGCGCGCACACACACACACGATCATTTTCTTAGGCTATATGATAACATGATCATTGTATGCATGGCATTATTATGGTATTGTCCACCGCGTCAGCAACATTGTGTAATTTTAGAAAATTCAATATTGTAATGGTGGCTAGCTCAAAATTACAAAATTACGGTTGGCTGGGGGGAATAAAGCATTTTGTAATCCGAGCGCACCCTCTAGAGGCAGAAATGTGTCACGGCCGTGACCAGAGTGACCACGCAATGGACCCTTTAATCCTCGATGTAAAAAAATTACTAAACACTGTTTTGTCCTTTTTCATTGGGCAGTTTTACATAGTTTGGAGATATTGTTGTTCCAATCGTAGTACTAGTCAACAATAGTTGTTGTTCATGATTCTAAAGTAGCCTAACTGGGAAGCGGACTTGTAACATAAATGTTGCACATTCTGAGAAATAAAGGTACAGTGTGGGTACATTTTTGTCCTTTAAGGAACAAGTTCCCCAAATTTACCCTGAAAGTATACAATAATGTTCTATTTGGTAAGTAACTTTTATAATCAAAGAAGGCACAAATGAACTATGTATGACAAGGGGTGCAATTTTCTGGAGCTACCTATAGGCTATAGGGTACCACCCCAGTGACAGGAACTTTTTCGTACCTTTCTTTCTGAGTGTGCACATACTAGGCTATTCCCATTAGGACACTGTAGGCTAATGTACTTAAACCGGATGGCTTCAGTGTGCAGCTGTAATGATGGATAGGCCTACTGGCTCTGGAATCTGGATAAGGGCGTCTGCAAAAATTCCTGTAGGCTAATGCAATGTAATTTTCTATTTGGGTGTTTTCTGTAGGCTGCGCCAGTCCTTTCAGCAAAGATGAATGGAAAAAAAACGATATTTTTGATACAGCTATAGGCCTAATTGATGAGTTCCTAAAAGCATATTCGTGGGAACACGATGATGCTCGCAGAGCCACTGAACAGGTGTTTTGGGCAAGACAGTAGACACCCCAATGCTGCGTTGTCTGTTCACTTCCAGCCCAGAACTGACGATAGGCCTACTCCAACCTGTCTCTATTGGCTACCAGAGGGCTGTTTCGAGGTCACCTCTAATCTGCAAATCTGCTTTTCTCCCTTTAGCGGTCTTACCGCCGCCTTTCCCCGCGGTGTTGTGACCTACCTATATCGCTGTAGCGTAGTAGAAGCGAGGGAATGACATGACAGTCACGTTAAACCATATAGCCTACGGTCCTGTGGCGCGTTATTCCTCATGAAGGCCATCGACTACAAAGTGACTCGATGGGAAAAGCAAGGGGTTGGATTAAGCCTATAGCTTATAAGGAATAAACAACCAGGATGAGCTGAGTGCGTCGGAGCCTTCCAAGTGAGAAAGTGACGGCAGCACCCAGGATAACGTCAGGGCATTTCATAGTAGGCTAGACAGAAGTTTTTACTGTATTTTACTGTAGCCTACTGACACATTTCAGTAATGTATGTTCAGATTGATGTCGCTTCCTTTCAAAACGAAAGTCGTTGGAACTGGGATCAGAGCCAGTGGTCGATTTGTAGATGAGTGATACAGTAAATTCACAGTAAAATGTCCAGTGTTAATTCAAATCTAACAGTGTTAATTCAACTCTAGCAGTGTACATATGAGCCTACTCTGGCCAGATTAGGCTCATATGTACTCTGTTAGAGTTTAATTAAAACTGGACATTTTACTGCGTAGAAATGGTTGCGACCAACTGTTGCCTGCAATGCCCATCTATAGCTGCTTAAGGTAGTGGCTGTGGCGGCAAATTGGTTTAGACCATGGACTGTAGAAGGTTTAGATAACGACCGATAAATTAGCGAGTGGTAGCTCTGTAAAAAAATAAAAAATGTAAAAAAACCTGGTCGCACTCATAGACTGTATAGGTCGCACTTTACCGTCTTCATGGACTGGCTGTTTTAAAGAGGGAGTCCGAAAAGAGGTCGTAGTCGTATCAAGGGACATGGACCAAAGGGGAAGAACCCCCACCCACATTTTTCCACTGAAATAGTTGAAGTGACAGTTACAGTATGTTCTTACATATGCTAATAGGCTAATTGTGTGTTGACAAGGAGTAGGCTATGCAACACTAACACTGATGTTACTGACATTGCTCTTTTTATAAGTCACCCTGGATAGCCTACACAATAAAATGTTCAGTGTTAAATCAACTGGTACATTATGGTCCATATTGAACTCACGTGTACTCTGTTAGAGTTAAATGAACACTGGACATTTTATTGTGTAGCCTAAGAGTGTCTCCTAAGTGATTGTAATTTAAATGTTCCAATGCAATAGGTTCCAGTAACAGTTCAGTGCAAAGCCAGTTCTGATATTTTTTGAGTATGTTTGACTCTTAACAGATTAAATTTGTTCCTATTGTAGGCTACTCCTATATCTCTGTTACAGTTGATTGTACATTGTGACTTTCACTTACACACACACACTGTTTGATCATTGCCCATTGTCAAATAATTTGGATTTAAAAAGAAAAAAAGACTTTGCATGCTTAGACATTGGCTGTTCCATTTCAAATGAAAATTAGTTGTTCATGCTTTTTCTGAGTCAAATTAAAATGTGTTGAGTGGACTAGAGCAGGGGTCCGGTCGCTGTCAATCCTATCCAGAAAGGGCTGGTGTGGGTGCAGGCTTTTGTTTGAGCCAGGCAGTAACACACCTGATTCTACTAATCAAGGTCCTTAGCTAAGACTCTAGTGGTTGATTAGTAGAATCAGTTGTGTAACTGCTTGGTTGGAACAAAAGCCTGCACCCACACCGGCCCTTTCTGGATAAGATTGAGTACCCCAGGACTAGAGTTTATATAACACAGCCTGTTGATTTGACGGAGAGCAGAATGGCGTTTTGTCTATTGTCAAACAGTTCTAACATGAGCGAGGCCGATGCTGCAGAACATATCTGTTGTTTAATTTTTTCATTCAGTATTACAATCTCAATGTTCATATGTCCCGTCTGCCGTTTGACCTTTTCCGTTCAGTCAAACATTACCTTTTTACCCGTTCTTCGCTCAAATAAATAACACGACATGAAAACCACGGACGTCATTGCTATCTATAAAATATGATATATAATATAATATGTAGGCCTACTTATTCTTTCTCGAAAAATACAGTATTTAATTGTTTCCCCACTACATAGAGTGTACCGTGATCATTTATTTGGCCCTACTTGCCTAATTGTTATACAATTTATTTTATTAATATTTGAATTTGTTTTTAAATATTTATTTATGAATGTAATACTGCTCATTTTTTGTTATTTGCCATTATAATATACGCCACTAGATGGCAGACACGCTGTTTCTGTTTTGTTTAAAATGAGCATGGGGCTAGAAGCGCTCTAATACAATACTGATAACTCGCTGTGCCTTTGTTGGTGAACGAGAGATCAGGAGGGGCGAGGGGAGACTGGCTAGCGAAGTGGTCGCTGTTTTGTGCTCTAGGTTGCCCAATAACCACGGATTTATTGTAAGCTTGACTGGAATCAAAAAGCGAACAGATCAAGCCTGAATATTGGAGCCACGTTCACGCGGGGGCGCGAGACGTCAGCTCGGAGGAAATGGAAGAATCTTCGAACAGTTTATAAAATCCAGCGGTGCGCATTTTACGAGGAGGTGAGAAATTGAACAGCTCATCAATTTATTTTGTGTAAAATTAAAATATCGCAGGTTCCCAGAGATCACCTGTTTTTATCCGAAAGACAACTAAGGTGTATTTGAAGGTATGCACAGCGATGCAGGTAATGTAATTGCTGTCGACGCTCTTTCAGGATGTCAGTTAAGTTATTATTTGCTATTGTGTGCATATGAGACGAAACGTGACGGATGGGTGTAATGTTATGGTTAACGTCGCTGTCAATAACAATGCGCACGTTTCGGGTTGAGTGTTTTTAAAGTGACCATGCAGGGTCCGACTGTAACTTGCAGGAAAAACACGTGTGTAACGTCCCGTTCCCATCAAGTCCGTTTTCCGTGTTTTGCCATGTCCCTCCGTTTCATGTTTGATTCCCTTTGTCCGTGTTTTCCCCTTTGCTGCAGACTGGGCGTGTTCCCTCCGCTTGTTTCACTCCTTTTCCCCACTCGTGTCTCATCCTATCTCCTTTCCCCGTTGCAGCATGCATTTCCTCACTCCGCTTTGTCAATTACCCACTCACACATGTGCATGCTTTTCTTGATTGTTTCCAATTACACTCCCCTATTTAACCCACCTGCTGTCTGCCCTCCAGGGCTGGTGCATTACCCTTGTTGCTACTCTGTAACGTTGTTCATTTGTATCCTGGCCCTTGAATCCCTGTCCTTTGCTGTTAACTTCAGTTTGGTTCTGTCTCGGGGCTTTAATGCTCACTGCCTTCTGTTGTTGCTAACCAGTCCTGTTTGTTTGCGGTTCTTCTTGCCTGTATATTGCCTGTCTGTTTAACCACCACTCTACTGTTTCTGCCAGTCTGTAGCTGTTTACCACTCCCTGTTTGTGTTGCGGTATCTTCCGTCCAGTCCAGTTCCAGTTTGGAACTCGTCTCCTGTACCAAGTCCAGTTCCGGTTTGGAACTACCCCATGTTCCCGTTTGACTATCCTGTCCAAAGTCCAGTCCCGGTTTGGAACAACTCCATGTTCCGGTGATCCAGTTCCTGTGATCCCGTTCCTGTTTCCTGTCCTGCCCAGTTCCGGTTGGAACTCGGGGGTTCCGGCATCAAGTCCAGCTCCGGCTTGGAGCACATTCAAGTCCCGGAGAAACTCCTGACCTTGCGATTATTATTGTTTATTATTCTGTGTACAGCTTGGGACTACCCCAAGCTGCAATAAACTCCCTTTTCTTGCACCTCTGCCTCCTTGTCGTGCGATTAGGTCCAGCCCCCCGCCAGGGTCGTGACAACGTGCCTGCCATCACCAGCTCGCGGTAACATTGGAATGTTTAGGGAGTATAATGTGCTCGCTGTTTTCAGCGTTTCTTGGGGGGGAGCAATACTTTTGTTATGCAATCCCTTTGCTTTTGGTTTTAGCTGGCATTTTCAGCGAGGCAGTGTCGCGAAGCACTTAATTTGAAAATAATCGTGTGTAATTGCGCCAAATGGCGACTGGAAAGGATAGAACCAAAGGAAGCTTTGCAATTCAACAGTAGAACAGAAACGACAAACGTCTTTGGCAAGCTGGTGTCATTCACTCCGCCGCAAGAATTGGGGAATTATTTCCGTTATGATGTTTCGCTGACTTCTGCATTTGGACATAGATGTTAGGCCTAATGAATAAAGTGATGCAGAAAAAGTAATGTCAATATTTTTTTTAATATGTATCCGTTTGCTTTGGTTCTACGTGTAGCAACTGAGCACATAGCCACTCCCTGCTTTGATTTGTAGCTCGTCGTAGTTTGTTGTTCCGTTCATGTTTGTTTAAAGATTTTTTACGCAAGAAGAACGGTCGCGTAGCCTATGATCCCAAATGCTGCTCTTCAGGAACAAAAAAAAAAACGAACTTCGGCGTAGCAGGCAGTTTCTGCACGAATTTAGTTATTCTTAGACTGAGCAGAGCGGGGGGAGATCCATGTCCGCCGTAAAACAGACGCAGATGTTGGGTATTATTCGTAACCGACAGCCAGCCTTTGATGTGGAACGGGGGTTGTGTTTCTCATTCAGGTGGATTGGTAGTTTTGCACAATTGGGTCCGCCCACGAGGAGGGAGCGGTACACGTCTCTTGAAATAGAACACCGTTCTACAGCCCTGTGGTTTTGTCTGGTCTTGCAGATATATTTTTAAGACGATGCATAGCGGCACAGAAACGCATCTGCTTCCTTTCATCGTATTTCACCTTTCAACGTATATGTTTAACGCTCGCTGTCTTTCCGGAGTCGAGTGTAATGTGAAAATGAGCTCTCATTTTCCCCTCGAACCCGAGAGGTGCGATGCTGGGACCAGGCTAATTGCATTCGCACACTTGTGCCATATTTTCCAATTAGAGCGAGGCGTTACAGGTCGACAACATAAATTGGATTGCTCTTGGAAACGCACATACACCAGAGCGCACGCACAAGCGTGCGCACACACACATAGGTAATATAACCATTGCCAGGTCTGGGAGCTGTCGGGGCCAGCCAGATCTTTTGTCGTCATGGCAACGCTTCAGGGGCCTAGCGTCGGGAGTCAAATCTTCGCTTGAGTTATCCCCCGAGAAGCTCTACTCCCAATATCCCTGTCCTTCCTCCTTGTCACACACTTACAGCCGAGACAGTGGATGGCATATGGCGTCCATTTACGTGTTTATTTTTTGTTAAAGCTGTTTGACGTCCTGTTGTCCCCCGTGTTGAGTTATTATCGTTTCTCTCAGCGCTTCTTATTGTGCCGTTTCCTTGGCATCTTCCATAAACAGTCCAATGTTTTCTTCTCACGTTTTATTCCTATTGTTGCATTTAAATTCATGTTTGCATTTTAAATTCTTGGGGTAATAAATAGTCTTGCGCCGGGAGATTTGCACCTTTTTCCCTTGCTTAGCTACATAATCTGTACCATAGTAGCACTTTGAATTTTTGAGCAGGGTTTTTTTTTTCCTTAGGGGGGGTGGGGGTGGCGTTGGTTAAGTAGAAAAGCCCTGCTAAGAAATGTGCACTGCCTGGACTAATGACAGTGGAGTGTGAAACGGCAAAATATTTGAAAGCTAGTGATGAACTAAATAATGGGTGAAGCTGTCAATCACAGACGTGTCAGGTTGCGTATTTCTGGGCTGTTTGTCATATGAAAAGCAGAATGCAGTAGTTGGCAGTGAAGTGTAGTATAGCGGTTTAGGAAATGGGCTTGTAACTCGGAGATTGCAGGTTTCAGTCCAACATGGGCCAAAGTCATTGTGCCCTGTTGTAAGATGCTTTGCCTGAATTGCTTCAGTGCAATACCCAACTTGGATCGCATGTAAATAAAATAAGTTGCTTTGTAAGGGCATTTGTTAAGGAGAATTTTACTGTATTAATGAATGGATATAAAACAGGCTTGATTCATCTTTTTTTCTATAGAATACTTTGCCATATTGAAGTGTGTGTTCGCGTGTGTTTGTGCGTGTGTCTCTACAGGATGGGACGTGGAGAACGGTAGCTCTGACGGGATCCAGCCCGACCTGCTGGTCTCCCTCACCGCCCCCAAAAAGGCGGCTGTGCACTTCTGTGGTCGCTACCACTACCTGGGGGGTCGTTTTGTGCCCCCCGCCCTGGAGAAGAAGTACCAGCTCAACCTGCCTCCGTACCCGGGCACTGAGTGCGTCTACCAGCTGCCATAGAGCCTTATAGTCAGACCTGGGGTAACAAAACTGGGATTTATCGGTTGTTACCAAAGTATTCTGTGATTGGTGTAGCTCCTATTTGTTTTCTAGCTGTAAGGTGATGTCTCAATCATCTGATTGGCTTCCTGTAAATGGTGACGGGAAAATGGTGCCCCATTAAACAAAAATGGGCAGAGCTACCATATGTTATCACTTTCAATGGCAGACGGGTTTGAACCAATCATTATGTTCTGCTTTGGCGAGTCTTTTGATTGGTTCAGAACCACTCAGAAATTGACAGCTAATTGTAGCCCCACCCATTACGGGTTCACTAAACCGTCAACTTATTGAGTAACTTAATGTGTCTGTGAAGTATGAGGCTCAGAGTGGTTCTATTGTGAATTGGTGGAGGGAAAGGATTTGGGCAAATCAGAATTGCACAATTAAAAAGTAATTATGCCACAACAAAAAAATGTGGTTTTGGTGATTGAAGTCCACCCACGTGATGTTTGTGAGAAAAGCTGTTGTTTTGGCCCTGGTTTTCAGTGCTCTGCCTGCTGGCAGGTTTATCATCTCTATGGTTACTGTGTCGCAATCCCATTGGTTCTATTGCTTCTATTCTGCCAGTCATTGTTCATGTGACACATATAGTTACTTAATTCCAAAGGAAGGATTTTCATGTAAAAATAAAATAATAAAATAACAAAATAATCTGATGATGCAATGTATTAGCCTTCTGAAAATGTCCTGAAAAAACTGAAGATTGATTTAAGGAAAGAAGAGGCATTTTGTTGGTACATATTTGGTTTTGATTACATATTTATTGGAACCACAGAGTCACAGAAATGCGTATACGTTCAATGTTTCAAGTAAATTGCAGTTTGCAGGCCCTATGCATTGTTTTTTTTTCGTGAAATGAGTGTCTACACATTTTACGTTATATATGGGTATTATTTAACGTGCGCCTACTAGAGGGAGCAATTGTCCACTTCTTGATTCTGTGTGGTCTAAATTATAACGGAACTGTTATATCTTACTGTTAAGGTTTTTATTCATTGACTTCTGTAATTTTCATGAAAAAAAAAAATGTTTCAGCTAGTTTTTCAAGAAAAGTTAAAAATAGTTAATGAACAGGAGATTTCAACAGTCAACGGAAAGGAGACAGCATTTTGAATGTTAAAAAAACAGGGAGGAGTTCCTCGTGGGTCTATATCGGGTCTATATGTGTAATCTGACCAATCTGCATATCTACACCTGGCTGCTATCCCATTATGCAAAAGGTCTATGAAAATCATATCATACTTGCAAATGTTGATTGGTAAGCCTAATATATATTTGTATTCAATTATTATACAATCTCAATGTTTTATATCTGTACCTGCATCATGTACTCACATTTTATTATAAGTTTCGTATATGGCATGTGTGATTTTTACAGACCTTTTTTCATATGGGATAACTACTCATCCCCATTATAGCCACTGCAAAGAACAACTGCTTGCAACAAAATAAAATTTCCAGTAGGCTACATCGGCGAAAACGATGACGAGTGCATAAATTGTACAAATTGTACAAGTAGCACTTCAAATAATTGTGGGCACTTTTTTAAACGCTTGATTAATACAGCAAGCCCTTAGCAGTAACGTTATCGGTTTTACAATAACGAGATGAGATCGAGACCACACAATTCGGTCGGAACCGAAAAACTCCCGTCCTCATTTTGCAATGCCCAAGCAATTGGTCCCGACTCCCGACAAATAACTTAAACGGTAGGCACGTACGCGCGTCTGGCTAAACTTGCTTCTTCCAAGCTGGCGTACTGCACCTCCTGTAGAAATAAAAACAACTCCGTGTTAGAATCTGTGGGTAAATGTTAGGTCAGAGAGAGATAAATGGACCGCTAAGGTAGCCGATTTCTTTTCTTCAAATTCAGATGTGACTTTCTCAACTTTGTCACGTCCCGTTCTCAAAAGCAGAGGTGATTGCCACTGCTTTTGCACTTTTAGCCTGAGCGTGAGACCGTGTCGTTAAGCTTTCGCAGCAATGATGATGCCAATAAGTGCGTATTAATGTAGGCTAGGCTATACATACCGAAATAGTCCGATCAATCGCCAACCCACTTCCTTGCCTTCCTGTGAATTCCAGCAGTTAAGTTCAGCCGTTAAAACACATTTCTTTCCGTAAATGACAAGACCATTTGTGTGAGAAAAAACACATTGAACAGTGTGGTGTTGCTGGTGCGTCTAACATTTGAAGCTCCACGCGGAAAAAAAAGAAAAGATATTGCCTTGATATTGCCCACCCTGTTCCGTTCGCGTTTCTCCAAGACTGGCACGTTCCAACATGGCGACTACATTGTTTATGCAGCTGCGCACCATTCACAGAAAAAAATATCTATGTTGACCGACCGGCTCCAATGATCCAATAAGTGATCCAGAGTCCGGTAAGTAGCCATAGGCCTACTATAGTAGAGTTAAAAACACTCGATCAGAGTTGATTTTACACTGAACATTTATCTGAGTAAGTAGGCTATACCCATGAGTCCATAGTTTCGGAACTTTGTACAAACACGTTATGCCCTCTTGGAATATGAATGATCATTTTATTGTGGTAAATGGCATTAATAAATCGCACTTACCAGAACGGTGTCTGTGCTCCGTGCCTGCGATTCGTCTCTGTTCCCTGTAGTTGAGATGGAAAGTAGCCTATTACGCATTTACCATCACCAGCATGGTTAGTTTTACGCGTTCCACACAGAACGGCAGAAGGTCAAGAATTGAATACGAACCTTGCGTCTCCATCACTTCTCACAGAACGCCCTGAAAAAATGAATATTAAAGCAATTAAAAGGATAGGCTACCCTCCACATGCAATGGAAATCAGAAATGTGTTTGCTTTTGTATTTACATGATAAATATTAAGCATTGGTGAAATGGAAAAAAAAAAAAGTCAAATGTAAGGGGGCTGTAAAATTTAGTAATATTTATTTCTCCTCTAAGAGCCAACAAAATATAACCCATTGGTCAAATGTATTGCTTATAAGGTCTATGCGCATTGTGATTTCAATGCAGGCTCACATACAAAAAAAAGAGTAGCCTTTAACGTTTCGACTCAAATTTCAGCTTGAAATTTTAGTTTGAACATAGTTATTTTTACAGCATTGTAATGTAAGTAAAATAGATGATTCACAGTAACTGTGAAATTCAAGTATCTTTACTTACCGCGATGCAAGACGACAGCAATGGAGATCGCCACGATGATGGTTAGCCCCGCCCCAGCGAAGGCTCCGTAGAGGAGCACCGTACACACGTCACTGCTCTCTGCAACACGGGATTCAGAAAGTAAAATTCACCTGTGACTTGGGGTGGGGTTCGGGAGGGAGGCACTCTGCGCGGTAATATACTTTTTAGATAAAACATTAATGCATACATTTCACAAAAATTTATAGAAATAGCCCTATATATTGCACTATCTACACGTGGCGATAATTCGCAGATTTTCCCACACATTGTGAAGTGTTGCAATATCTTTTCTGACCTTGATAATGTATTTACTCTCATCATATTGCCATGTATTAATTTTCCAAAAAACTGCACCATCCAACTGAGATCCCAGTGAACCAGACTTGATCGAGCCAACTTAACGTCACTTGGTATGGGAAGCCTGCTTGCTCTTTGTCAACGATGGTGGATTCTTGGAAAGGTGTCTGTTCACACAGAGATGCAAACAAAAGGACTTCCACAAATGTCACTGAATACGAACACCTTAGACAAATCAGTTAGTGATTAAAAGTAATTAAATTTTCAGTTGGGACTCGTACTCGTAACAACAAGTAGGGTCTCTATTAGGCAAGACTTAGAGATGCAAAACAAGGTTTTCATGCAGTAGATTATTGATATTTATTGTCCTGAACTGACATTCTCAATTATGTTTCATCTTTATTATATTCAAATGGTTATGAAATATATATATATATATATATATATATATATATATATATATATATATATATATATATATATATATATATTATATATATATATATATATATATATATCACTCAAAAAGATATTTAGGCCCAAAAGTTAAAACTTATGCATTTCAATTACATGTAAATTTTCCATCCAATTTGATCACGTAACTCAAAGATGACATTTCAATCCAGATTTCAAACAGATTTATGTTGTCTTTCATTTATAGGGATAAATAAAATGTTGTATTTTTTTATATATACGTTTCATTTAAATTGTATGCTTAATGTTAACGAAGACCAAGAATATTTCTTTTGAGTGAATACATCTCAATAGTGTCATTCCTCTTTTACTAAAAGTTTAAAATGGATCAATCTGACCCAAACCGAACACAAAGGTTAATAAGTCTGATGACTAAAAAGCTTAATCCTCATATTATGTTCACCCTTTTTAAAGTTTAAGCTGACACAAAACTATTGTAATAGAAATATTTTTACACTTTCTGTGTCACCTTTTGTGTGTCTCCCAATTGACTAGCCTTCAACTGTGTTGAAACTCCCACTTTAGAGCCTAGGGTAAGTGAAAATTTGTGAAGTTTAAACCCCAATGGGAAAGTGCCACCAGAATCACCCACAAATAATCAGAGATAAAAACAAAAAAAAAAGAATTTTCTTACATTTTATACAGCTACCGCAGAAATGACCACACACAACGCCTTTGTAAACAAAGTTGGTACAAGACCTTTGAAAATATGGCATTATGTTTATTGCGTGTTTATTGCGCGTTTGATCCCAACAAATTAGGAAAAGTCATATTGTATCCAAATTAAAATATAAGGTTAACTGATCTTTAAGAGACATCAAACATTGACTTAGGTCAAATTGATCCAGAGCATAATACAAGGGTTAATAAATCTGACGGCTAAAAATCTTAAGTTTACCTTTGCGCAGACGCATTTTAAGCAACGCGTTCCTTTTCATAAATAAGATCATACATCTGATTAAACGAGTGGGGAATCAAATTAAAATATGCAGGCTATTCAGATAACAGCACTATAAAACTCACTGAGTACGGTAGGCACACGGACACAGGCCGGATAAATACGGCTATAGATAACGCACTCATAATATACAGTCAGGTCCATAAGTATTTGGACATTGACACATTTTTTGTTGTTTTGGCTTTGTACTCCAGCACAATGGATTTGAAATGGAGCAGTGATTTTAAACGGCTGTAAGTCATCAAGGGTGACAAATCTAGATATGACCAGTTCAACTGAGGGTTCATGTTATTTTCTATAACTAATAACTAAGCAGGTGATGAACTAATATGTGTGGTGACAAGTTCAGATCCCTGCCCGGTAAGCAGGTAAATCAAACCTAATTAATAGAAACAGGAATTCAACCAGTGCCGTATATATACAGGGGTGTAAACACCACCATTGCCTATTATAAATTACGAATGGCTTGTAGCCTGTATACTCTGAAACCGTAGCTATAGCAAACTAAAATGTTCAGTGTTAAATCAACTGTTATAGGACCCTTTTGGACTCATATTGTTACTCTGTTAGAGTTTAAATAACCCTGGACACATTTTACTGTGAATCCGGTGTTCATGACTGGCTGTAGATAAGCCTACGCTCATGGTTAGTTTATTTATTAACATATCACTAAACAAAAGAACAAAACAGCATGCGTTTGTGAAAATTTGTAAGATTTACCTTCATTTTGCACGCTTTTGGTAATGTTCTTCCCGTCAAACTCCACCACGCAAGTGCACACAACTCCTCTCTCCCACTCGTCCGCACGAACCAGAACCTGGTTTTGGGTTGACTCCACGATCTCATCGCTGTCTTTTGTCCAAAGGGATTGGATCAACCCACTGTCCTCTTCCCCGTCTATCACCCAGAACACACGGACTTGAGACGGGGCGACTCCGGAGACCACGCACAGGAGAGGGATTATGGGTTGGATACTACGCGGCCAGAGGATGTCGACCGGTGGGGGCTCGGTTCTATTTCCTGTAGCGAAAAGTGATCAACCAAAGAATTACGTGGTTACAGTATGAATGAACGACAGGTTTAGGCCTATTGATAATGTGCTCACGCAGCACGTGGTTATAAATCGTATTGCGCCAAATGGCGATGTCCGGAACAATTAATCAACCAATGGCCTACAATGAAACGCTGCATAATTTAGGAATAAGCCATTGTGATATTTTTGGAAAACCGATTTGAGTCTATACCCAAGGCGGCTTAGAAAAGCATTTATTCACACTACTCAAAATCTAAAACACAAACACAGGAAGAAAATACGCAAGACCGCCAATCGGATAAAAAAACAATTTTACGCATGTATTGAAGATTATTATTAGGTTTTTTCCCTTCTGTCACCTTGTGTCACTATTACAGTTGACCCGCTGCCGAAGTAGAGCATCTTTCCGAACACCAATGAACAGTAGTAAATCCCGGAGTCAGTAACTGTTGCGTTTTTAATGGCGAAAAAGCAATCTTTGTCCTGTCCGCCAGTATCGATGTTCTGAAGGGAGATCAACTTTTTGGTCCTGGAGTCTATTCTCGTCCAAATAACGGTGTAGCAATATGTACCTTCTCCATCCGTACTACACTGTAATCTGACGGAACCACCATCCTCACCTTCACCAACTCTGGAGACTGGACAACCACTGTATTCTGGGCTGTAAAAAAAAATTTAAAGAAGAAGAAACAACAAACAAACATGCGTTTCGAAACACTTTCCAAACCCTTACCAGAATATGCATCATATAGTTGGCTACATTTATCCATTTTGCATGCAATAAATCGTAGTAGGCTACAAATTCTTAAACTATACTATAAGATATATAGACTATTTTGTTATCTTTAAAAATACGCATGTATGTAATCCGTCCTGAATTTTCGCAATCTTTTTTATGTTATAGGCTATGAAAGCGGAATTACATAACTCATTGAATGTGTTCACATATATTTACAAATATAAGGAATATTATTATGGTATATAATTACAGGATATTAGAGTCAATTTTACAACAGCCTGAATTATATAGCCTATACTTTTTCATTCATCGACGTTAAACATTGAAAATGTCTAGTTCTGTTCTGCGGAGGTGCCATATTTTGCACGTCATCACAAAACACATTTTATAAAAATGGTTTGATAATAAAACAATTTTAAAGGTGCATTTTTTTTTTAAATGTGTCACATTTTGCGCAGTTCTTACAGCAAAATAAAGGCTGTGATTCTAAGTCTATAGTCTACAATATTTATGTGCTTATGCACTTTTTCAGTTTTAATGATAAATATAAAACAAATGTAATACAATAGATTGCTTTTATTAGTAAATTTAAAAACCGAATAAATGGTATGCAGTTTATTATATATTAGGCTACCTTCGGTGACATTTCACGTAGGCTATAGCTACTGTGTGAGTCCGTGAAATAGTCTTCCATGGCGTTTTTTTATTGCCTATACGCGGCAACTATGTAGACTATCTAGCTACTTTTCGTGCAGCTACAAAGCGATCCAACGAGTTACAGGACCGATTCAAAAATGCATTAAGCTATGTTTTGCATTCAATAAAAATAACAGCTGCAACTGGAGTGATGCTAAAGCATTTTTAGGCTAATTAAAAACTTACCTTTCACAGCATAGATGTAAAAGAGTAGCAGTAACCTGGCGCGCATTTTGAGTCTTTCTGAATTTTTCCCAGTCCATGCCCACCACATGAAAGAATTCCGTCAGAAAAAAATAACATTATTACGGGCTAGCGAGCGTCTTGCCAGACTACAAAGACGATACAGGAAATGTTCTGCACCTATGCGATTCAATATGCGTAAGCAAACACACAAAGGCTGTCTTTACAGTAAACAAGGCAATTCTCGAATCGTGTGTTCATATATGTAACCTACACTTCTAAAACGCACGCGTGTGAATAAGCTATGCGTCCAAATCAGTTGAGATCACATAGAGTGTGAGGAAATTGAGCATAAGCACGAGGCTTAAATAAAATAAAATAAATTAGCCTGCCAAGTTTGCCTCATTGACCTGTGCTATAGCCCATGTGTTCGGCCTACATTAGTGTAGCTAGTTTATATTTTCGTATAGAAGAAAACTGGGAGGGTTTTATGTAACTGAAGGAATGTTGAAAATAGAGCAGTTATCATGATCCTTAAATAATGCCATATACAGTCAAGCCGGAAAGTCTGCACATCCCTTTCACCTTCTCCACGTTTTATTACGTTACAGACTTATACTACAATAGATTGATTTCATTTTTTGCCTCAAACATCTACACACAATAGCCAATAATGACGAAGTGAAAACAGGTTTAGAAAATATGCAATTTTATTTTACTGACAAAAATAGGTCATTTAGGGGTTACATATCTGTACACACCCTTAGCCTAATACTTGGTTGCTGCACCTTTGGCAGCAATTACAGCTTCAAGGCGTCTTGGGAAAGAAGCTACAAGCTTGGCACACTTGTTTCTGGATATTTTTGCCCATTCCTCTTGGCATATCCTTGCAAGCTCCGTCAGGTTGGATGGGGAGCGTCGGTACACAGCCATTTTCAGCTCTTTCCACAGATGTTCAATTGGATTCAGGTCTGGGCTCTGGCTGGGCCACTCAAGGACATGCACAGACTTTCTCCGAAGCCACTCCTTTGTTCTCTTGGCTGTGTGCTTCGGGTCGTTGTCATGTTGGAAGGTAAACCTTCGCCCCAGTCTGAGGTCCAGAGCGCTCTGGAGCAGGTTTTCTTCAAGGATCTCGGTGTACTTAGCTGCATTTATCTTTACCTCTATCAGGACTAGTCGCCCCGTTCCCGCTGCTGAAAAACATCCCCACGTCATGATGCTGCCACCGCCATGCTTCACTGTAGGGATGGTATTAGCCAGGTGATGAGCGGTGCCTGGTTTCCTCCAGACGTGACGCTTGGTATTCAGGCCAAAAAGTTCAATTTTGGTTTCATTAGACCAGAGAATCTTGATTCTCATGGTTTGAGAGTCTTCTAGGTGCCTTTTGGCAAACTCCAAGTGGGCTGTGATGTGCCTTTTACTAAGGAGGGGCTTCTGTCTGGCCACTCTACCATAAAGGCCTGATTGGTGGAGTGCTGCCTGGATGGTTGATCTTCTGAAAGGTTCTCCCATCTCCACAAGGATACGCTGGAGCTCTGTCAGAGTGACCCTCGGGTTCCTGCTCACCTCCCTGGCCAAGGTCCGTCTTCCCCGATTGCTCAGTTTGGCCGGGCGGCCAGGTCTAGGAAGATTCTTGGTGGTTCCAAACTTCTTCCATTTACGAATGATGGTGGCCACTGTGCTCTTTGGAACCTGTAAAGCTGCAGAGATTTTTCCGTACCCTTCTCCAGATCTATGACACAATGCCTTGACACAATGCCTTGACACAATCCTGTTTCTGAGGTCTGCAGATAATTCCTTTGACCCCATGGCTTGGAGTTTGCTCTGACATGCACTGTCAACTGTGGGACCTTATATAGGCAGGTGTTGGCAATCCTCAATCATGTCCAATCAATTGAATTTATCACAGGTGGACTCCAATTAAGTTGTAGAAACATCTCAAGCAGTATCAGTGGAAACAAAATGCACACTTGTGTACATATGATATTTTACATTTTGATTTTTAATAAATTAGCTCAAATGTCTAAAAACCTTGTTTTCACTTCATTATGGGCTATTTTGCGCTATTTTATGTAGAAAATGTAAAATGTGGAGAAGGTGAAAGGAGTGTGCAGACTTTTCGGCTTGACTGTATATAAACTGTGCTCATACTGACCTTCTGATATGATCATTACTCTGATTATAACCAGGTTATTAATATTCTCATTATTATTATTAGATCTATTATTAATAATAATAATAATAATAATAATAATAAGAAGAAGAAGAAGAAGAAGAAGAAGAAGAAGAAGAAGAAGAAGAATAATACAATCATTTTCACCATAATTATATGCTTCTTTTCGTATTTGTTTTCTGCAAATTAAAATTTTCACGGTAAAAAAGGCCTTTTCTAGAAACACAAAAGCAACAACAACAACAAAAAACACTGTTAAACTCCATAACTTAAAGTAAAACCTAATCCTTAAATATAGGCTATTGAACTAGGGACTGCGAGTGTGGTAAATCAACAGTCCACTTTGAGTCACAATACACTACCATCTATTGAAGTACAAGTGAATGAAATGCTCCATCTGAAAGTCAGGCTTGGTAACAGCTGGTTTAATTGTTATCAGCGTATTACCGCTTTTAATGTTGCTATTTTAGCAGTGAACCCTGTTCTCATAGGCGGAGGGTGAACCAACTGCAGGGTAAAGCAAGATTAGGGCGGGGTAGGTATCCACCTTCGTGCTCGCGCACGCAGTTTTTGCATCAATTTCACCGTAACTACAGTTTTATGAGTACCAGAGCCCATGCAGGCTTTGGTTGTAAAGTAGTCTGTATCGGTAAAGCCATCCACGAAAATGACAAGCAAAAGTCTATAACGTAATTCTGTGCGAAATTCTCTAAAACAGTTTTTTTGTGTGTGGGAAATTTTTTTGGCAACTCCCGTTCACGAATGTGTTTTTTCTTTTCGTTTTTGTGATCCGCTGGCGTGCTTTCGTAACTCCGACATTTTAGCTTCTGACAATAACATAGCCACCACAGACGTAGCCTAAATATGACTTTGAAAACCCATTGCATGAATCTGACCAAACTACGGGTAGCCTGTATGTTTTTTGCTTTTTGTTAACAAATGAATGGATGAATGAATGAATAAATAAAATTTATCTGACCATACAACCAATTAACAACAATATTTCAAGTGAGTCACTCACTGGCAAATTACAACATTATATTCTGGCCATGTAAACCTGTGCATTAAAGCACCCCTGACGATCACATTTTCACGTCATATTGATAGGCTAATCATTTAAGCGAAGATAGTCTATGCGTGATTTGTTTTTTTCTATCGGCATGGCAGCCAATACACACATAATTTATAACATTTTTTATTTATATTAACAGAGAGTGTGACAGTGTGTCCAGAAATGCTCCGTGATTCCGTGATGATACTTCAGCTTGACTGCCGCTTCGGCTTCACTGACAGGACAACGCGTTGATAATTGCCAACAAACCAACTAACTAGTACAGGTAGTCCAACCATGCAGCAATCGGCTACACGCTGCCGACCAGCTTAGTTACCTCCTCCGCAGTAGGCAGTAGCTAGTGGATTGAGTGAGCTAACGCGACCTCAAATCCTCTATCGCTAGCATTTGTATTTATATTTAATAGCCTACATTATTTTAATTGTCATGTCCGGCCAGGGGAAGTAGTCTGTATCGGGCAATGCCTTCCCCTGCTTTACACACCCTCCGCCTATGCCTGTTCTGGAATAAACCTGCCAATGAATGAATGAATGAACGAACTACAGCTATATACTACAGAAGAGGGGTTCTCCACTTTATGTAGACTTTATGTCAACAGGCTCCACGTAACTGAGCTGAGTAGCATCAAAATTGTTTTATTTAGTTGCTCCACGTAACCGAGTTGAGAAGCATCGGAACTGTATTATTTAGTTGATTTAACTAAACTAGCCTACACCAGCAGTGTTAAATATATACAGGCATTTTTGTTGGGCATCTTGCATGTGATTTTTAGACAGCGATTGGTGATGCAAGTGGTAACGCACAGAGCAGAATACCATGGCAACAACACCTTCTGTTAACACCAACGACCGAGCTAACCGCAAAGGGCGCAAGGGTTGGGACTTAATTCGGTGGGCTACGATGTGCTCACGCCCAAGTACCTATTTCTAAAATACTTTTATGCTTACAAGATAGCTTACAGGAAATTTCCGATGCGCGCATCCAAGTTACTGAAACACGACGCATCTGACATTTCGCTGTAGCTAAAGGTCCGGAAATTGCTGAGGCCCTATATTTTCCACACCAAGATTTCAAAACGACCAAAGGAGGTAAAAGGGCACTAAAATGTTAAATGCCAGGCTAACTAAGCAGCACTGTGATTGAATAAAGACTGAAAGACTCTACCCTGTGTTACTTTAATGAATGACTCAAATCAAATATATTGTTTAGACAAATAAATGCACATTTTCTGTATGAAATTATATTGTAGTGCTTGGCGATGATCCGTTGGAAACAGGCACATACACACACACACACACACACACACACGATCATTTTCTTAGGCTATATGATGACATGATCATTGTATGCATGGCATTATTATGGTATTGTCCACCGCGTCAGCAACATTGTGTAATTTTAGAAAATTCAATAATGTAATAGTGACTAGCTCAAAATTACGGTTGGCTGGGGGGAATAAAGCATTTTGTAATCCGAGCGCACCCTCTAGCGGCAGAAATGTGTCACGGCCGTGACCAGAGTGACCACGCAATGGGCCCTTTAATCCTCGATGTAAAAACTTTACTAAACACTGTTTTGACCTTTTTTCATTGGGCAGTTTTACATCGTTTGGAGATATTGTTGTTCCAATCCCAGTACTAGTCAACAATAGTTGTTGTTCATGATTCTAAAGTAGCCTAACTGGGAAGCGGACTTGTAACATAAATGTTGCACATTCTGAGAAATAAAGGTACAGTGTGGGTACATTTTTGTCCTTTAAGGAACAAGTTCCCCAAATTTACCCTGAAAGTATACAATAATGTTCTATTTGGTAAGTAACTTTTATAATCAAAGAAGGCACAAATGAACTATGTATGACAAGGGGTGCAATTTTCTGGAGCTACCTATAGGCTATAGGGTACCACCCCAGTGACAGGAACTTTTTCGTACCTTTCTTTCTGAGTGTGCACATACTAGGCTATTCCCATTAGGACACTGTAGGCTAATGTACTTAAACCGGATGGCTTCAGTGTGCAGCTGTAATGATGGATAGGCCTACTGGCTCTGGAATCTGGATAAGGGCGTCTGCAAAAATTCCTGTAGGCTAATGCAATGTAATTTTCTATTTGGGTGTTTTCTGTAGGCTGCGCCAGTCCTTTCAGCAAAGATGAATGGGAAAAAAACGATATTTTTGATACAGCTATAGGCCTAATTGATGAGTTCCTAAAAGCATATTCGTGGGAACACGATGATGCTCGCAGAGCCACTGAACAGGTGTTTTGGGCAAGACAGTAGACACCCCAATGCTGCGTTGTCTGTTCACTTCCAGCCCAGAACTGACGATAGGCCTACTCCAACCTGTCTCTATTGGCTACCAGAGGGCTGTTTCGAGGTCACCTCTAATCTGCAAATCTGTTTTTCTCCCTTTAGCGGTCTTACCGCCGCCTTTCCCCGCGGTGTTGTGACCTACCTATATCGCTGTAGCGTAGTAGAAGCGAGGGAATGACATGACAGTCACGTTAAACCATATAGCCTACGGTCCTGTGGCGCGTTATTCCTCATGAAGGCCATCGACTACAAAGTGACTCGATGGGAAAAGCAAGGGGTTGGATTAAGCCTATAGCTTATAAGGAATAAACAACCAGGATGAGCTGAGTGCGTCGGAGCCTTCCAAGTGAGAAAGTGACGGCAGCACCCAGGATAACGTCAGGGCATTTCATAGTAGGCTAGACAGAAGTTTTTACTGTATTTTACTGTAGCCTACTGACACATTTCAGTAATGTATGTTCAGATTGATGTCGCTTCCTTTCAAAACGAAAGTCGTTGGAACTGGGATCAGAGCCAGTGGTCGACTTGTAGATGAGTGATACAGTAAATTCACAGTAAAATGTCCAGTGTTAATTCAAATCTAACAGTGTTAATTCAACTCTAGCAGTGTACATATGAGCCTACTCTGGCCAGATTAGGCTCATATGTACTCTGTTAGAGTTTAATTAAAACTGGACATTTTACTGCGTAGAAATGGTTCCGACCAACTGTTGCCTGCAATGCCCATCTATAGCTGCTTAAGGTAGTGGCTGTGGCGGCAAATTGGTTTAGACCGTGGACTGTAGAAGGTTTAGATAACGACCGATAAATTAGCGAGTGGTAGCTCTGTAAAAAAATAAAAAATGTAAAAAAACCTGGTCGCACTCATAGACTGTATAGGTCGCACTTTACCGTCTTCATGGACTGGCTGTTTTAAAGAGGGAGTCCGAAAAGAGGTCGTAGTCGTATCAAGGGACATGGACCAAAGGGGAAGAACCCCCACCCACATTTTTCCACTGAAATAGTTGAAGTGACAGTTACAGTATGTTCTTACATATGCTAATAGGCTAATTGTGTGTTGACAAGGAGTAGGCTATGCAACACTAACACTGATGTTACTGACATTGCTCTTTTTATAAGTCACCCTGGATAGCCTACACAATAAAATGTTCAGTGTTAAATCAACTGGTACATTATGGTCCATATTGAACTCACGTGTACTCTGTTAGAGTTAAATGAACACTGGACATTTTATTGTGTAGCCTAAGAGTGTCTCCTAAGTGATTGTAATTTAAATGTTCCAATGCAATAGGTTCCAGTAACAGTTCAGTGCAAAGCCAGTTCTGATATTTTTTGAGTATGTTTGACTCTTAACAGATTAAATTTGTTCCTATTGTAGGCTACTCCTATATCTCTGTTACAGGTGATTGTACATTGTGACTTTCACTTACACACACACACTGTTTGATCATTGCCCATTGTCAAATAATTTGGATTTAAAAAGAAAAAAAGACTTTGCATGCTTAGACATTGGCTGTTCCATTTCAAATGAAAATTAGTTGTTCATGCTTTTTCTGAGTCAAATTAAAATGTGTTGAGTGGACTAGAGCAGGGGTCCGGTCGCTGTCAATCCTATCCAGAAAGGGCTGGTGTGGGTGCAGGCTTTTGTTTGAGCCAGGCAGTAACACACCTGATTCTACTAATCAAGGTCCTTAGCTAAGACTCTAGTGGTTGATTAGTAGAATCAGTTGTGTAACTGCTTGGTTGGAACAAAAGCCTGCACCCACACCGGCCCTTTCTGGATAAGATTGAGTACCCCAGGACTAGAGTTTATATAACACAGCCTGTTGATTTGACGGAGAGCAGAATGGCGTTTTGTCTATTGTCAAACAGTTCTAACATGAGCGAGGCCGATGCTGCAGAACATATCTGTTGTTTAATTTTTTCATTCAGTATTACAATCTCAATGTTCATATGTCCCGTCTGCCGTTTGACCTTTTCCGTTCAGTCAAACATTACCTTTTTACCCGTTCTTCGCTCAAATAAATAACACGACATGAAAACCACGGACGTCATTGCTATCTATAAAATATGATATATAATATAATATGTAGGCCTACTTATTCTTTCTCGAAAAATACAGTATTTAATTGTTTCCCCACTACATAGAGTGTACCGTGATCATTTATTTGGCCCTACTTGCCTAATTGTTATACAATTTATTTTATTAATATTTGAATTTGTTTTTACATATTTATTTATGAATGTAATACTGCTCATTTTTTGTTCTTTGCCATTATAATATACGCCACTAGATGGCAGACACGCTGTTTCTGTTTTGTTTAAAATGAGCATGGGGCTAGAAGCGCTCTAATACAATACTGATAACTCGCTGTGCCTTTGTTGGTGAACGAGAGATCAGGAGGGGCGAGGGGAGACTGGCTAGCGAAGTGGTCGCTGTTTTGTGCTCTAGGTCAGGGGTTCTCAATCCTGGTCCTGGGGGACCCCTGTGTATGCTGGCTTTCGTTGCAACCGCAGTTGCAATCCCAGAATTTTAACAAGCTGTTAATTTTTCTTAATTAGGTGCTTGTCATGTTTGGAGGAATTATTCACCCTCTTAAGCCACATTATATCAGAAATAGCTATGGATGCCATGTAGAATAAACACCCCATGTTCACATTGTGCTATATTATTTAAAAAAGATAAGAAAATTATTTAACAGATCCATTTAAAGACTGATTTGAATCAATAGGCTCCTAATTGGTGAAAGTGTGGACACATGGCCACTAAAATTAACCATTTCGTAGATAATGAAGAATTCAAACACAAAGCAAATGATAACGAGCCAAACCTGCATTGTCTTAAGCTTAAAGAAAAAATTGAGTTAAACACGTGTTCAACAACCTAATTAGGAGCCTATTGATTCACTTCACTCTTTCATTTGAGTGAAAATACATTATTTTGTAACCTTGTCTTATGTAATTGTTGCAATATAGCACAATAAGCACAATGTGAACATGGGGAGTTTGTTCTACATGGCATGCATAGCTATTTCTGACATAATGTGTCTTAAGTGGGCGAATAATTCCTCCAAACATGAAAAGCACCTAATTAAGAAAAATTAACAGCTTGTTAAAATTCTGGGATTGCAACTGCGGTTGCAACGAAAACCAGCATACACAGGGGTCCCCCAGGACCAGGATTGAGAACCCCTGCTCTAGGTTGCCCAATAACCACGGATTTATTGTAAGCTTGACTGGAGTCAAAAAGCGAACAGATCAAGCCTGAATATTGGAGCCACGTTCACACGGGGGCGCGAGACGTCAGCTCGGAGGAAATGGAAGAATCTTCGAACAGTTTAAAATCCAGCGGTGCGCATTTTACGAGGAGGTGAGAAATTGAACAACAGCTCATCAATTTATTTTGTGTAAAATTAAAATATCGCAGGTTCCCAGAGATCACCTGTTTTTATCCGAAAGACAACTACCGTGTATTTGAAGGTATGCACAGCGATGCAGGTAACGTAACTATTTGCTGTCGACGCTCTTGCAGGATGTCAGTTAAGTTGTTATTTGCTACTATTGTGTGCATATGAGACGAAACGTGACGGATGGGTGTAATGTTATGGTTAACGTCGCTGTCAATAACACTGCGCACGTTTCGGGTTGAGTGTTTTTAAAGTGACCATGCAGGGTCCGACTGTAACTTGGGGGGAAAACACGTGCCTGCCATCACCAGCTCGCGGTAACATTGGAATGTTTAGGGAGTATAATGTGCTCGCTGTTTTCAGCGTTTCTTGGGGGGGAGCAATACTTTTGTTATGCAATCCCTTTGCTTTTGGTTTTAGCTGGCATTTTCAGCGAGGCAGTGTCGCGAAGCACTTAATTTGAAAATAATCGTGTGTAATTGCGCCAAATGGCGACTGGAAAGGATAGAACCAAAGGAAGTTTTGCAATTCAACAGTAGAACAGAAACGACAAACGTCTTTGGCAAGCTGGTGTTATTCACTTAAGTTTTTTCTCCGCCGCAAGAATTGGGGAAAATTATTTTTGTGAATAGTTCCGTTATGATGTTGACAATTTCTCGCTGACTTCAGCATTTGGACATAGATGTTAGGCCCAATGAATAAAGTGGTGTAGATAAGTGATGCAGAAAAAGTAATCTTGCAAATAAAAAGTAGTCAATATTTTTTTAAATATGTATCCATTTGCTTTGGTTCTACGTGTAGCAACTGAGCCCATAGCCACTCCCTGCTTTGGTTTGTAGCTCGTCGTAGTTTTAGTTGTTCCGTTCATGTTTGTTTAAAGATTTTTTACGCAAGAAGAACGGTCGCGTAGCCTATGGTCCCATATGCTGCTCTTCAGGAACAAAAAAAAACAAAAGAACTTCGGCGTAGCAGGCAGTTTCTGCACGAATTTAATAATGCTTAGACTGAGTAGAGCGGGGGGAGATCCATGTCCGCCGTAAAACAGACGCAGATGTTGGGTATTATTCGTAACCGACAGCCAGCCTTTGATGTGGAACGGGGGTTGTGTTTCTCATTCAGGTGGAGAGCTAGTTTTGCACAATTGGGTCCGCCCACGAGGAGGGAGCGGTACACGTCTCTTGAAATAGAACACCGTTCTACAGCCCTGTGGTTTTGTCTGGTCTTGCAGATATCTTTTTAAGACGATACATGGCGGCACAGAAACGCATCTGCTTCCTTTCACCGTATTTCACCTTTCAACGTATATGTTTAACGCTCGCTGTCTTTCCGGAGTCGAGTGTAATGTGAAAATTAGCTCTCCTTTTCCCCTCGAAGTCGCGAGGTGCGATGCTGGGACCAGGCTAATTGCATTCGCACACTTGTGCCATATTTTCCAATTACAGCGAGGCGTTACAGGTCGAGAACATAAATTGGATTGCTCTTGGAAACGCACATACACAAGAGCGCACGCACAAGCGTGCGCACACACACATAGGTAATATAACCATTGCCAGGTCTGGGAGCTTTCGGGGCCAGCCAGATTTTTTGTCGTCATGGCAACGCTTCCGGGGCCTAGCGTCGGGAGTCAAATCTTCGCTTGAGTTATCCCCCGAGAAGCTCTACTCCCAATAGCCCTGTCCTTCCTCCTTGTCACACACTTACAGCCGAGACAGTGGATGGCATATGGCGTCCATTTACGTGTTTATTTTTTGTTAAAGCTGTTTGATGTCCTGTTGTCCCCCGTGTTGAGTTATTATCGTTTCTCTCAGCGCTTCTTATTGTGCTGTTTCCTTGGCATCTTCCGTAAACAGTCCAATGTTTTCTTCTCACGTTTTATTCCTATTGTTGCATTTAAATTCATGTTTGCATTTTAAATTCTTGGGGTAATAAATACAGTCTTGCGCCGGGAGATTTGCACCTTTTTGCCTTGCTTAGCTACATAATCTGTACGTAGCGCTTTGAATTTTTGAGCAGGGTTTTTTTTTTCCTTAGGGGGCGTGGGGGTGGCGTTGGTTAAGTAGAAAAGCCCTGTTAAGAAATGTGCACTGCCTGGACTAATGACAGTGGAGTGTTTAACGGCAAAATATTTGAAAGCTAGTGATGAACTAAATAATGGGTGAAGCTGTCAATCACAGACGTGTCAGGTTGCGTATTTCTGCATGGGCTGTTTGTCATATGAAAAGCAGAATGCAGTAGTTGGCAGTGAAGTGTAGTATAGCGGTTTAGGAAATGGGCTTGTAACTCGGAGATTGCAGGTTTCAGTCCAACATGGGCCAAAGTCATTGTGTCCTTTTGTAAGATGCTTTGCCTGAATTGCTTCAGTGCAATACCCAACTTGGATCGCATGTAAATAAAATAAGTTGCTTTGTAAGGGCATTTGTTAAGGAGAATTTTACTGTATTAATGAATGTATATAAAACAGGTTTGATTCAGGTTTTGTGCCCCCCCGCCCTGGAGAAGAAGTACCAGCTCAACCTGCCTCCGTACCCGGGCACTGAGTGCGTCTACCAGCTGCCATAGAGCATTATAGTCAGACCTGGGGTAACAAAACTGGGATTTATCGGTTGTTACCAATGTATTCTGTGATTGGTGGAGCTCCTATTTGTTTTCTAGCTGTTAGGTGATGTCACAATCATCTGATTGGCTTCCTGTAAATGGTGACGGGAAAATGATGCCCCATTAAACAAAAATGGGCAGAGCTACCATATGTTATCACTTTCAATGGCAGATGGGTTTGAACCAATCATTATGTTCTGCTTTGGCAAGTCTTTTGATTGGTTCAGAACCACTCAGAAATTGACAGCTAATTGTAGCCCCACCCATTACGGGTTCACTAAACCGTCAACTTATTGAGTAACTTAATGTGTCTGTGAAGTATGAGTGGTTCTATTGTGAATTGGTGGAGGGAAGGGATTTGGGCAAATCAGAATTGCACAATTAAAAAGTAATTATGCAACAACAAAAAAATGTGGTTTTGGTGATTGAAGTCCACCCACGTGACGTTTGTGAGAAAAGCTGTTGTTTTGGCCCTGGTTTTCAGTGCTCTGCCTGCTGGCAGGTTTATCGTCTCTATGGTTACTGTGTCGCAATCCCATTGGTTCTATTGCTTCTATTCTGCCAGTCATTGTTCATGTGACACATATAGTTACTTAATTCCAAAGGAAGGATTTTCATGTAAAAATAAATGAATAAAATAACATGCAAAATAATGTGATGATGCAATGTATTAGCCTTCCGAAAATGTCCTGAAAAAACTGAAGATTGATTTAAGGAAAGAAGAGGCATTTTGTTGGTACATATTTGGTTTTGATTACATATTTATTGGAACCACAGAGTCACAGAAATGCGTATACGTTCAATGTTTCAAGTAAATTGCAGTTTGTAGGCACTATGCATTGTTTTTTTCGTGAAATGAGTGTCTACACATTTTACGTTATATATGGGTATTATTTAACGTGCGCCCACTAGAGGGAGCAATTGCCCACTTCTTGATTCTGTGTGGACGAAATTATAACGGAACTGTTATATCTTACTGTTAAGGTTTTTATTCAGGTTTTATTCAAAATTGTAATTTTCATGAAAAAAAAATGTTTCAGCTAGTTTTTCAAGAAAAGTAAAAAATAGTTAATGAACAGGAGATTTCAACAGTCAACGGAAAGGAGACAGAATTTTGAATGTTAAAAAAACAGGGAGGAGTTCCTCGTGGGTCTATATCGGGTCTATATGTGTAATCTGACCAATCTGCATATCTACACCTGGCTGCTATCCCATTATGCAAAAGGTCTATGAAAATCATATCATACTTGCAAATGTTGATTGGTAGGCCTAATATATATTTGTATTCAATTATTATACAATCTCTCAATGTCCTATAGGCTGTACCTGCATCATGTATGTTAGGGAACTATATAAATTTGAGTCTGAAATGTATATGCTAGTTCTCACATTTTATTATAAGTTTCGTATATGGCATGTGTGATTTTTACAGACCTTTTTTCATATGGGATAACTACTCATCGCCATTATAGCCACTGCAAAGAACAACTGCTTGCAACAAAATAAAATTTCCAGTAGGCTACATCGGCGAAAACGATGACGAGTGCATAAATTGTACAAATTGTACAAGTAGCACTTCAAATAATTGTGGGCACTTTTTTAAACGCTTGATTAATACAACAATCCCTTAGCAGTAACGTTATCGGTTTTACAATAACGAGATGAGATCGAGAGACCACACAATTCGGTCGGAACCGAAAAACTCCCGTCCTCATTTTGCAATGCCCAAGCAATTGGTCCCGACTCCCGACAAATAACTTTTTTAAACGGTAGGCACGTACGCGCGTCTGGCTAAACTTGCTTCTTCCGAGCTGGCGTACTGCACCTCCTGTAGAAATAAAAACAACTCAGTGTTAGAATCTGTAGGTAAATGTTAGGTCAGAGAGATAAATGGACCGCTAAGGTAGCCGATTTCTTTTCTTCAAATTCAGATGTGACTTTCTCAACTTTGTCACGTCCCGTTCTCAAAAGCAGAGGTGATTGCCACTGCTTTTGCACTTTTAGCCTGAGCGCGAGACCGTGTCGTTAAGCTTTCGCAGCAATGATGATGCCAATAAGTGCGTATTAATGTAGGCTAGGCTATACATACCGAAATAGTCCGATCAATAGCCAACCCACTTCCTTGCCTTCCTGTGAATTCCAACAGTTAAGTTCAGCCGTTAAAACACATTTCTTTCCGTAAATAACAAGACCATTTGTGTGAGAGAAAAAACACATTGAACAGTGTGGTGTTGCTGGTGCGTCTAACATTCGAAGCTCCATGCGGATGTCTAAAAAAGAAAAGATATTGCCTTGATATTGCCCACCCTGTTCCGTTCGCGTTTCTCCAAGACTGGCACGTTCCAACATGGCGACTACATTGTTTATGCAGCTGCGCACCATTCACAGAAAAAATATCTATGTTGACCGACCGGCTCCAATGATCCAATAAGTGATCCAGAGTCCCATAAGTAGCCATAGGCCTACTATAGTAGAGTTAAAAGCATTCGATCAGAGTTGATTTTACACTGAACATTTCTCTGAGTAAGTAGGCTACCCATGAGTCCATAGTTTCGGAACTTTGTACAAACACGTCATGCCCTCTTGGAATATGAATGATCATCTTATTGTGGTGAATGGCATTAATAAACCGCACTTACCAGAACGGTGTTTGTGCTCCGTGCCTGCGCTTCGTCTCTGTTCCCTGTAGTTGAGATGGAAAGTAGCCTATTACGCATTTACCCTCACCAGCATGGTTAGTTTTACGCGTTCCACACAGAACGGCAGAAGGTCAAGAATTGAATACGAACCTTGCGTCTCCATCACTTCTCACAGAACGCCCTGAAAAAAATGAATATTAAAGCAATTAAAAGGATAGGCTACCCTCCACATGCAATGGAAATCAGAAATGTGTTTGCTTTTGTATTTACATAAATATTTAGCATTGGTGAAATGGGAAAAAAAAGTCAAATGTAAGGGGGCTGTAAAATTTAGTGATTTTTATTTCTCCTCTAAGAGCCAACAAAATATAACCCATTGGTCAAATGTATTGCTTATAAGGACTAGGCGCATTGTGATTTCAATGCAGGCTCACATACAAAAAAAAGAGTAGCCGTTAACGTTTCGACTCAAATTTCAGCTTGAAATTTTAGTTTGAACATAGCTATTTTTACAGCATTGTAATGTAAGTAAAATAGATAATTCACAGTAACTGTGAAATTCAAGTATCTTTATTTACCGCGATGCAAGACGACAGCAATGGAGATCGCCACGATGATGGTTAGCCCCGCCCCAGCGAAGGCTCCGTAGAGGAGCACCGTACACACGTCACTGCTCTCTGCAACACGGGATTCAGAAAGTAAAATTCACCTGTGACTTGGGGTGGGGTTCGGGAGGGAGGCACTCTGCGCTGTAATGTACTTTTTAGATAAAACATTAATGTATACATTTCACAACAATTTATAGAAATAGCCCTATATATTGCACTATCTGCACGTGGCGATAATTCGCAGATTTTCCCACACATTGTGAAGTGTTGCAATATCTTTTCTGACCTTGATAATGTATTTACTCTCATCATATTGCCATGTATTAATTTTCCAAAAAACAGTGCACCATCCAACTGAGATCCCAGTGAACCAGGCTTGATCGAGCCAACTTAACGTCACTTGGTATGGGAAGCCTGCTTGCTCTTTGTCAACAATGGTGGATTCTTGGAAAGGTGTCTGTTCACACAGAGATGCAAACAAAAGCATTTCCACAAATGTCACTGAATACGAACACCTTAACATCAGTTAGTGATTAAAAGTAGGCTAATTAATTTTTCAGTTGGGACTCGTAACAACAAGTAGGGTGTTAGGATTCTGTAATTTGTCTGTCTGTTTATTCTGTATTATTATTTTTCCTGTTTTCTTTTACCCATTTTCCCGCATTTCCCTCGCGATTGTCAGTCCGCGTTCCATGTTTTCTGAGATTCCACTCCTTGTCTTTGTCTTTGCACTATTCGGGTGATTTTGGGAACATTCGGGTTTCCTCTGTATTTCGTATCTCGTTTTCTTCCTCCTGGCTTTATTTATATTTGTATATAATACTCTAATGTACTAATCATACTCACTGTTAGATTAGATTTAATACTAACCTGCTAACAAACCAACGTGTGTATAATACTAACCAGCTAACCTACTAACATTAGGGTTTTTGAGTTCGCTACTAACATTACTAATTACTAATTCATCTTGAGTTTCTACCTGCAGCTGTCATTTCCCTCCTCGTTATCCTATCCCTGTATCTATCTGATTTCGCATCCTCTGCACGTGTGTCCACTTTCGTGTTTCTCCCCTCTGAGCTGTGCACTTGTTTACCTGCTAACCCCAGGCCGTTTGTTATCATTGTGTCTATGTGAATTCCAGTCCGTGTCTTACGTTTCCCCCGTCATTGTATTATTGGTCCTTGTTAACCCTCATTGTTCTCACCTGTGTACTCTCCCATTCCCCCTCTTCACACCTGATTCCTTTTGTGTAATCTTCTACCCTGTTATTTCAGTCTGTCTTCGCGAGTTCCTCAAAGTTAGTTTGCTTCTGTGTGTTATCCTAGTTTTTCCGAGTACCTGCCCTAGTTGTCTGTTTGGTTCCTGAGTTTCTGTCTCCGAGTTTTAGTTATCCCTAGTCCTTCTCCTGTTGTTGTTTTTATTTTTGTATTCAGTCTTTGTTTTGTTCTCTTTTTTGTTCCTCTTATGCCTCCCCGGTTTTGACCCCTGCCTGTGTTCTCGCGACCCTGCTTTTGGATCCTGTTTTTGTGCTTTTGCTGTGCCTTCCCAGTTTTGACCCCTGCCTGTTCCTTGACCATTCTTTGGACTGTGTTTTGTTTCGTTGCCTGTCTCCCCGGTTTTTCGACCCTGCCTGTTATACCACGGATTGCTGCCTTGCCCTTATTAAACTTCGGTTTTTCGTACTCCTGCCTGCGTTTGGGTCCGTCTCCCCCGCCCGAACATAACATAGGGTCCCTATTAGGCAAGACTTAGAGATGCAAAACAAGGTTTTTATGCAGTAGATTATTGATATTTATTGTCTTGAACTGACATTCTCAATTATGTTTCATCTTTATCTATTATATTCAAATGGTTATGATATATATATATCACTCAAAAAAATATTTAGGCCCAAAAGTTAAAACTTATGCATTTCAATTACATGTAAATTTTCCATCCAATTTGATCATTTTGACCCAAACCGAACACAAAGATTAATGTCTGATGACTAAAAAGCTTAATCCTCATATTATGTTCACACTTTTTAAAGTTTAAGCTGACACAAAACTATTGTAATAGAAATATTTTGACACTTTGTGTCACCTTTTGTGTGTCTCCCAATTGACTAGCCTTCAACTGTGTTGAAACACCCACTTTAGAGCCTAGGGTAAGTGAAAGTTTGTGAAGTTTAAACCCCTATGGGAAAGTGCCACCAGAATCACCCACAAAAAAATCAGATATAAAAACAAATAAAAATTAAATTATTTCTTACATTTTATACAGCTACCGCACAAATGACCCCACACAACGCCTTTGTAAACAAAGTTGGTACAGGACCTTTGAAAATATGGCATTATGTTTATTTCGTGTTTATTGCGCGTTTGATCCCAACAAATTAGGAAAAGTCATATATTGTATCCAAATTAAAAAATAAGGTTAACTGATTTTTAAGAGACGTCAAACATTGACTCAGGTCAAATTGATCCAGAGCATAATACAAGAGTTAATAAATCTGACAGCTAAAAGTTAAGTTTACCTTTGCGCAGACGCATTTTAAGCAACGCGTTCCTTTTCATAAATAAGATCATACATCTGATTAAATGAGTGGGGAATCAGATTAAAATATGCAGGCTATTCAGATAACAGCACTATAAAACTCACTGAGTACGGTAGGCACACTGACACAGGCCGGATAAATACTGCTATAGATAACGCACTCATAATATACAGTCAGGTCCATAAGTATTTGGACATTGACACATTTTTTGTTGTTTTGGCTTTGTGTTTAACAAATGTGGTTAACAAATCTAGATATGACCCAGTTCAACTGAGGGTTCATGTTATTTTCTATAACTAATAACTAAGCAGGTGATGAACAAATACCTATGTGTGGTGACAAGTTCAGATCACTGCCCGGTAAGCAGGTCAATCAAACCTAATTAATAGAAACAGGAATTAAACCAGTGCCGTATATATACAGGGGTGTAAACACCACCATTGCCTATTATAAATTACGAATGGCTGGTAGTCTGTATAGTCTAAAACCGTAGCTATAGCAAACTAAAATGTTCAGTGTAAAATCAACTCTTATATGACCCTTTTGGACTCATATAGTTACTCTGTTAGAGTTGAAATAACCCTGGACACATTTTACTGTGAATCCGGTGTTCATGACTGGCTGTAGATAAGCCTACGCTCATGGTTAGTTTATTTATTAACATATCACTAAACAAAAGAACAAAACAGCATGCGTTTGTAAAAATTTGTAAGATTTACCTTCATTTTGCACGCTTTTGGAAATGTTCTTCCCGTCAAACTCCACCACGCAAGTGCACACAACTCCTCTCTCCCACTCGTCCGCACGAAGCAGAACCTGGTTTTGGGTTGACTCCACGATCTCATCGCTGTCTTTTGTCCAAAGGGATTGGATCAACCCACTGTCCTCTTCCCCGTCTATCACCCAGAACACACGGACTTGAGAAGGGGCGACTCCGGAGACCACGCACAGGAGAGGGATTATGGGTTGGATACTACGCGGCCAGAGGATGTCGACCGGTGGGGGCTCGGTTCTATTTCCTGTAGCGAAAAGTGATCAACCAAAGAATTACGTGGTTACAGTATGAATGAACGACAGGTTTAGGCCTATTGATAATGTGCTCACGCAGCACGTAGTTATAAATCGTATTGCGCCAAATGGCGATGTCCGGAAAAATTAATCAACCAATGGCCTACAATGAAACACTGCATAATTTAGGAATAAGCAACTAGATCGTCATTGTGATATTTTTGGAAAACCAATTTGAGTCTATACCCAAGGCGGCTTAGAAAAACATTTATTCACACTACTCAAAATCTAAAACACAAACACAGGAAGAAAATACGCAAGACCGCCAATCGGATAAAAAGACAATTTTACCCATGTATTGAAGATAATTATTAGGTTTTTTCCCTTCTGTCACCTTGTGTCACTATTACAGTTGACCCGCTGCCGAAGTAGATCATCTTGCCAAGCACCACTGAACAGTAGTAAGTCCCGGAGTCATCAACTGTTGCGCTAATAATGCCGAAAAAGCAATCTTTCTCCTGTCCGCCAGTATCGACATTCTGAAGGAAGATCAACTTTTTGGTCCTGGAGTCTATTCTCGTCCAAAGAACGGTGTAGCAATATGTACCTACTACTTTCGCACTACACTGTAATCTGACGGAACCACCATCCTCCACCTTCACCAACTCTGGAGACTGGACAACCACTGTATTCTGGGCTGTAAAATAAATGTAAAGAAGAAGAAACAACAAACAAACATGCGTTTAGAAACACTTTCCAAACCCTTACCAGAATATAGGCATCATATAGTAGGCTACATTTATCCATTTTGCATGCAATAAATCGTAGTAGGCTACAAATTCTTAAACTAGACTATAAGATATATAGACTATTTTGTTATCTTTAAAAATACGCATGTATGTAATCCGTCCTGAATTTTCGTAAATTTTTTATATGTTATAGGCTATGAAAGCGGAATTACATAACTCATTGAATGTGTTCACATATATTTACAAATATAAGGAATATTATTATGGTATATAATTACAGGACATTAGAGTCAATTTTAAATATATGTGTATAAGTTTTAAAACAACTTTAAAGGTGCATTTTTTAAAAATGTGTCATTTTGCGCAGTTCTTACAGCAAAATAAAGGCTGTGATTATAAGTCTATAGTGTACAATGTTTATGTGCTTATGCACTTTTTCAGTTTTAATGAGAAATATAAAACAAATGTAATAGGCGACAATAGATTGCTTTTATTAGTAAATTTAATTCTTTTAAAGTTTATAAATTTAAGTTTATTATATAGTAGGCTACCTTCGGTGACATTTCACGTAGGCTATAGCTACTGTGTGATTCCGTGAAATAGTCTTCCATGGCGTTTTTTTATTGCCTATACGCGGCACCTATGTAGACTATCTAGCTACTTTTCATGTAGCTACAAAGCGATCCAACGAGTTACAGGACCGATTCGAAAATGCATTAAGCTATGTTTTGCATTCAGAAAAAATAACAGCTGCAACTGGAGTGATGCTAAAGCATTTTTAGGCTAATTAAAAACTTACCTTTCACAGCATAGATGTAAAAGAGTAGCAGTAACCTGGCGCGCATTTTGAGAGTCTTTCTGAATTTGTCCCAGTCCATGCCCACCACATGAAACAATTCCGTCAGAAAAAAATTAAATTCTTACGGGCTAGCGAGCGTCTTGCCAGACTACAAAGACGATACAGGAAATGTTCTGCACCTATGCGATTCAATATGCGTAAGCAAACACACAAAGGCTGTCTTTACAGTAAACAAGGCAATTCTCGAATCGTGTGTTCATATATGTAACCTACACTTCTAAAACGCATACGTGTGAATAAGCTATGCGTCCAAATCAGTTGAGATCACATAGAGTGTGAGGAAATTGAGCATAAGCACGAGGCTTAAATAAAATAAAATAAATTAGCCTGCCAAGTTTGCCTCATTGACCTGTGCTATAGCGCATGTGTTCAGCCTACATTAGTGTAGCTAGTTTATATTTTCGTATAGAAGAAAACTGGGAGGGTTTTCTGTAACTGAAGGAATGTTGAAAATAGAGCAGTTATCATGATCCTTAAATAATGCCATATACAGTCAAGCCGGAAAGTCTGCACACCCCTTTCACCTTCTCCACGTTTTATTACGTTACAGACTTATACTACAATAGATTGAGTTCATTTTTTGCCTCAAACATCTACACACAATAGCCATAAATGACGAAGTGAAAACAGGTTTTTAGAAAATATGCAATTTTATTTTACTGACAAAAATAGGTTATTTAGGGGTTACATATCTGTACACACCCTTAGCCTAATACTTGGTTGCTGCACATTTGGCAGCGATTACAGCTTCAAGGCATCTTGGGAAAGAAGCTACGAGCTTGGCACACCTGTTTCTGGATATTTTTGCCCATTCCTCTTGGCATATCCTTGCAAGCTCCGTCAGGTTGGATGGGGAGCGTCGGTACACAGCCATTTTCAGCTCTTTCCACAGATGTTCAATTGGATTCAGGTCTGGGCTCTGGCTGGGCCACTCAAGGACATGCACAGACTTTCTCCGAAGCCACTCCTTTGTTCTCTTGGCTGTGTGGTTCGGGTCGTTGTCATGTTGGAAGGTAAACCTTCGCCCCAGTCTGAGGTCCAGAGCGCTCTGGAGCAGGTTTTCTTCAAGGATCTCGGTGTACTTAGCTGCATTCATCTTTCCCTCTATCAGGACTAGTCGCCCCGTTCCCGCTGCTGAAAAATATCCCCACATCATAATGCTGCCACCGCCATGCTTCACTGTAGGGATGGTATTAGCCAGGTGATGAGCGGTGCCTGGTTTCCTCCAGACGTGACGCTTGGTATTCAGGCCAAAAAGTTCATTTTTGGTTTCATCAGACCAGATAATCTTGATTCTCATGGTTTGAGAGTCCTCTAGGTGCCTTTTGGCAAACTCCAAGCGGGCTGTGATGTGCCTTTTACTAAGGAGGGGCTTCCGTCTGGCCACTCTACCATAAAGGCCTGATTGGTGGAGTGCTGCCTGGATGGTTGATCTTCTGAAAGGTTCTCCCATCTCCACAAGGATACGCTGGAGCTCTGTCAGAGTGACCCTCGGGTTCCTGCTCACCTCCCTGGCCAAGGCCCGTCTTCCCCGATTGCTCAGTTTGGCCAGGCGGCCAGGTCTAGGAAGATTCTTGGTGGTTCCAAACTTCTTCCATTTACGAATGATGGTGGCCACTGTGCTCTTTGAGACCTGTAAAGCTGCAGAGATTTTTCCGTACCCTTCTCCAGATCTATGCCTTGACACAATCCTGTTTCTGAGGTCTGCAGATAATTCCTTTGACCCCATGGCTTGGAGTTTGCTCTGACATGCACTGTCAACTGTGGGACCTTATATAGGCAGGTGTTGGCAATCCCCAATCATGTCCAATCAATTGAATTTATCACAGGTGGACTCCAATTAAGCTGTAGAAACATCTCAAGCAGTATCAGTGGAAACAAAATGCACCTCAGCTCACTTTTGGGTGTCATATCAAAGGGTGTGCACACTTGTGTACATATGATATTTTACATTTTGATTTTTAATAAATTAGCACAAATGTCTAAAAACCTTGTTTTCACTTTGTCATTATGGGCTATTTTGTGTAGAATTTTGAGACAAAAAATTAACTCAATCTATTGTAGAATATGTCTGTAACGTAATAAAACGTGGAGAAGTTGAAAGGAGTGTGCAGACTTTTAGGCTTGACTGTATATAAACTGTGCTCATACTGACCTTCTGATATGATCATTACTCTGATTATAACCAGGTTATTAATATTCTCATTAATATTATTAGATCTATTATTATTAATAATAATAATAATAATTATTATTATTATTATTATTATTATTATTATTATTATAAGAATAATAATACAATCATTGTCACCATAATTATATGCTTCTTTTCGTATTTGTTTTCTGCAAATTAAAATTTTCACGGTAAGAAAGGCCTTTTCTAGAAACACAAAAGCAACAACAACAAAAAAACACTGTTAAACTCCATAATTTAAAGTAAAACCTAATCCTTAAATATAGGCTATTGCACTAGGGACTGCGAGTGTGGTAAATCAACAGTCCACTTTGAGTCACAATACACTACCATCTATTGAAGTACAAGTGAATGAAATGCTCCATCTGAAAGTCAGGCTTGGTAACAGCTGGTTTAATTGTTTTCAGCGTATTACCGCTTTTAATTTAGCTATTTTAGCAGTGAACCCTGTTCTCATAGGCGGAGGGTGAACCAACTGCAGGGTAAAGCAAGATTAGGGCGGGGTAGGTATCCACCTTCGTGCTCGCGCACGCAGTTTTTGCATTAATTTCACCGTAACTACAGTTTTATGAGTACCAGAGCCCATGTAGGCTTTGGTTGTAAAGTAGTCTGTATCGGGAGACATAAAGCCATCCACGAAAATGACAAGCAAAAGTCTATAACGTAATTCTGGGCGAAATTCTCTAAAACAGTTTTTTGTGTGTTTTTTTACCATGATACGTTGATAAAATATGGTATAAATGACAAAATATAGTCAGTAAAAAAATAATAAGTTCACTAAAATAAAAAAATAACTTCTAATGGTCTGTGTCTCTTAGCCTTGCAACTGTAGGCTCCACTTATTGTTATAGCAGTACCTAGTGGTAAAAGTTGGTACCTAGGAATTTTAGGTTCTAGGTTTGGGTAGTATTCGCCTGGCCCGATCCCACCGAACCCGACCAGATAATGCAAAAAGCCATGTCTAAGCATTACACATTGGTAAAAGATAGATAGAAAATATAGATTAATTTCAGCTGAATTGACCACCAGGGCAACAACTGGGCTATCACAGCCAACTATTTCCAATTGGGCCTAAACAATGCACAATTAATAAAATAAAGCAAAGCACTGGTTGAATGGAAAAAGGTTTGAAAAACCCAGCTTGGGAATTTTTTTTAACAACGCCCGTTCACGAATGTGTTTTTAAGCGGTGCAGCCGCTTCTATACGTGACATGTGTGTCCGTCCGTCCATCCGTCCGTCCGTTCGTAGCATGAGATTTAAACCAATCAGGAGTCGCCTAGGCGTCACATGCCCGGGAATACAATAGTAGCTTGAGAAAAGCATGCCCAGCTTCAGACAGCTCTATCTCAAAAAAATATACATGTCACAGCTTAGATATTCACACCGTAGGAATCCTGGGAACCAGATGCACATCTGTATATAATATGTCTTGTGTAGCTTAAAAACTGTAGTCGTGGTCACAAGTTAGAAAATGGGTTTGAAATTGAAATTACCAGCTGCCGCTAGAGTGGAGTTTTGAACATTTCACCATTTGTGTGAATGGGGAGCATGGTTTTCAAACAACACTGAATATTTTACAAAGTAAAAATGTCACAGCTTAGATATTTACACCGTAGGAATTCTGGGAACCAAATGAACATTTTGATACATATTATGTCTGTGTACCTTAAAAACTGTAAAAATGGGTTCGAAATTGAAATTACCAACTGCCGCTAGAGTGGAGTTTTGAAAATTCCACCTGTTAGCAAGGTGAGTCGCCGTAGCAACCCCCCGAAGCAAAATCAATACAAAATCTACCACCAGTGTTCTGCTGGACCCAGTCAGTTATGGAACGGCCCAACAATCCATGCACCGTCTTGTTGAGTTTGGAATTCCATTGTTATTGTTCAAGTAATAACTGTAATCTTCCTGTTTGTTATCAGAGTACTGTCATATTTCCTGTTTCTTCTGAAATACCAATTGCTGTCCTTTTATCTCTATCTCTCTTTTACATGTTTGTTAAATGCAATGTCTGTAAGTATACTAACATGCTGCCGACCAGCTTAGTTACCTCCTCCTCCGCAGTAGGCAGTAGCTAGTGGATTGAGTGAGCTAACTCGACCTCAAATCCTCTATCGCTTGCATTTGTATTTATATTTAATAGCCTACATTATTTTAATCGTCATGTCCGGCCAGGGGAAGGCAATGCCTTACACACCCTCCACCTATGCCTGTTCTGGAATAAACCTGCCAATGAATGAATGAACGAACGAACGAACGAACTACAGCTATAAACTACAGATGAGGGGTTCTCCACTTTAAAATGTAGACTTTATGTCAACAGGCTCCACGTAACTGAGCTGAGTAGCATCAAAATTGTTTTATTTAGTTGCTCCACGTAACCGAGTTGAGAAGCATCGGAACTGTATTATTTAGTTGATTTAACTAAACTAGCCTACACCAGCAGTGTTAAATGTATACCAGCATTTTTGTTGGGCATCTTGCATGTGATTTTTAGACAGCGATTGGTGATGCAAGTGGTAACGCACAGAGCAGAATACCATGGCAACAACACCTTCTGTTAACACCAGCGACCGAGCTAACCGCAAAGGGCGCAAGGGTTGGGACTTAATTCGATGGGCTAAGATGTGTTCACGCCCAAGTACCTGTTTCTAAAATACTTTCATGCTTACAAGGAAATTTCCGATGCGCGCATCCACGTTACTGAAACACGACGCACGTGACATTTCGCTGTAGCTAAAGGTCCGGAAGTTGCTGAGGCCCTATTTTCCACACCAAGATTTCAAAACGACCAAAGGAGGTAAAAGGGCACTAAAAAGTTAAATGCCAGGCTAACTAAGCAGCACTGGGATTGAATAAAGACTGAAAGACTCTACTCTGTGTTACTACTTTAACTCCTTTGCGTAGAAGGTGACGCCGGCGGAACCTTTTTGCTCAACTGAGACATTCGTTGCTACTGCAGCCGAACTATTATTGGAAATCACAAACAAATTTATTGTTGGCGGTTCGTGACGATTTCTGCCGAATAAGTAGTTTCTAAGTGTCACTATTTCCCTGTAGCAAGTCCATTTATCAAGCAACCCCCCACCTAGTCTATACCTACCTATGCGTGACATAGTGGACAATAGCGTCTATGTTTGAGTTCATAAATATATTTATTCATCATATAAAATTAGAATAACGTCATAGCAACAAGATAAACCCAACAATAGCCTGATCGTATGCCAGAAAAGCCCTGCTCACTCAAATGCAAAATAAACTGAAAGTACTATCTCATTCTACCATGTATTCTACTAGCAATATATGCTACCCTTACCAAAAAAAGTATACTTAAAGTTAATTTTATTAAGTAAAGTTCAAGTATATTTCCCAAGTATACTTTATGTAGTAAGTATACTAATCAATGTACTAGTAGTATACTTAAGTATAATTTTGTTTAGTATATATCTGATAATGCAATGGGGCGTGACGTGTGAGGTAGGAGGAGCCAAACGCAGCAAGGGGATTCTTTAAGCCCTAAGGCCACTAAGGCGGGAAAGCCCGCAGATAAGGGAGGAGAGAAGACAAGGAACACACACACACCACAGCTACAGACCGGCTCACTGTTACACACCAATGAGTAGAAGCACAAACACCTGGTTTCACAACAAGAAACCCAAACAAGGCGAAAGGGAACAAAGGACTACTACCCCATACTTCTACGAGCTAAGTAACTAATAAACGAGCCGGAAATAACAAACGCCCTGTCTCGGAAACGAGACGCATAAGAACAGGCGAGTAGCATAAAAGGTACACATAAAACACACGCAACCAACAAACACTGAAAATGAATAGGAATTAGAATACCAAGAGGCGAAAGGAACGGGGATCTAAAGTTCCAAGGCTACTATCAAGGGCTCGCAGTCAAACGCAAACATGTCCATAGCATCGTCCAAGCTCCATATAAGGAGGGACACACCCGGAGAACAAACAGAACTACAGTTCCGAACAAAATCGTCCCGCAGGTGAAAAGGACGAATAGGACAGCTGCACCGGACATCACCGGCTAAAAGACCAACATGAGTTTGATAGAGAATAAAAGCCGTGCCTCTTGGTAAAGAGGAATGTAACGAGGCGAAGGAACAGATATAACATTCCATGGCTAGTTTGATAGGCTCGCAGTCAAATGCAACTACCAGTGTGCTGATTATTTTCTCCAGGGTGCTTGTTGCCAGGTACCAGTTAGTTCCACACCCCCCTCACCCTTAGTCCCACCCTCCCTACCCTTCTAAAAAAAAATAAAAAATACTTAGATTCTTTTATGGCTCTTTTAGGAACTTCCGCTGTGGACCCTTTTTCCCTTGCGGTCGTGTTCCTCGGTCGCCACACATGGGCGCTGCTCCGTTGGTGGAGTTTTGGCTCCGTCCCTTTTTTTCACGGAGTAAGTAATCAGCGTTCACAGCTGGGATGTAATGCCGGTGAGCTATTTAAGCCCATGTTCCTTTTGTTCTGGGCTTCGATATTAATTGTTCATTGTGATTGTTTGTTCTGTGGTGTATTTTCTGGTATTAGTTGTGCTGTTTTGTGTGTGGTTTATTTTGCCCTTTTAAAGTTTTAATCGTATGATTAGATCTAGGTTTTTAAGGAGACCGTTTTGCTCCGTTGTGCTTTTATTGGAGTTTTGCGGTACTGGCCTTTGTGCTTTGAGCTTTCAGGTTCAATTCCTATTTTGTGTGCTCATTTCAGTCTCTGCTTTCTGGTCTGTCCTTTATTTGTCGTTTTGCCTAGATCCATTGCCTTTTACTAAGAGACAGGGCGTTTGTATCATACTGACTTTAGGGTTTTAATTATTCTTTGAGGCAGGTCGGTTATTTTCGATTAAGTTTGCATTGGTCTTTTGTTACAGCTGTTCCTGTGCGTCCTTTTCACCTGCGGGACGATTTTGTTCGGAACTGTAGTTCTGTTCGATCTCCGGGTATGTTTCTCTTTATTTGGAGTTTGGGCGATGTTGTGGACATGTTTGTGTGTGACTGCATGTTTCTGAAAATAGCCTCGGAACGTTAGCTCTCTGTTCCATTTCGCCTCATTACATATTCATTTACTGAGAGGCTAGGGTGTGTGTTTTCAATTAAGCTTGCATTAGTCATGTTTGCTAGTAAAGTTATGGGACGACGGTGCTCCGTCAGCTCGCCTGTAAAATGTTTCTCTCTCCTGGGAGATCGGGCGTTTATCCCTTTACGTTTTCTCGATCAATGCGGGACTTTCCTATGTGGATGTAGTAATTCGGACTCTTCCCCCCTGGCGTACTTGCCTATGTGGAAGTAGCTATTAGGACTCGTCCCCCCTGGCGTATTTGCCTATGTAGATGTAGTTATTATGACTCTTCTCCCCTGGCTTTTTTCTGTTCCTGCTTCCTGGTCGTTGCATTTGACTGCGAGCCTATCAAACTAGCCATGGAATGTTATATCTGTTCCTTCGCCTCGTTACATTCCTCTTTACCAAGATTGTCTTTATTGTTTTGTTTTTTTTTTCTTTTCCAATAAAAACATTTTCTTTTAAACACACTTAACCATACATCATTTCACATATTTTAAAAAACATTCTTTATCGGGGGGGGGGGGTTTTAATTTTCCTTCCCTTTCTAATTTTTACTTTACTTTACCAAGAGGCACGGCTTTTATTCTCTAACAAATTCATGTTGGTCTTTTAGCTGGTGATGTCCGGTGCAGCTGTCCTGTTCGTCCTTTTCACCTGCGGGACAATTTTATTCGGAACTGTAGTTCTGTTCGTTCTCCGGGTGTATCCCTCCTTATATGGAGCTTGGACGATGCTATGGACATGTTTGCGTTTGACTGCGAGCCCTTGATAGTAGCCTTGGAACTTTAGATCCCCGTTCCTTTCGCCTCTTGGTATTCTAATTCCTATTCATTTTCAGTGTTTGTTGGTTGCGTGTGTTTTATGTGTACCTTTTATGCTACTCGCCTGTTCTTATGCGTCTCGTTTCCGAGACAGGGCGTTTGTTATTTCCGGCTCGTTTATTAGTTACTTAGCTCGTAGAAGTATGGGGTAGTAGTCCTTTGTTCCCTTTCGCCTTGTTTGGGTTTCTTGTTGTGAAACCAGGCGTTTGTGCTTCTACTCATTGGTGTGTAACAGTGAGCCGGTCTGTAGCTGTGGTGTGTGTGTTCCTTGTCTTGTCCTCCCTTATCTGATGGGTTTCCCGCCTCAGTGGCCTTAGGGCTTAAAGAATCCCCTTGCTGCGTTTGGCTCCTCCTACCTCACACGCCACGCCCCATTACAGATAAGTACATAAAAAGTAAACTGAAAGCATACTCACTTATTTTTAGTTTAAAAGAAGTATACTAATAGCACACTTGAATAAACTTCTTTTCTGTAAGGGAATATGAAATAAATATACAATCCTACCATTGGTTTTACACATCGAGATGTTCCTTTCAAAATTCAGTTGTCATTTATTGTCTGGTACAATCGGTTTGAGAAATATACAACACTTTATACCGCTATTACACTATCTGAAACGTCGCCGCGTAATACCCCCATGCCCTGTAAGCCTGTCTCATGCATTACAGTTCATTCTGGTTTAATTGTCGGCTTTTTTATCCAATAGAGTACATTATAACCTTCGCAATGTTACGTTCCACTCCCATCCTGTTGTTTTCTCCGTGTTTTCCCTCTCCCCCTGTTTCGTGTTTGTCTCTCCATTGTCCGTGTTTTCCCCCATGCTACAGGCTGGGTGTGTTTCTCCTGTTTGTATCACTCTGTTTCACCACTCCTGTCTCCGCCTATCCCATTTCCCCGTTGTCGCATGCATTCCACACTCTTCAATCTGCTAATCACTCTTGCATACATTCGCACGCGGCACATAATTGATACCAATTAAATGTTGTATTTAGTCAGTTGTAGTTTAGTTCTCTGTCCTTTGCCAGTTCGTTAACGTTTGTAGTCTGAAACTTCTGGTCTTGTCTGGTTCTCTGTCTAGTCAAACAGTTTAGTTCTGTTCGGTGTTAATTCACTCTGCTGAACTGTTTAAATCCTCACTCTGTCCAGTCTGAGCGGCATCACCTGCTGTTCACTATTCTGTCTCGCTAACCACCTTGTCTACTTAAAGTCTGCCAGTCTGCAGTTGTCTGCGAATCCCTGCCTGTGTTGCGGTCTCCCAGCCTTCCACCTGACGTTTGTGCATGCAGCTTGGGCTTCTGCTATTACACCCTGCGGCGGTCCACGCTCACACCCTGTGCTGCGGTGCTGCTGATGTGCTGACGCTCCTGCCTCTGCTGCCGCCCTGCTGTTGCCGTGCTGCTACTGCCGCTGCCCTGTTGCCACGTCGGCGTCCTGCCCGGGCTCCGCTGCACTGTCCTGCTCTACCGCTCCCGCTCCCCGCTCATCCCCTGCTCCAAACAACCCGGTTACCTGTTACCATTATCACCCCTGACTTTCCCTGCTCCCTCTGCTCCCGCACATTCATTACTGGACTGTGTCTTAATTGTTTCTCCATCGCTTCAGGAGACAAGTTCGAAGCTTAAATTATTGGATGCCTAGCGCTCCCAGTGTGACCCGTCAAGTCCAGTTCTGGCTTGGAACAATACCGGTGTAACCTGTCAAGTCCAGCTCCGGCTTGGAGCAATTCTGAGGTCCCGGTTGAGTCCAGTTTCCGGCTGGGAACTTCTACCGTTATTGCCTTTTTCTCCCCATGCTCAGGACTGCCCTGAGCTTAAATAAATATTCATTTTTGCATTTCTATCTCCTTGTCGTTGCATTTGGGTTCTGTCCTATTCCGGGGTCGTAACACGCAATGGTATATGCCAAGTCTTTTTGGGTGCTTTGAGCAATTTACTACAGCCCAGCGTAACGGCAGTTTTCGTTTTAACTGTCTAGTATTACGCAAGCTCTATAGAATACGCATTATGGAGGGGAGTTTCCCTTTTGCGATATGTAAGTATTTTTGGGTCTAAAATACCGTTGGTCTCGCTGGCTACATATGTACGTTTGTGTTTCCACTCGAGCACTGTCTTTCCAATATGTTTGATAGCCCTATTATTTTCGCATTTTGAGTGCATTTCACATACTGTAGTGCAATCTTTAAATGTATTTTTGATGTAGGCTACTGATGTTCATTGAAGATAGAACATTTGGCAGCATTTTGCAGATGGTGGAATACTATTTTATGTTCATGTTATCATACATAATATAGGCTATGGCGTATACTTGTCTCTTAGGGCATGACAACTGCTCATTCCAATTTACTGTGCGCTGATATGTGGTAGATTAAGGTAAAAATGTCCTTGGAGTCATTATGAATAGGAAAATTTAAAAGAATACAGAAAAATGCAATCCCAGGACAAAGGTATACATACTGTAGAGTACAGGGACAAGTGGTGTTTTATTGAGGTACAAGAGTGAATGATTAGGCAACATATTTAGGTGTATGTAACACTGTGATATCAATGTTTTTTATCTTAAGCCATCAGAAGGAGCAAATGTATTTGTTTTGTAATGGACAAAACTAATTTATTAATTTTATGGCATGTTTTGCATAGGGGTTTTGGACCCATAGATATCTATTATTATATTACTATATTATGCAAAAGTGAGTTTTATGAGCCAGAACTGTTGATTTGTAGTTAAATATATATTTTTTTTATTATTTAGAGCAGTGCACAATTTAGCCATTTGGATAGATTTGGAGACACTAATGGACAACAGGATGCACTGCTATATTTTGCATCATAGACCTTTAGTAGTTCTGCATATCATCCTCAGATTTTTCTAAACTTGTGGACATGGAGTTTATGATCCAGGAAATGTATATATATTACCGATTTCACTTATGTAGCTCTCAGCAAAATAAAAAAAACTAACTTTTTCCAAAGTTTCTTTGCATTTGTGGCACTTTATTTTGACTTAATTTATGAAAATAAACAAATCTAAGTTTGTATTGTAAATGGTACACCTGTCTTGTTTCATTTAAGCCATTTACCAAGTGTATGTGATGCTCACACCTGGAGTTATAAAGCCTTAAACAGAGCACCCCTTAAATAGGTGAAATTTGCCATCTCCGCAAAGGGGTTTATGAATGACCCAAATCAGATATATTGTTTAGACAAATAAATGCACATTTTCTGTATGAAATTATATTGTAGTGCTTGGCGATGATCCGTTGGAAACACACACACACACACACACACACACACACGATAATTTCCTTAGGCTATATGATAACATGATCATGTTATGCATGGCATTATTATGGTATTTTCCACCGCGTAAGCAACATTGTGTAATTTTAGAAAAGTCAATTACAAAATTACGGTTGGCTGGGGGGAATAAAGCATTTTGTAATCCGAGCGTACCCTCTAGCGGCAGAAATGTGTCACGGCCGTGACCAGAGTGACCACGCAATGGGCCCTTTAATCCTCGATATAAAAAATTAATTAAAACACCGTTTTCTCCTTTTTTCATTGGGCAGTTTTACATCGTTTGGAGATATTGTTGTTCCAATCCTAGTACTAGTCAACAATAGTTGTTGTTCATGATTCTAAAGTAGCCTAACTGCAAATCGTAGGCAACTACAACTCCATTCGGGCGGCAGTGCAATTAAATTGTTAGGGAAGCGGACTTGTAACATAAAGGTTGCACATTCTGAGAAATAAAGGTACAGTGTGGGTACATTTTTGTCCTTTAAGGAACAAATTCCCCAAATGTACCCTGAAAGTATACAATAATGTTCTATTTTGGTACTACTAAGTAACTTTTCTAATCAGAAAAGGCACAAATTAACTGGCTAGGGGTGCAGTTTTCTGTAGCTACCTATAGGCTGTAGGGTACCACCACAGTGACAGGAACTTTTTTTTTAGGCCTACTGGCTCTGAAATCTGGATAAGGGCGCCTGCTAAAATTCCTGTAATGCAATGCCATTTTCTATTTGGGTGTTTTCTGTAGGCTGCGCCAGTCCTTTCAGCAAAGATGAATGGGAAAAAAACTATATTTTTGAGACAGGTATAGGCCTAACTGATGAGTTCCTATAAGCATATTTGTGGGAACACGCGTTAGCTGTCTCGGAAACGATGATGCTCGCACAGCCACTGAACAGGTGTTTTGGGCAAGACAGTAGACACCCCAATGCCGCGTTATCTGTTCACTTCCAGCCCAGAACTGACGATAGGCCTACACCAACCTGTCTCTATCGGCTACCAGAGGGCTGTTTCGAGCCGAGGTCACCTCTAATCTGCAAATCTGCTTTTCTCCCTTTAGCGGTCTTACCGCCGCCTTTCCCCGCGGTGTTGTGACCTACCTATATCGCTATAGCGTAGTAGAAGCGAGAGAATGACACGACTGTCACGTTAAACCATATTATACAGTCCTGTGGCGCGTTATTCCTCATGAAGGCCATCGACTACGAAGTGACTCGATGGGAAAAGCAAGGGTTTGGATTAAGCCGATAGCTTATAAGGAATAAACAACCAGGATGAGCTGAGTGCGTTCCAAGTGAGCTGAGTGCGTTCCAAGTGAGCTGAGCCTTCCAGGTGAGAAAGTGACGGAAGCGCCCAGGAAAACGTCAGGGCATTTCATAGTAGGCTAGACAGAAGTTTTCACCGCATTTTACTGTAGCCTACTGACACATTTCAGTAATGTACGTTCAGATTGATGTCGCTTCCTTTCAAAACGAAAGCCGTTGGAACTGGGATCAGAGCCAGTGGTCGACTTGTAGGTGAGTGATACAGTAAATTCAAAATGTCCAGTGTTAATTCAAATCTAACAGTGTTAATTCAACTCTAGCAGTGTACATATGAGCCTACTCTGGCCAGATTAGGCTCATATGTACTCTATTAGAGTTTAATTAAAACTGGACATTTTACTGCGTATAAATGGTTGCGACCAACTGTTGCCTGCAATGCCAAGGAGTAGGCTATGCAACACTAACACTGATGCTACTGACATTGCTCTTTTTTATGTCACCCTGGATAGCCTACACAATAAAATGTTCAGTGTTAAATCAACTCGTACATTATGGTCCATATTGAACTCACGTGTACTCTGTTAGAGTTAAATGAATACTGGACATTTTATTGTGTAGCCTAAGAGTGTCTCCTAAGTGATTGTAATTTAAATGTTCCAATGCAATACGGTCCAGTAATAGTTCAGTGCAAAGCCAGTTCTGATAAAGTATGTTTGACTCTTAACAGATTAAATCTGTTCCCTATTGTAGGCTACTCCTATATCTCTGTTACAGGTGATTGTACATTGTGACTTTCATTCACACACACACATACACACACACACACACACACACACACACACACACACACACACACACACACACACACACACACACACACACACATCATTTCCCATTTTCAAATAATTTGGATTTAAAAAGAAAAACAAGACTTTGCATGCTTAGACATTGGCTGTTCCATTTCAAATGAAAAATTAGTTGTTCATGCTTTTTCTGAGTCAAATTAAAATGTGTTGAGTGGACTAGAGCAGGGGTCCGGTCGTTGTCAATCCTATCCAGAAAGGGCTGGTCTGGGTGCAGGCTTTTGTTTGAGCCAGGCAGTAACACACCCGATTCTACTAATCAAGGTCCTTAGCTAAGACTCTAGTGGTTGGTTAGTTGATTAGTAAAATCAGGTGTGTAACTGCTTGGTTGGAACAAAAGCCTGCACCCACACCGGCCCTTTCTGGATAAGCTTGAGTACCCCAGGACTACAGTTTATATAACACTATATATAGCCTGTTGATTTGACGGAGAGCAGAATGGCGTTTTGCCTATTGTCAAACAGTTCTAAAATGAGCGAGGACGGTGCTGCAGAACTTATCTGTTTAATTTTTTAATTCAGTATTACAACCTCAATGTCCATATGTCCGTCTGCCGTTTCAGTCAAACTTTACCTTTTCACCCGTTCTTCGCTCAAATAAATAACACGACATGAAAACCATGGACGTCATTGATATCTATAAAATATGATATAATATGTAGGCCTACTTATTTTTTCTCGAAAAATACAGTATTTAATTGTTTCCCCACTACATAGAGTGTACCGTGATCATTTGTTGGGCCCTACTTGCGTAATTGTGATACAATTTATTTTATTAATATTTGAATTTGTTTTTAAATATTTATTTATGAATGTAATACTGCTCATTTTTTGTTCTTTGCCATTAGATGGCACTAGATGGCAGACACGCTGTTTCTGTTTTGTTTAAAATGAGCATGGGGCTAGAAGCGCTCTAATACAATACTGATAACTCGCTGTGCCTTTGTTGGTGAACGAGAGATCAGGAGGGGCGAGGGGAGACTGGCTAGCGAAGTGGTCGCTGTTTTGTGCTCCAGGTTGCCCAATAACCACGGATTTATTGTAAGCTTGACTGGAATCAAAAAGCGAACAGATCAAGCCAGAATATTGGAGCCACGTTCACGCGGGGGCGCGAGACGTCAGCTCGGAGGAAATGGAAGAATCTTCGAACAGTTTAAAATCCAGCGGTGCGCATTTTACGAGGAGGTGAGAAATTGAACAGCTCATCAATTTATTTTGTGTAAAATTAAAATATCGCAGGTTCCCAGAGATCACCTGTTTTTATCCGAAAGACAACTAACGTGTATTTGAAGGTATGCACAGCGATGCAGGTAACGTATCTATTTGCTGTCGACGCTCTTGCAGGATATCAGTTAAGTTATTATTTGCTATTGTGTGCATATGAGACGAAACGTGACGGATGGGTGTAATGTTATGGTTAGCGTCGCTGTCAATAACACTGCGCACGTTTCGGGTTGAGTGTTTTTAAAGTGACCATGCAGGGTCCGACTGTAACTTTGGGGAAAACACGTGCCTGCCATCACCAGCTCGCGGTAACAGGAATGTTTAGGGAGTATAATGTGCTCGCTGTTTTCAGCGTTTCTTGGGGGGAGCACTACTTTTGTTATGCAATCCCTTTGCTTTTGGTTTTAGTTGGAATTTTCAGCGAGGCAATGTCGCGAAGCACTTAATTTGAGAAGAATCGTGTGTAATTGCGCCAAATGGCGACTGGAAAGGATAGAACCAAAGGAAGTTTTGCAATTCAATAGTAGAACAGAAACGACAAACATCTTTGGCAAACTGGTGTCATTCGCTTAAGTTTTTTCTCCGCCGCAAGAATTGGGGAAAATTATTTTTGTGAATAGTTCCGTTATGTTGACAATTTCTCGCTGACTTCAGCATTTGGACATAGATGTTAGGCCTACTGAATAAAGTGGTGTAGATAAGTGATGTAGAAAAAGTAATGTCAATATTTTTTTTAAATATGTATCAATTTGCTTTGGTTCTACGTGTAGCAACTGAGCACATAGCCACTCCCTGCTTTGATTTATAGCTCGTCGTAGTTTTAGTTGTTCCGTTCATGTTTGTTTAAAGATTTGTTTACGCAAGAAGAACGGTCGCGTAGCCTATGGTCCCATATGCTGCTCTTCAGGAACAAAAAAACAAAGAAGAACTTCGGCGTAACAGGCAATTTCTGCACGAATTTAATAATTCTTAGACTGAGCAGAGCGGGGGGAGATCCATGTCCGCCGTAAAACAGACGCAGATGTTGGGTATTATTCGTAACTGACAGCCAGCCTTTGATGTGGAACGGGGGTTGTGTTTCTCATTCAGGTGGAGAGGTAGTTTTGCACAATTGGGTCCGCCCACGAGGAGGGAGCGGTACACGTCTCTTGAAATAGAACACCGTTCTACAGCCCTGTGGTTTTGCCTGGTCTTGCAGATATCTTTTTAAGACGATGCATAGCGGCACAGAAACGCATCTGCTTCCTTTCACCGTATACGTATATGTTTAACGCTCGCTGTCTTTCCGGAGTCGAGTGTAATGTGAAAATGAGCTCTCCTTTTCCCCCTCCACAGGCGTGTGAACCCGGGAGGTGCGATGCTGGGACCAGGCTAATTACATTCGCACACTTGTGCCATATTTTCCAATTAGAGCGAGGCGTTACAGGTCGAGAACATAAATTGGATTGCTCTTGGAAACGCACATACACAACACACAGAGGTAATATAACCATTGCCAGGTCTGGGAGCTGTCGGGGCCAGCCAGATTTTTTGTCGTCATGGCAACGCTTCAGGGGCCTAGTGTCGGGAGTCAAATCTTCGCTTGAGTTATCCCCTGAGAATCTCTACTCCCGATATCCCTGCCCTTCCTCCTTGTCACACACTTACAGCCGAGACTGTGGATGGCATATGCCGTCCATTTACGTGTTTATTTTTTGTTAAAGCTGTTTGATGTCCTGTTGTCCCCCGTGTTAAGTTATTATCGTTTCTCTCAGCGCTTCTTATTGTGCTGTTTCCTTGGCATCTTCCATAAACAGTCCAATGTTTTCTTCTCACGTTTTATTCCTATTGTTGCATTTAAATTCATGTTTGCATTTTAAATTCTTGGGGTAATAAATACAGTCTTGCGCCGGGAGATTTGCACCTTTTTGCCTTGCTTAGCTACACAATCTGTAGCACTTTGAATTTTTGAGCAGGGTTTTTTTTTTTTTCCTTAGGGGGGGGGTGGTTAAGTAGAAAAGCCCTGTTAAGAAATGTGCACTGCCTGGACTAATGACAGTGGAGTGTGAAACGGCAAAATATTTGACAGCTAAGAGAGCATTTTCCCTCCTCTCTGCTATACCCTCCTCTAACCCTTGTAAGAGGTAATTTTTTTAAATGAAGCGAAGGTACCGTCAAACCTCAGCGTGGGCAGCGGTTTACCTCAATCTCGGTCACTTTAATAAAAAGCCTATGGCTGCTTTCGGAATGGCACTCTATACGCCTTATGGTGCACTGTATAGGGAATCGGCCATTTTCTAGGATGTCCTTATTCTCAGTGTTCTCAATTGAGAATTTGGAAACCATCAGAATGGCCAAATCCCCTAAATAGTGCACTATAAAGCGTATGGGGGAGCCATTCCGAACCGATTCCATTGCTACAGCTGAGAGCAGCGTGCGCACTGCTGACCTGTTACATGCTGGGTAATCCCGGCTAAACTCTTTCCCCAGGGTATTTGAATGATAGCTTTTTATCTTTCCGGGAAAGAGCATCTTCTAGTTGATTAAGTGTAAGCTACATTACATTACATTACATTGCTTTAATTTAGCGAGCAGTCTTATCCAGAGGGACTTACAGTAGAGGAGAAACATAAGCACCTTGATAGAACCAGACCTCGCAAACGGGCGGCAGTGTAGTATAATGCAATGGTTCTCAAACTTGATCCTGGGGCCCCCCTGTGTATGCTGGTTTTCGGTCCTGGGGCCCCCCTGTGTATGCTGGTTTCCGTTCCAACCACAATTCCGATCCGAGAATTTAAACAAGCTGTTAAATTTTTCTTAATTGCACATTTCATGTTTTGATGGATTATTTACCCTCTTAAGTCAAATTATGACAGAAAACAGTTATACATGCCATGTAGAATAAATGACCCATGTTCACATTTTGCTTATTGTGCTATATTGCAAACAATTTCATTAAAAGAGGTAACAAAACTGAGCAAATAAAAGGCCGAGGTGAATCAATAGGCTCCTAATTGGTGAAAGTGTGGAAACATGGCCACAAAAACTAGCCATTTGGTTGATAATGAACAATTCAAAGACAACGCAAATTGATAATGAGCCAAACCTGCATTGTGTTAATAAGTTTAAGGAAACAAAATTATGAAAGAACTTAAACACGTGTTCAATGACCTAATTAGGAGCATATTGATTCACCTCAGTGTAATTTAATCAGTTATAATTGTTATGTAGTTGTTTGCAATATAGCACAATAAGAAAAATGTGAACATGGGACATTTATTCTACATGGCATGCATAGCTATTTTCTGACAATTTGGCTTAAATAATAAAAGTACCCTTGAGCAAGGTGCTTAATCTGAATTGCTTGGGTATATTTCCAGCTGCATAAAATGGATACGATGTAAGAAATGCAGAAACTGTAAATCTGGATAAGAGCAACTGTAAGTTTGTAATGTGATCCCTTGTGGAAAAAGAATATACTGCAGTATATTGTAAATATATCAAAATTATCTTCACAATATAATTAAAATATACTGCAGTATATTACATTTCCATGAGGGATCGCTAAAGCATTTGTGCAAGTTATCTATGCTAAACACTAAAATACAAATCCTAAATGTATATCCTAAATATTCTCTAAAGAAACATAAATTATAACCTAAAACCATTTTTAAAAATGCCATAACCTCAAGTATTATTATTAATTTTAATCTTCAGCCAGATGTTTTTTATGTGTATGAATATGATTATGGAAAAGTAGCCTGCTAATCATATTTTCCCAGAGAAAACACTTTCCCAAACCTTGAAATAAACAACGCTTTTAAGCTCCCTTTAGTTGCGTGTGAGAGCGTGGGGGCAGTTTTTGTTACAGGCGCTTATTGTGGGACCAGTTTGCGCTCACCACAGAGTGTGAGGCGCTCTTTAGAGACCAGTTTGCGCTCACCACAGAGTGTGAGGCGCTCTTTAGAGACCAGTTTGCGCTCACCACAGAGTGTGAGGCGCTCTTTAGAGACCAGTTTGCGCTCACCGCAGAGTGTGAGGCGCTCTTTAGAGACCAGTTTGCGCTCACCACAGAGTGTGAGGCGCTCTTTAGAGACCAGTTTGCGCTCACCGCAGAGTGTGAGGCGCTCTTTAGAGACCAGTTTGCGCTCACCGCAGAGTGTGAGGCGCTCTTTAGAGCGGCTGTCATATCCACTGTGTCGCCGAGCGGTCGTCACTCTGAGTTGGGATTAGATTACACAGGGCTCTCGAGTCGCACCTGCACTGCTCTGCCTGTCACTGTAGAGGCCCTGAAGGTGGGTCAGACAGATTACACTAAACTCTCCTTCTTATGCAACGGGACACACCCTCGCCCGTTTCGGCAGGGGCTCACTGTCGGACCTCCAGTCTACATCACATTATGTTACCTGCAGGCTGTTAATTTGACACTCTTATCCAGAGCGACTTGCACATCTTATGTTGTTTTTAAAAAAAATGCATACAGTCAATTTATACAGCTGGATAATTTCTGAGGCAATTTGGGCTCAATGTCTTCCTCAATGGTACAACTGCTGTGCCCCCAGAATGGGAATTGTGCATTGTTGAGTTGTCTGTAAAGAATAGAACCCGCAACCTCTTAAGATACAAAGCCAAGCTTCCTAACCACTGTGGCGCTCTGCTGTAAAGCAGTGATCTCTGGCAGTTTGTGAGTTTGTGGTTATTGTGTCTGCTGTTGTTTCTTAGACTGTCGTGGTAGCTCGTCGACCTAAGCACTAGCTTAGAGCGCTGCGTTCCCCGTGTACTGAGCGGATAAAGACCCACTGTTTTTCAACCCCATTTTGTGCTGGAAACGGGCAAATTGTTTAAGAGAACGGTACAAACTGCCAGCTCCCCGTTTGAGGGCACGCAGGGCGTGGCCCGGTGTGAGAGAGACAGATAAATGTTTTGGTTGCGCTGCATATTGGCGTCTGTTGGGTTGAAATAACATTTGTCAGTTAGCTCAACTACTGTATGTCCATGTCAGTGCAGGCTTATGTTTTCCACAGGGAGTTGTATAGAGCTGTCCATTGCAGTGTATTCAGCAGTCAATCAATCAATCAACACACGTGTGTTGTCGTGAGTCGCAAGTGAATTTTCACCACGTGCCAGGTGTACAATGTTTTCCACAGAGAATTTTATCAACCAGAAAAACCCCCCGGAACCAAATTTGGGCGGGAAAACTGGGAAATTATTGGAGTGCGTGATGGAGATACAGGTGTGGAAAACAGTGGCAGAGAGAAAACAAAAATCATGAAAAAATGTTCAGGGCTTCGGGAGGAGTCATTTGCATCATTTGTGTTATTAAAACTAAGTCATTGTGATGCAATCAGGTCTGATTCTTATATTTTAGTTTGCAAAAAGGCCACTCTTACATTTTTTCTGATTAGTTTCTTACTGCAACGTTATGCCCATTATGTTTTATCCTTGTATGTATATATATGTGTGTGTGTGTGCAGCCTATATCTTGTTGAATAAAGTTATAGAATAAAGTTAATAGTTCATGTTTGTGCCCTTTTTGGATTTCGTGTATAAAATGGTACATAGTTTAATCTTGTTGGTTGCACAGGGGCAGTTAAAATGGTGCATAGTTTAATCTTGTTGGTTGCACAGGAGCAGTTAAAATGGTGCATAGTTTAATCTTGTTGGTTGCACAGGGGCAGTTAAAATGGTGCATAGTTTAATCTTGTTGGTTGCACAGGAGCAGTTAAAATGGTGCATAGTTTAATCTTGTTGGTTGCACAGGGGCAGTTAAAATGGTGCATAGTATAATCTTGTTGGTTGCACAGGGGCAGTTATAAAATAATTGTTGGACAAAAAATAAATAAATTTAAAGCAGTCGAGTTTCAATAACAAACAACAAATGAGCTGTAGAATGTTCCGAGGCAGGCATATAGGGCGGTTTGTTTGAGCATCATCGCGTGTTATTTTGAGGAAGACGGAACGAGCTCACCTGACCTCACACTCCCAGGTGTGGCATTTCCCAGAATCATGTTCCTCCTGCATTATTAATGGTGTAAAAAATGTGATTTTTGTGTAACAGTCCCAGAGGGGGGAGAAATTGGAGGGGGGGGTGGTGTGGAGTAATGGAGCTGTTCATATAACGAGGCACCAGCTGGTTTGTGACGTGAACCCTCAGATGGAGGTTCTTAATTCCTTGCTGGCTGAAGAAGGCCTGTGCTAATAATAATGGCTAGTGCTGTTCTGAAGGTGGGTAAAGAGTGCAATTAGCGCTGAACCGTAACCATGTTAAAATGAGCAGTGGCCTGGGCAGTCTGCAGCAACACCAGCAGCAAGTTGGAACTGTCCCACAGAGTCAGTGGTGTTAGAAGTGGGATCTCAGTAGCGCCTCTGGTCTCCTTTTTCCTTTTTAAGTGTGTGTGTGCGCGTGTTCATTTTCACAGTGGCAGCGGCCGAGCATTGTGGGCCGGTAGACTCGCGACATGATCACACGCTATGCCACTGGTATGCAAACACAGGGGCTCGTCACTGTTTTGAATATTCTTTTCATTGTTCCGTGGCGGTTGCACGTTGGCAACAGGGATGTCAGATACTCGCATTAACCCTTTGAAGAGTAGCTTTTCTGGAATGTTTTTGTTTTTCAGAATTTTGAGTCAGTCAGTGAGCGTTCTAGAACTCCATCGCTTTCAGTTACCAGTAGTGATTGTTACATCAGCATGAGAATGTTCAGTCAAGAACATTCTAATTGCATAGTTGCGATTAGACGCTGCCTTAATGGTGCAGAATAGTAACACGTTTTGTGACTTTGGTAGAAAAATACAGCACAGATTAACTGAAGCACTACCAAAGACACACACACACACATATGCATGCAGTAGAGGCAGATGGGAGTTGTCTGTCGGGCTCCTCAAACAATTCTCCGTCTCTCCTTGAGCAGTAGAGCTTAAGGGGCAATCAGGGTGAGGGAATGAGAGGAGGAGAGGGAGGCGGGGGAGGGGGGGTTTCGAGAACGTAAGGGTTCCATCTCCCGCTCACGCGAGTGATGACCTGACGCGTTGATTTGGCGGTTGACGTGGCGGGCGGGCGGAGTGAGTGAGCAGGTGGCGGGTGGCGTACGGGCAGAGGTGCCGTGCCGTGGTCTGACATCCTGGTGAACAGGTTTTGGCTCTGATGCCTCCTGATAGTGCAAAAGCGTCCTGACCTTCAGATGATAAAATCGGCCAGATGGTTTCTGTTTTGGAATAGGCTGAAAAAGGAATGCTGTGGTACGCGAGCGTGTGTGTGTGTGTGTGAGAGACTGAACGAGTGCGGACTTCCGTGGCCCGGCTCTGAGAGGCGGAGAACCTCAACTCAGGGGACAAACACAACGCTCGCTCCGGAATACCCACTCCGGAATACCACGCTTCCTGATCCGTGATTGACAGGCTGAGGCACTCGAATTGAACTGGGAAATATTTGGAGTGGGGCAAAAAAAAGATGTGACAAGGGGCCAGTCAGGAGACTGTGGCAAATGCCGGACTAAGAAGGTATGTAAAGTAAAATGAAGAGGGATATTTTTAAAGAAGTTGACCCTGTGTCCTAGTGGGTAAATGGCATCAACGGTTAAGCCCATTATGTTAGCCTTGGACAGGGCTGTCAGAGAGGGGTCGAGAGAAAGGGCCGACCTCGACGCCGGCATCCCATTTGAGCAGACGGCTGAGTTCCGTCACAGCCGGATTCTGCCGTCTTTCAAAGAGGCTCTCCCTGGAGACGAGTTGTCGAAAGCAGAGAGAGAGAGAGAGAGAGAGAGAGAGAGAGAGGTGTCGAGTTGAAGCCCTGTCTCTATCCGTGTGTAGTGGGGGCCTGTTAGAATTTTTTTGTTTTTGGGGGGGGGGGGGGGGGGGGGGGGGGGTTACACGCTAATTAGAAACTGAATGGTTATGGTTTACTGGGTGGGGGAGGGTATTGAGGGCCCGTTACCTGTTGTCAAGCTTTGTTTTTTTTTGTGCAGAGCGACATCACCGTTCACATGGTAGTGTCGGGACAGGCCTTTACATTACAAACACAGAGATGGGAAAGGAACCAGTTAACTGTGTTAAATCATACTTGTGTGTGTGTGTGTGTGTATACATGCATGTGCATGTCAGGTTTGTGTTTGAAAGTGTGTGTGTGCAAGCACGCTCATATAGTGTGTATCACCATCCAGTTTTGTGACCAAAGAAATCCCATGACATGCTGTATGGTACAGACTCGGTCATGTGTAGGCTGTGTGTGTGCAGGCTGTGTGCGCATGCAGGCTGTGTCGTGTGTGTGTGTGTGTGTGTGTGTGTGTGTGTGTGTGTGTGTGTGTGTGTGTGTGTGTGTGTGTGTGTGTGTGTGCCCAGCTGTAGAGGACCAGGAAATGCGGATCGGGCCTGAAAGTGTCCTTGTGTCACACTGGCTGACTCGTCTCCACGCGTGACTGTGCCCACGTCTGCTCATCGTCTGCTCATCGTCTGCCCCGTTTGAGTCACCCGCCAGCCTTTCATCACAGTCAGGGGTGGCTTTCCCGATTCCAATGTGTCTTCAGAACTGACGACACACTTCACCATCTTTTTGAAGACATGTCTTGAAATTCACGACTCTTTCCCAAAGTATATCGTGGACTGAATATTTCAAGACACACTTTCACAACAAACTTTGAGTAACGCAGACCCGACAGGTCGATGTAGAAAAGCCGATTCACACCACAGAAAGCATCACACAACGCTATCAGCCACTTTCCAAAAAGCAAATTGTAGAGTTATGATCATCTTTGAATATTTGTTTCTTTGCTTTTTGTTTTAAATCTGACCAAACCTAACTGACAAAAAAGACAGAGACAAAAAGAAGAGTAATAATAATAAATATAATAAGCAAATAATAGACTCGTCAGGCAACCTAACTCCTCCGCTGACAGTGAATTCACCTTTGGCGTGGTGGTTAGCGCCGTGGCCTCTCCCCTGAAGTTCAGTGGTTCGAGCCCCGCCTGAACCTCATTCGTTACATAAGCCACGAACAAAAAATAATCTAATATTATCTTTTATAATGCTTTTGGCAAACTGATAGGATCCATTTATTGTGAATGTACAGTGTACATGTCAATGCAGGTCACAATAAATCCTTATAAACCCTATGATGGGATTAATTGATTACACCTGCTCTAGACTAAATTGTTGTTGTTGTATCTATCGCGTAGATTAGCGCCCTCTGTCTGCAGAGGTGGGACTTGCACGTAGTACCGCATCTCAAGACACACTTGAGATTTCACGACTAGTCCAATGTTGTCTTGAACTCGCGACACATTTCACTATCTCTTTGAGTTACGAGCACTTTCGGGAAAGCGTCGTGAACGGCAAGTATATCTTCACGACACGTTTCACGACATACTTTTTGCTACGACATGCTTTGGGAACGCCTCCCCAGAGCGTTTGGGGAAACTGTGCTTTTGGTTTTTTCCCCATCATAGCAGGTTCTGAATGTTTCATTTGCTCAGTCGGGACTCGGGACCCTATGATGATTTCGCTTGCTACCGCTTTTGTGTTTGCGTCAATCAATCTATGAAATTTATTTTGATATACTGCACTATGGGATAAGATGAGACCTGTCCTGGTGGAACTAGTTGGCTACATAGTTAAATATTATATCATCAAGATACTCTTGAAAGGACATAAGGAAAGCAAATTGACCCTTATATGAGAGGTGGTAAAAAATAGAAAAGTTTTTTTTTTCTTGGCCCCCTAGTGGCCACCCCAGGGAACTTCAAGAGCAAATCTGCCTCGTCCCCATATTGGTGTATGAAAGTATTGAGTGAATTTAGGCCTGGGGTGCACAACACGGGCCAATCCATTTCAGGATTTTGTGGCAACTTTATACTCTTAATTATATCATGAGCTCAATCATATCTTGATCTGACATTTGTATAATAGCTACAGAAGCAGGTGTATTCCAAAGACTTTATTGCGCTCAAGTACAGGAGTAAGCCAGTGTAGTTCATAGAGCTGTCAGAAAACTAGAACTAAGGTAAGTCGTTGGCTGAGTGACAGCTCAGGAGGGCGGAGTTTTGCGTTTGACTCAGATGGAGACCGGCGGATACAAAGATCCCTTCCTATTGATACTGTGCCAGACACTCGAGTCAGACGTTACTTATTTTGAGTTTGGTGAAGTGAGAATTTGTTTTGCAAGAAATGGGAGGGTTGAAACCTGGCCTTTGATTTCGTAATCCTCTAATCCCGGGGTCCTGGGGCTGCTCTGTGTAAGATGGTTTTTGTTCCAGCCAATCTCTTGAACAATTAAGGTTGTTGAAAGCATGCGTTTAAATTCTTCCAGATTTTTTCCTTCCCTTTCATAGACGTTAAAAGTGTGTAATTAAGAACAATTAACGGCTCGTTACTAGTCAGACGGTACAATTATGGCTTAAAGGGAAACTAGCATACACAGTGCATTTACAGGAATAGGTCTAAGAATCCTTGCTCTCAAGCATAAGCCTGTTAGGCCATAATGTGTTTTATTAAAAATTATTTTAATGTGTTCATTATGTTTGTCATTGGGCCATTTTTTTGGCCCTAAGTTGTGTAGCAGTATATTTCAGTAACCTTGTTTACATGTGCAACTGTGTACACATTGTTGGTTTATCAAAAGGACCCATCTTTTATATGAGCTGAAAATTTATAATCAGCTTGTTTCTAAAGGGTTCAAAATAATGTTGTAGATTAAAGATGAGCTGTGTGAGAGTGTAGACGGCCCTTCTGGTCCATATAATGTTGTAGATTAAAGATGAGCTGTGTGAGAGTGTAGACGGCCCTTCCGGTCCATATAATGTTGTAGATTAAAGATGAGCTGTGTGAGAGTGTAGACGGCCCTTCTGGTCCATATAATGTTGTAGATTAAAGATGAGCTGTGTGAGAGTGTAGACGGCCCTTCCAGTCCATATTTGGGATGAGTCCCCTGATCATCATTGCTCATAGCGCAGGTAAAGGTGGCACACAGGTGTATATACCTGAGCTAATTCTCCAGGCTAGCACACTTGAGTAATCTTATTATGATCATAATTAACAACAGTGACTTTGATGGTGTATTAGTCAGTATCTTTGGGTGGGTTGGGGCGCTACCAACCACAGTAGCAGCCAGGCTAACTCGGTGGCTAAAGGGCTTGTGTGGTAACTTGAAAGCATAACCAAAGTTGTTATACCTTTTGCACCTTTTAAAAAATCATTGGCTGTGATTGCTCTTTTTAAAAATGTAAACAGTTCCTCCCTTCCCCCTCCCCAGCTCCTTGTGATAGTCACTGCCACTTCTTGTCACTCTGCAAGTCAAGCTCACACAGACAGGAGTCGGAGGAAGACCGTCCATGTGCTCCTCAACAGGCAAACTTGTGGTTGCCGCAGCGATGAGATGCTGTAATCTCTGCTGACCGAAGCCCTCCTGTCTCTAGGCTACACTAGAGCCTGTTTTACATCACCCTGCGGGGCCGTGGGGCCCGTCCATGCACCAGAACAGGGGTTAGGCAATCCGGGTCCTGGAGTGCCACAGATGGTCCTGGTTTTTACTCCATCCAAACATAACTACAGAAATGGGATTTATTTCGAATCATCCATCAAAGGCTGTGTCCGAATACGACCTCTACACCCTTTTGAGGGTGCATATTTGAGTCCACTTTGTCAAAAAGCTTTTGAGTGGTCAACCAGGATGAACCCCTTATTTCCAGGGCTTTGTTGAGGGAATTCAGGAGCAGACTCATCTGCAGAACGGTGCACTCATCCGACAATTTACAGTAAGTAAAAATGTAAAAGACATAGAGCGTATATGCATATCCATGGTACAAGATAGGTTCATATTACAAACTACTCTTTTTTTAATTTTTGTTAATTCTATCTTTATTCATAATCTACACTTTCATATGTTAATTGATTGATATTCTAAATAAAATTTTTAAAAAAATTATGTTCTACTTCCTCACTAGTTTGGAAAGAGTTTTGCAGGATTTCTTTCGCACACTGCTTGCAAAGTGAGGGGACAGGGCACATAGTAGACAGGGGACAGTGGACAGGGAACAGGGGACAGGGGTCATATTCGGACACAGCTAAAGTCCTGTGATCAAGCTCAGATGGAACAAAAAGCAGAAATGGCACCGGCACTCCGGGATCAGGGTTGCCTAGCCCTGCACGAGAACAATGTCTTAACCAGATGAACCGCCCTGCAGTCCTCTTTATTGCTCATTTCTATCCATATTTGTGCAATCTTGCATTGCATAATTTTTTGTTGTTTTTGTCAGTTGACTCTATAGGTTCTCTTGGTCATTACCATTTTCCCTAGATATCATATCTTGTAAAAAAAATGATATTTAGTCTACGCTCATCATGTAAATTAGCTACAGGTCAGGTCTGTTTCAGCAACATAGTTGTGATGATTGCTTTGGGATTATCATCCTTACTTTCCCTAAGTTTTTGAGTCATTTAAGGACTTAAGATCCTGTCCCAAGGTGAACGATTGAGGAAGTGTTTCGGGGCACAGTACCGCTTTGGGTAGCCCACGAGAGACTGATGACTCATTCCCTTTCCCATCATGCTTTGCATTTGAGGATGTTGCAGCCTTTTTTCGGTAAATACATGGTTTGCGGTTGCTGCGTGTTTCCTCACAGATGCAATGACTTCATGGCACAGGGTCCAGGGGAAGCGCCATAGTTGCCTGCTCTTCATGCGTCCTAATTCTGCTCCTGGCAACCGCTCGTCGATGCCCAGTGCCGCGCTCTGACCGACGCGGACGCCCCCCCTCCCAAAGACCACCATCTCACTCCAGAGGAAGAGCCCACTTGTTCCTTTCTGTCTCTCTCTCTCTCTCTCTCCTGCTCACACAGCATGGCTCTCTGGAAGCTAGCCTGGGTCGTCATGGTGATCCTTCCCGCCTGCCTGGGTCAGCTCGTCCCTCGAGTTTCCTTCGCCACTGGTGAGTTCACTCACGGTTGTGTTATGCCACGCACCTGCACGCGTTTATGTCTGTGACTGAATCGGTGATATTTTACCTACTTGGGAATTTATGTCTTAAGTGACTTCAGCTGTTTGGACGTAAAGAAAATTCCTAGCAGGAGTTTTAAAGCATACATGCCAGTGGCAGGTAGGGTGGGGTTCTCAGACAGACAGTGGTAGTAGTCACAGAACTGTATACTCTGGTAGTAGTACTTGGTAGTAATAGTAATAGTAATTGGAAAAGTATCTGAATTCACATGGTTCAAAGTCTGTGGAAGGAATCTTTGCTTCTATTTTGGGTGAGGAAATCTTCAAGATACCTTGTGGCCTGGTATTAATAATTTTTTTTTTTTGCCAGAAGTATGTGCATGTTTGTTTGGTTTTTTTGTAGTTCTGATTAATTTAATTTGGGCGACAAACAGCCTTTTGTTATAAGATGGAGAACGAGCACGTCCCGGAAATGTTTACCGAAGAAACAAATTAAACTAGTTACCAAAGTTTGTGGAAACAAAAGCGCTTTTGTCCGTCCAACAAAGCTGCTGCTGAGGTCTACTGGCCTTGAAGGATCGGCAGAGATGGCCTTCTGACAGACAGTGACTAACAGTGTACTAACGGCAGTCTGACGTACTCATTCAGTGTGGCAGTTGATCGCAAAACTACTTTTACAGCACCGTGTGCTACATTACATTACAGGCGTTTAGCAGACGCTCTTATCCAGAGCGACTTACACAGCATTTAGATGGTATCCATTTATACAGCTGGATATATACTGAAGAAATGCAGGTGAAGAACCTTGCTCAAGGGTACAACGGCGGTTACAAGCACAGTTCCTTAACCATTATACTACACTGTTATACCATTATACTACACTGCCGCCCTTGTGCTCTTATAATGTTGCACGGGGGGGGGGAGGAGGGGTCACTGGAAGAGAAGATGCCGTTGTTCAGGGGGATGTCGAGGGGGCTGGCGTCCAATGGCTATGTCACACAAAAAAGTGCAGGGAATGAATTGCCCCCCCTCACCCCCCTGTGGGGTATGGGGGACAGGTTTCACGCCCCCGACCCTCTGAGCTTTGTTCAGATTAAATCATCAGTTGTCAAGGATGACATCAATCATACAAAGTCGTGTTACTGAGTGGCGGATTGGTATTTTGGCGTTAAATAGCGACAGGATTAGTGCTGTCAAACATTGAGCGATGATGTCACCGGCTCATATGCAAAGAATTTGACTTTCGCGTACATTTGAACACCAGTTTGTTGAAATTTTGGACGCGGTGTGAGGTTGGGTGCCTTTTGAGTTGAACGCAAAATACACCTTTATATGGTGCAGTAAGGTACGGTGGATTTTGTGTTTGATTTGCCACCAGAACCATAAGGGTGTGATATACTATGGCATTCGGTCAATACTGGCTAAATTCCATAAACGTTTTGTGATTTGAAAGGAGTACAGTAGATGTCCCATAGCTGTGTTTGCTCAAAAAAGTTGAGATGGTATACTCTACGATGGTGTACTCTTGACTGGAGAACCTCTCAGTTTCGTGCTTATATTTCAGGACGTTCGAAAAGAGATGACAACATCTAAACCATATGAACAGTGACTTTAAAGACAACCTAATTTAATAGAGAAAAAAGGAGAAGTTCGGTATTTATCATGATAAGCCCTGTTATAAGGTTATTTACGATCATATACAACGGTCCATATCAACATTTTGACAAACTGTGCAGTCTTGAGATATATTGCTTTTTGCTCATGTCACAGCTAACTTACACAATGGATCTGGATGGGCATATAGAAAATCCGTCAAAAAAACACCATAAACTCTCGTTTTCAAAGACTGGAAACTCACCGAGTGGTCACTGGTGACTTCTTGTAATTTACGTTTACGTTTAAAACATGTTTTAAATGACCGTTTAAAGTAAACTATTTTCAGTCGCCGTACACCCATACGTTTGTAAACGTCCGCTTGAAATTTTGGGATGTCTTGGCTGAGTTTGAAGGCTACCGTAGAAGAAGAGGCTTCCAGGTCACCAGGTTGGGGCTTGCTTTGCGGCTAATACGAACTCTTCAAAAGGATCCATTTTGCTAAATTAGTGTACGTTTATGCGACTGATTCCTTCACTGTGAGCGCACAAGACCGCTAGTGAGCAACAGAAAACTACAAACTTTCCAAAACAATTCAGAAGTATTTCCGGTCTCCGGCTGCGGATGTGTCTATCTAAACCTCCTTTGGTGTCTATACAAGTCAGTGGATTTAATAAAATGAGAAATAAAACCCGATACGAAGCATACTTTGCGACGATTTTTGTGTCAGAACATCAACGGACACCAGTGACCACTCGGTGAGTTTCCCGTCTTTGAAAACGAGAGTTTATGGTGTTTTTTGAAGGATTTTCTATATGCCCATCCAGATCCATTGTGTAAGTTAGCTGTGACATGAGCAAAAAGCAATATATCTCAAGACTGTACAGTTTGTCAAAATGTTGATATGGACCGTTGTATATGATCGTAAATAACCTTATAACAGAGCTTAACATGCTAAATACCGAACTTCCCCTTTAAAGTGCAGAATTCTGACTGTCTGTACAAACAAGACTTTGTTTTTCAATGACCAATTATTGGCAATAAAGAATATGCACCACGGCGATAGAGTATCATGAAAGTATAATTGCCAATCAGCATGATAGAGGATATGGCTATACAGTGACTTGCCAAAAAAACTTCCTCACTGAAAGCCTCTTTTCAAAATAATTGACTGTGCCATGCCCTCTAAAACTGGGTCAAGTGAATGGGGAAATGGGTAGGATGTCATTTCACTGAGCAAATGGATGGAATTAACGAGACTGGATAGAATTCATCCACTGAATCAAACCGATTTTATCTGCTCGGTTTGAGAAGTGATTATAGGTCTTGTTTACGTTTACATGTTAGACATTTAGCGGGCATCCGTATCCAGAGGGACTTGGCTTAAATTCTTTACCTACTCTCAATTTATACATATGCATATTTACTGAAGCAATTCAGGTTAAGTGCCTCACTTAACAGTATATCTGGCAGTCCCCCGCCTGGGAATGAACCGGCAATCTCAGAGTTCCACGACCATTGTGATTGGCCGCTTATACGCAGTCCTGCTTATAAAAGTGGATTGAGGGTGTACAGATAGGTAGCTGCAAATCTCTTGCAGAGAAATTGAGATTCTGATGCATGGGCCACCGTGGCTTCTCATATGAACAGGAGTATACAAAATAGTTTTTTTTTTAAAAAGGTTATTAAAAGGTTGGATTATTCACAGTTCTGGTGTATTGTCAACATTCAACATGAAAAGTATAATATGCCAAATTTGTTGACTTTTAAAAAACAATTTTAACTAAAATTATGTGAACAGAATAAAATGTGTGGATACTGGACATAAACGGATGTCGGTTCTGTTTGTGAAGAAAATGCAAGATGCCGTGCATTAATGGGGTGAACCCAGACGTTCGAGAGATGAACTCTAAAACCCAGCTGAAGTCTGTCTGTCTGTCTGTCTGTCTGTCTGTCTGCCTGCCTGTTTGTGGTAGTGCTGGGCTGTGCTGCTCGACTGATAGGGTTCTGTTCTATTTCCGTTTGCATGCAAATAGGTTAGCAAACCGAGGAGCAATAGCAGTTGGTCGCCTCTTCTCAGGAAGTGAAAGTATTGTTTTTTTTTAATTTACCCTCGCTGTGCTGAGAAACGCTGCCTCGTTTCAGAAAAAGAGGCGCACATTGGGCGTGTGGTTAACGCTTGTGCTTCTCACGTTCCATCCCGCACCAGCTCACCTCGTTCTTGCCTGAGGCGTGCTGGCGTTTGTGAGGCGGGGGGTGCGGGGCGGGGGGGGGATTTTGTTTTTCAATTTTCAGGTTTATTCTGAGATGCTGATTAGGTAAGGTAAGGTTGGTAAGGTTTTATAATTGTTATCTTGGGTGTTTTGAATGGGGACGTTTACTCCGATCATTTTCCTGTTCCCATCCCAGTGGCCCTTTGACGGAAGGTTGTACGTTTGATTCCCAAGTGTTAATTTACTGATAAATGTAACTGGTTTTCGGCACGCAGTGAGTTGAGCCCCTCAGGTATTCTAATGGTACAAAGCCCCATGGAGCTGTATGTTCAGTAGGGATGTGGATCAGTTGGCCATCTGCTTCAGTTAAAACGGTGACCCAAGACACCTGCAGTCTGAAGCACTCCAGTAAATCTCCATCTGCTTTCCCCATTTGTGCGGTCTGAGAAATCTAGTGCAGTTTCTAAAAATGCCAGCTTTTAAGCCACTTTGAGTCGTCAAATCGCCCCAGATAAACGTCTTTATTTTGCAACTAGGTTTTTTTGTTTTGTTTCGCGTGCGCGTGTGCATGTGTGCGTGTGTGTGTGTGTGTGTGTTATCCGTCTGCTCATCACCCTGAAGATTGATTTATTGGTTTTTTAAATGTCATTTAAGACATTTTTATAGCGTGCATGCCAGGTGAGCAGGTCCCGCTTTGGGTCTGCCAGACCCCTATCTCTCTCAAACACAGAGCACAGTTAAGAGATTATGTTTCCTAAAGTCTGTAGCATTGCATAACCTTTCCTATTGAACTCACACTGAACCCAGAGTGGAAGGCAGCAAGGCATTAATTTTCTGAAATCCCATATATTTAATACATTTTGGCAGCCAGCAAACACACACGGACACACACACACACTCACACACACACCCACACACACACTCACAAGCGCCTTCTCTAGTATCTTGCATTTCAAAACCTGTCTGTTTTTTTTTTTGTTTTTTTCTCCAGCCAGAACTTTGTCTGATTTCTGAGGAAACGCAAACAGCTGCCTTGAGACCCCCCCCCCCCCACCCCCCACCACCACCTTACCGCCTCCCCTTCCTCTTCTCCTTTTTCCAGAAGGCATTGCAAAAGCCACAGCACCTTGGAGACAAGGGCAGCAGTAGGCAGGCCTACATCCAGAAAGCACCCTGTCCTGTTCTGTGTGCTGTTTTAATAGATTAACAGTCTGTTTACGCATCGAGTCCTTGAACGAGCAAGTGGTTGGTAAGTGGTGGACATTGTACAGAAGAGCAGTCGCGTGGTTTGGGGTTGTCGGTTCGGTTGCCAGAACTTGGGTCGTCTTGGAGTGTTATTAGATTTACTGAAGAGCTGTAGGATTCACTCTCCACTTGCTTGTGATTGGACGGTGTGTGCAGGCTGTTGGATTACGATTGGAGCAATATTTGTGAAAGCAGCACATGCTCCACACTGTTTCTGCAGTGTTCATTTAGGCTGGCTTTTTCTGCGAAGCGTATTGTGATTTGATATTGGTGATTATCAGACGCTCTTATCCACTGCCAGCATTTGCAAAAAAAATATTGATTTGATATTGGTGATTATCAGACGCTCTTATCCACTGCCAGCGTTTGCAAACCCTTGACTAAGAGCTGAGGTGTGAAGTCCAGGGGTCAGAAAGTAAAAGTTTCTTCCACCCATGAACTCAGCCAGCTGATTCCACTAATTCGTTTTTGCAAACTACCTCCTGGCTGAAGAATTGTGCTAATTAGCCAAAATACTGGGGAGGACTAGAGCCATGCTGTACCTATGCAACACTGAATTCAATGTGAATCATTCATTTGAAAACATCACGTTATATTACATTGCCCGCATTTAGCAGATAATATTATCCAGAGCGACTTACACAGCTTTTTTTTTTAACATAGTATCCATTTATAGGTGTATATATAGAGTATTCTGGGGGGTCAATTGTTACAATTGCCCCCAACCCTGAACACATGAAACTAGCTAGCTTGCTGGATAGAATCTCAGCTCTAGCTTGTTTCAGATTGGTGCAATTTTATGGTGTTGCAATTGCCCCCTGTTACAGTTGCCCCCAGAATACTCTACTGAAGCAATGCAGGTTAAGTGCTTTTACAAGGGCAGGTCCTTACCCATCATGCCACATTGTTACACCATCACACCTCTCTGAATGCAGAAGTTTATTTTCTCGGTTGGTTAGCGGGCACAGCCCTTCAGCTCACTTGGTTTGGTTTTCGGTTTCTTGTTTAAACAGTGATGCACTTTATACTGATGGCTTAGTGGAGGGGAAAAAAACAACGGTGACCTTTAAAAGTCCAGGTCAGCTGATCAAATGCCGAAGGGAGACTCCTCTCCTCCTCCTCCTCCTCCTCCTCCTCTCCACCAATGAGAGAGTCAGAATCAGTGCCCTCTCTACTGCGTCCTGCATACTGTACAGTACTAGCATACTGTGTACTGCTTACTGCATACTGTTTAGTGACTAGGGCTATGTCTGAATCAGAGCCTTATCTACTGCGTCCTGCGTACTGTACTAGCATACTGTGTACTGCTTACTGCATACTGTTTAGTGACTAGGGCTGTGTCTGAATCAGAGCCCTATCTACTGCGTCCTGCGTACTGTACTGGCATACTGTCTGCTGCTTACTGCATACGCGCAAAAAAAAGCCTTCTTTCCTTGGATTTCCTCCTGTTGTGGGTATGGCTGTGTAAGACATGTTATCGATCTATTCGTACTAGGGGTGTCGTTGATCGATTAATTGCCGTTAATAATTTGACCGATCGACCATTTCAAATTTAACGATCAAATTGAACTATTTGCGGTCTCATCTTAATTGTGTCAATGGTTGCTGTTGGTGAAATGCAATCATTAAGTTAAACACAAGGGGGCGCGCGCACTGCAATTAGGAAACATGTTATTAACTTTACACAGAAGAAGACTCACTCGACCATGAAGCACGCTACTTATGCGTGCCTGGGACATCGTTCCCATCGGAACGCGTATTTTCAGCAGCTGGTCTCGCTGTAAACCGACTGCGCACACGACTCACCCCTGATAACGTAAACATGCTTATATTCTTAAATAAAAATCAGCAGGCCTATGTATTTACTGCACTTATGCAGTTTAAGTTTTAAACTGAGGCCTGAGCTGTTGTAGTTTGTCGTAGCTTTCTCATTTCAAGAGGGAACCTATTATAGCGCTGTTTTCAAAAACGTTTATTTATCTTTATCTATTTCATAATCATTTTGCAAATTTAAGTTTTTAATTAAGGCTCATCTTATTTTTGCATATGTCATAGACGTACGTGTTAGTCACTGATTCGCCTTGGAAGAGTGAGCGCAATTTCCGTGCCTTATTAAAATATCATACTTAAACAAACAGCGTTCATAATTATATTTGTGTTATGCTATGAAACAGGCGTATTTCTCAAATGTTTCAATAAAGCTTTGATTGAGGATAAAAACATGCATTTTGTATTTTCTATGTCATAAGCTATTTTTAGCTGTTTTGTTATCGATTGATTGTTCATTAACGTTGACGACTATCGATCAAGGAAATTCCTTAGAATTTGCAACCCTAATTCGTACCTTCTTTTGTTGCAATACAAATTGTCATTTGTCAGGTTGCAGTGTTTCCCCCAGGTTGTCTTTGTAGGTGGAGTGGTGAGATGGCATGACGGGGGGGGGGGGTTTGGTTATTTGCTTTCCTGAGTTAACGTATATATATATATATAATATATATATATATTAATGTATGGTAGGAGAAACGCTGAGTTAATATGACACTTAGTCATTATAAATGGGCCTTGGGGGCGTTCTTCATGACTCTGCACTTTAGTATTTCTGAGAGTAACGCTGATGTTCTCCACTACTGTCACTCAGGATAAGAGCGTCTGCCAAATGGCTGTAATGTAATGTAAAGCTCTATCGGACGTACAGGGAGCGAGTAACGAGAGGATGGACAGGGTGGTGATGGTACGTGTCTGTTCCCTTTTTTTTTTTTTTGTCTCTGGCTCAGTGTGAGGAGCAAGTTAAGCAAGCATTTCCTCTCAGATAAGAGAAGTCATTATCATCTAAAACAACGGTTTGTGAAGCTGTTCGTCGCGATAATAACAAGCACGTCCTGTGCGCGGTTCTCTTGTCTGCAAAACAATATATGCATTTATACGCCCGCTGGCATTGTTACTATGGCTCTAGAACAGTTATCATGTTTGCGTGTGTTTCTCTCTCCGATGCACATGCACACACACACACACACACACACACACAGACGCACGCATACACTTGTGTTGCGCCACACTTTGTTAGTTTTCAGCACAAAAATGCATTTTCGGACACCTTGAATAAAAAAAACGTTTTTGCAGCACAGTATTAGCCCATGATAGAAGTGGCTAAACACAATTGCATGTAATTAATTATCCAAGCACTGGTAGACTCTATTCCAAGGTGCGCAACACATGTGATGGTCTCCACATTGAGTTTCAATATTCTTTGGTTACCTTATTAATAGTTGTTCAAGTTCCTATTATTTCAACGGGTATTGCTTCTCAACTGGTGGCTTCACAAGGGGGGGTGTATCGCCATCTTCTGTCTGGAGGACTGTATTGCAGGCTATAACCCCTGCTGGAAATGCAGAGCTCCTGATCTCATCTCATTAGGAAATTGTGCCCATATGGTTGTTGTGATTAAGCTCTGACCCAGAAGAGTTCCAATTCCGAACGCATTGTTTCTGAGCAGGCACTGGTTGGGACACCCCTGGCATGGGGACCTTTAAAGGGCTCGGGAGTGTATTTGTACTGCAGAGTAAACCTGGCAGGTTAGTAGGAAGGGGATGTGGTTCCCTGCCCCTGGATTTAAAGCCAAGTAATCCTTTTTAATCGGGACTAATCTTGATTAGCGTTTATTTGTTTTTTTTTTATTTTTATTGAAGTTATATTTTTAATTTTTATACAGTTTGATCACAGAAAAGCGGCTTTCATAGCACAGCTGCTTACATGTCTGTCCAGCAGAAAATCTGAGTTTTTTAACTTCAGCAGTGTTAGTGTTATTTCAGAGTGTTAATGCAGAGTGTTTGTGCCCTAGAGTCTCAGCAGTGTCTGTAGGTTTTATTGGTTTCCTCTCAAGGTAGGCTGTGCAAAAAGGAAACGAGGAAACAAGGGAAACAAGGGCGCAAGCTACAAGGGAGCAAGGGAGCAAGGGAACGAGTGAGCAAAGGAATAAGGGACCAGCCAGTCAATGACTTAAATCGTACAATTGTGTGCTGAAATGCTCCAGAAACTGACAAAGACGTAATGGTCCTCCAGGAACGGGGTTTAAGTGTGTGTGTGTGTTGTGTGTGTGTGCTGTGTGCTGTGTGTGTGTGTGTGTGTGTGTGTGTGTGTGTGTGTGTGTGTGTGTGTGTGTGTGTGCTGTGTGTGCTGTGTGTGCTGTGTGTGCGTGCGTGCGTGCGTGCGTGCGTGCGTGCGTGCGTGCGTGCGTGCGAGTGTGTGTGTGTGCGTGTGTGCGTGTGTGTGCGCACACGCGTGTATATGTGTGTGTGTGTGTGTGTGTGAGGGAAATTTATTTATTTTCAGGATAAAACCCCTTGAGATGTACCATCTCGTTTTCGAGGGGGTCCTGACAAAAGACAAAAATATATATACGTATATGAGATATGCAACAAATAACAGGATATGGTTACAGTTACAATTAAACTAATTATAAAAGAACAAAAACAGACACACACACACTCACGCACCATGCACACAGCAAGAAATCTAGACACCCACACCGTGTTATAACAACAGTAAATAGTGACAGTTAAGAGGAGCAGTCTGTTGTGAGGTAAGTGATCAGAGCATTTTTAAATGAACCTAAATACTGCAGAGATTTCAGAGAAGTTGGTAGGTTATTCCAGTCTCTAGGAGCCTTCTAATTAAATGCTTTTTTTTCCCATTTCAAGTGAAATTTTTGGGACATGAAAAAGGAGATGATCATTATGTCTAAAAGAATTATTAGAATATTGTGGGATGAGTAGCTCTTGTAATAGATAGGATAGTTGAGATGAATGCATTTGAAAAGAAACTGGTACCAGTGCAGCTGTCATCTATTTTCAAGAGAAGGCCATTGCAGTTGATTGTACATTATACAGGGTGGGTGAGTTCAAAAGTGACAATTGAGAATAAATTACATCTAAATTTGCCAAATCAGTTTTTGAAGCATTTTGATATAAAATGTCTCCATAGTCAAGAACAGGCAATAACAACTAACTTCTTTTTTACATTCATGGTCAAACAGTTCTTTGAACTGAACAAAACACCAATGAAACAACAAATCTTTTTACATAGATAATCAATGTGCTTTTTGTATGATAATTCAGCGTCAATCCATAGACCCAGATATTTTACACAATCAACCTTAGTGAGTAGTGTGCTTTCAGATGTAAAAATAGAAAAATTATCAGTAGCAGATTTACATCTTTGCCTTGTACCAAACAGCATGATGTAAGACTTTGTTCAATTAAGAACTAGATTATTTGTAATAAACCAGTTTTGTATCAGGTCAAAGTCTGACTGGAGAGAAGCAATGATCTGTAATGTATATTGAAGTCTGTGTGTCTGTGTGTGTGTGTGTGTGTCTGTGTGTCTGTGTGTGTCCTGTGTGTGTGTGTGTATGTATGTGTGTGTGTGTGTGTGTCTGTGTGTGTGTGTGTGTGTGTGTGTCTGTGTGTATGTGTGTGTGTGTGTGTCTGTGTGTGTGTGTGTGCTGTGTGTGTGTCCTGCATTAGATGAAGCGCAGACCAAAAACTGACCTAAAAAAAAGGGAACCACAGTCAAAATGAAACCCAGTAAATGGTTTTAAGTGAGACTGACACAAGTGGTAATGGTTTCAGTGAAAGGTGCAAAGATGGAAGGGTATTTTGGGGAGGGGGGAGCGTGGGGTGTGTGTGATAACTGCACAAGCTCTGGTGGAAACTAGGTGGGGGGTTCAGATATCCCCCAAGGCCACCGTGTGCAAAAAAAAAAACTGGAAGGCCGTCTCTGCAAAACGGGGGAGAGAGGCATGAGAGAGAATGCACTAGTATTTACATAGAAATATCTGGGGCTTTGTCCTGTGCTTGGAGTGCTAAGAGAAAGAAACTCATTTTTTCATTATTCAAATATTCAACCGAGGCAGTTATCTACAGCAGCATATTCAAATATCACATGACTTTAAATGCACAAATTCATGTTCCATATCGTCTTAGTTTGATTCCAAAACATTTCGCTTATTTTTTTTATTTTATTTATTTGGGAGTGTGTGGGACCAAAAATCTAATCAAAAAATTAATTTAATTTTTATAATTATATAATAAAACTATAGTGTGTTTTTATACAGAAGGATTTGTCTCTGTGGGTGTTTTTGTGTTTCATTTTTTAAAACGAACAAAAAACATTAAAGGAAAGTTGAATAACTGTGTGTCTCGGAGATGACCGTCCAATTTGGCCCCCCCCCCCCGAGGGGTGGGATGTTGCTGTCTGCTGACTGTCAGTGGATTTCACGCACAGTAGAACCCTTTGTGAACTAAAAATATATTTAAAAAATATTGGAGACAGAGGATAGTAGCTAGATTGTGCTTTACCCAATGGTTGGTAAAACCACACACACATACCCAGGGCAATTTTTTTGTCTGTTTCCAGAGGACAAATAAAAAAAAATATGGCGTGCAAATCTCTGCACGCAATCCTGTAGTGTCGTGACTCCCCCCTGCTGGTGGGAGTTGTGCACTGCACTGTGGAAAACCTAGTAAGAGAAAATAAATCGAGACTAATACATATCCTTCAGCTCACTCTATAAATCCAGATTGGGTTTGATGGCTGGAGGTATGGGATGCTGTGGGATGTAAAGGCTACAAAAATGTCATGAATGCCACCAACCCCTCTGGAGGCAGCGGGAGCATCGTCATTGGCAACAATCCCCGGCACCAACGGCAACAACAGCGGCAGAAGCACGCCTGGCAACTCCCTCCCGAATGCCACTGCCCCGCTCCAATAGCCTCCCGCACTAAAACAAACAGGAAGGAAGAGAGATAAATACACAGTGGCTTAATGGTCACATGATTGATTTGATTTCAGCCATGATTTAAGTTATTTCAGTTAGCTATTCAAAGCAGGAAAAAGGTGAAAGGTTAGAGGTCAGAGGTGATTACAGGTGCTGTTATGCTGATCATCTTTATTTACCTCTTTCCCAGGTAGCCCCGGTAGATCGCTCACCATCTTCGACAGCCCCGACGTCCGGAATACCACCACGCTGTTGCTAAGCAAGGATGCGGAGACGCTATTTGTGGGCTCGCGAGACGCCGTGCTCTCATTGGACGTCAGCGAGCCGGGCGTCATGGAGATGAAGAGAAAGGTGGGTGTGTTTTTAGGGGAGAGGGGCATTTCTGTCTTTGACCTCGGGGGAAAGTGAATTGAAAAAACATGAATTGGGGATCTGAGTTTTTCTTCATAAATGCCTCAAAAGTCAATTATAAACTGAAACTCTAAGCCTGAAATATTAACTTTCACTTCCCACAGAGTGCTGAGCAAAGGCCCAGTGCATTGCGTGTCTATAGAAGTTGTTTAGTTTGGCTCTGACCTTGGAATCCCCCCCCCCCCCCCCCCCCTGACACACACACATCCATACACACTAATTTGGATAGACGTCCATCTATCAAAAAGTCTGTCAAAATAACCTGCTTTTTAAACGGTCATCTCCCTTAAAGCTGTAATGTTGAACAGGTGTTCTTGGGGCCCTGGGGTCCTGACGTGGTGTTCTGGGGGTCCTGACGTGGTGTCCCCTCCTCTTTTTCTCTCTTCCAGGTGGACTGGTTCCCTTCTCCCAAAGACCTGGACGACTGCTCCATGAAGGGAAAGAAAAGGGTATGGAGAATAGGTGACTCTGACTTTAACTGCGACTGACGGTGACTGTAACTGACTGATGGTGACGGTGACTGTAACTGACTGATGGTGACGGTGACTGTAACTGACTGATGGTGACTGTGACTGTAACTGACTGATGGTGACTCTGGTGACTGTGACTGACTGTAACCGACTGATGGTCACTGACTGACAGTGACTGTAACTGACTGTCGGTGACTCTGACTGTGGCCGTGACCGAATATGATCCCTGTTCCCTAGTGAGGAAGTAGTTTGTAATACGTCCCGCTCTTGTACTACAAGTTGCAGTTTTTACTTCTGGTTTACTTCCTGAAATTGTCGGATGAGTGTGCTCCTGAATCCCCTCAACAAAACCCCGGAAATAAGGGTTTCATCCAGTGCCCCCATTTATGAGAAAAAGTCGCCCATTCAAAAACGTTTTAACTAAGTTGACTCAAAATGCGCCCTCAACGGGGTGAAGGCATCATATTCGGTCATGATCTGTGACTGACGGTGACTATGATTGACCGCAACCGTTTCTGGTCCTGGAGGACCACAGTAAAGGAGGGGGGCTTTCACTGGTCATTTTATTTTGTATTTTAAATGAGTTGTTTTATTTAAATTTACATTATATTATGTTCCATTCATTTAGCAAAGTCAAGTGATTTACGATATAGGGGAAACAGAATTGCTTTCACAATTAATATGCAATAGTATTAGTATAGTAGTAGCAATAGTATTTTCCAGTTCTCGGTTTGACTCCTGGTTAGCAAGTTAACAGAGAACCGAAATACAAGTTTTAATACAAGTAGCTGAGCATCTGGTTACTATGCAGGATCTTTGGTAATCCATTGAGGCATTTATCTAGCTCTGTGTCCAAGCAGTGATAGGCTGACCCGGATAGTCAACTCCTGTGTTACTGTACTTCAGTAGAGAATCTTCCGTTGATTGGTTGTGCTGTCTGTCCTTCAGTAGAGAAGCTTCCGTTGATTGGTTGTGCGGTCTGTCCTTGGTCACGCCCCACTTGCAATGTTTTGGCTTCAACCGTTAAGAACTTTCAATGTTAGGAATACAGAATCAAAGAAGAAGAAGAAAAAAAAAAAAAGAATAGAGAATACAGAACCGAGTATGCAGTCGGTCTCATGGAATTGTGGGATACCTCTATGTTCCTAACCATGTTTTTTTTTTTCCCCTCTACTTCGCCCTTCAGACGGACTGCCACAATTTCCGAGTGCTACAGTTCCTCAACTCCACCCACATGTATGCCTGCGGAACCTTCGCCTTCAGCCCCAGCTGCACCTACATTGTAAGCCCCGCCCCTTCACGCTAAGCCTCACCCATTAATTCCAAAAGGTGCTTAAACCCGGGAAAAGGTTTTGATTGACCCTGCCTTACCCTTTTGTAAAGTGCACCTACAGGGGGGCTAACGACCTGATGTGTGATTGGCGTGGCCAACAAAAACTTTCAAATAATGTCTTTGTAAATCTCAAATTTAAAATGCACTAAAAGGACAAGGCAATCGCTACATCTAATACACATGCTACATACATTACATCCACTGACAAACATCTGTCTGTCCTGCATTAGATAGTTTACACCAGGCTTAGTCCATCTAAAGATCAGTTGTGCGTGAACAATTTGTGCGATGTCTGCACGCGCGGTTGCCCCGGGAGATCGGTGTTCACCCACCGTGGCGTAGATTGCGTGCGGAGTCTGTTGCAGTCAAGCTGCCTTAATGTTAAGGAGCTGATGGGGGATGGGGGCCCTTGGGGGGAGGCAATGTAGTGTAATGGTTAAACAACTGGAGTTGCAGGTTCAACTCTCAGGTGTGGCATTGCCATTGGACCCTTGAACAAAAACGCAGGTAAAAAAAAGAATCTTCAGAAAACTATCTGGCTGCATAAATGCATGCCTAAAATGTAAATTTAGATGGAGGCCTCTGGTCGGCTCGCAGTGTCCACCTCCCGTCAGCAGAGGGCAACCTTGACACCTCGTAGGTGTGTGTACAGTTACACAGCATCTTTTTTTTTTTCTTTTTTTTTTTTTCAATTTGTAATTTTTTGGTTCCGAAACAACAAAACGTGAAACATTGTTCTTTTCACACAAACATTCCAAACTGGGTCGCCATCATTTTCTCTCTCCCCCCCCCCCCCCGCCCGCAGGATTCCCAGACGTTTACTACTGTCAATGGTCCCACCGGAAAACCGGACGAGGGCAGAGGCCGCTGTCCGTACGACCCGTACCAGAGGAACACAGCCATCACTGTTGGTGAGGGGGGGACCGGAGTTAGTGTCGCGCACCCAGTAGCTTATACCTCTCCTGCTGGCCAAAATGCTGCAGCTCTGCTCTAACCCTTTTTTTCTAAGCCAATCACATCAGCTCAGTGAGGGCGGTTCTGGGGGAAGGCAGCAGCTCAAACGTAACCTAGGAGACAGTATCAGGGAGGAGGCTGAACAGCGAGAGGAGGCGTGTTTCCGATGAGTCACACTTCTGTGACCCCGCCCCTCTGAGAAACTGATGATGTCTAAGCCGGCATGATCCTAGTGTGTCTATCGCTGGTGCCTCTAAGTAATGCTCCTAGAGAGGGCGAGGGGGGAGCATTTTGGAGGTCTCTCAAGCTCTACCTATTTGGGTTCTGAGGACAAGGGTGGGGGCGGGGGCGGTGAATGTGTGTGCGATTTATTTGACGATGTGAGGGTGAAAAGGCCTCTGATTAATCCTCTTATCGCGCGAGGCCTGATCAGCTTATCTGGCGTGGGAGCGCAGCAGTGGTGTGTACTGAAATGGGCGCTCTGACCTGCCCTTATGCTCAGCATCACCAACGCTCAACGCTTTCTTTTTTTAATGCGTCAGCATGCTTTGCGGCAAAACAAAAAGGTTTATTAGCCCGTTGAAGAGTAGGTATTTCTAGTCAGTGTTCTAGAACTCCGTTGCTTTCAGTTACCAGTAGTGATTGTTACATTAGCATCAGAATGTTCAGTTAAGCCAACAACGTTATCTTTGCAGGCAGAGGCATAACCTTTATTCAGTTAAGAACATTCTAATCATATATTTGTGATCTTACACCTTAAAGGGTTAAATCACCTTCAAATGTTTAGCAGCCCACATGCCGGATAAGTGCAGTGGGCACACCTTTTTAGCTTACAGTGATTGTGTTAAACCTGGCAGCTGGTGTAGAATGCAGTGATTGCGTTAAACCTGGCAGCTGGTGTAGAATGCAGTGATTGCGTTAAACCTGGCAGCTGGTGTAGAATGCAGTGATTGTGTTAAACCTGGCAGCTGGTGTAGAATGCAGTGATTGTGTTAAACCTGGCAGCTGGTGTAGAATGCAGTGATTGTGTTAAACCTGGCAGCTGGTGTAGAATGCAGTGATTGTGTTAAGCCTGGCAGCTGGTGCAGAATGCAGTGATTGTGTTAAACCTGGCAGCTGGTGTAGAATGCAGTGATTGTGTTAAGCCTGGCAGCTGGTGTAGAATGCAGTGATTGTGTTAAACCTGACAGCTGGTGTAGAATGCAGTGATTGTGTTAAGCCTGGCAGCTGGTGTAGAATGCAGTGATTGTGTTAAACCTGGCAGCTGGTGTAGAATGCAGTGATTGTGTTAAACCTGAAAAAGGAGAGTTATCGTGGCCCTGTTGGCATGGCGTGTTAAGCGTGACGCGTCTTCCTCAGACGGGGAGCTGTATACAGGCACGGTGGCGGACTACAGGGGAAACCGGCCCGTTATCTCTCGCTACCTGAGCGAGGGGGGTCACGTCGACATGAAGCTGGACGACACGCTCGGCTGGCTGGAAGGTAAGCGTCTCCATGACGATGCCTGACCACACCCCCCTCTTTCACTTTTTCAGCCCTCCGCCAACCTAAACTGCTCTGTGATTGGCTCCTTGCAGTCGTGTCACAAACAGTTGACTACGAGGGTCACTAAAGGGCGAGCGGCCTAGGCTGCATATTGTTTAGCGACATGCAGTATGCGAAAAATATCCTCCATACAAATAAGTATCTGGGGATTTTAAGTACACTACATTTAGAGAACATTTCGCGTACTTAACAACTTCATCCCATCCAGTGTACTTAACTAGCATACTCAGTAGCATGGATGGGCACTGATTGGGACACAAAAAAACATTTCAATACAATCATCAGCATTTCATTTCACATTTTAAAAACATATTTTATCGGGGGGGGGGGGGGGTTTAAAATTAACATACAACATTCAAGACACCACAATAAATTACATTACATACAAAAATTTCACAGAACAGAAACGAAATCACAAGACATTGAAATGAAGGCAAATGGACAGAGCGGTACTGTGGGCCAGAATGCCCCTCTCTGAAGCCACCGGTCGCTCTTTCTGACCCACCCAGACCCCACCTTCATCAGCGCGGCCTTCATCCCCGGCCACGAGAAGGTCTACTTCTTCTTCAGCGAGGAGGGGAGGGAGTATGACTTCATCGAAAAGTTTACCGTGTCCCGCATCGCGCAGGTCTGCACGGTAAGGCAGACTCCGCCCCCTTTACAGCGCTGTCCTATCGGATTGCTCTGTACATTCATTCATTAAGTCATGCCTTTATTATTCATTTATTAATGGTCAAAATTCCTTAATTCCTTTATTTATGTGATGTTCTTACACAGAGTGATGTGGCCAGTTAGGCAGAGGGATAACCTTTATGCAAATGCAATAGCATGTAATAATAAACAATATAATATATATCAACACTTCACATTATATTGATAAATATACAAATGGTTAGCAATATAATATATTGCAGTATGACGTGTACACAATACAATATTATCATTATATTTTCCACGTATTTACTCGGCATACTGCAGTGTATTCCATTTTCGTAATGGATTTGAGATTGAGTTGAGCATTGTTGGCGTTCAGTGGAGCTTTCGTTGAGTCTAAGAGGGGGTGTGTTTTTTCGGGTCAGAGTGACGTCGGCGGACAGCGTACCCTGCAGAGGCGCTGGACCACCTTCTCCAAAGCGCAGCTCCTGTGCCAGGCCGAGAACGAGCTGCCCTACAACGTCCTCCAGGACATCGTCACCCTCCCACCACCAGAGGGCGCCACTGACGACGAAACCCTGTTCTACGGCATCTTCCGCTCGCAGTGGTGAGAGCGCACGGCATACCAACAGTCAAAATATAACCCTAGTGCTGCCATACAGACCTACAGCCACAAAACCTTTCATCGATTGTCCAATTATGGCACAGAAGAAAACGCCAGTTTAGAAGGTGACAGGAATTGTCAAATGTCAACGCTTGCATTTCAGCAAGCAGGAAATTGCATCATGGCATAGGAAACAGTAAAGAAACTACTCCATAGCATCAGTTTTAAAAGTGGTCCCACTTGCTATTTGAGGATGTTATTAATAATAAACTAAGCTTAGTACAGGCTTTGTAAGAGGTGAAGATTTTGTTGTTCAGAAGCACCTTTGGAACTCCTCTTGCGGCCGCCTGTCCCTCGCAGGTCCGTGAACTCGGGAAAGTCTGCTGTGTGCGCGTTCCGGCTCGGGGACGTGAAGAAAGTTTTCTCAGGGAACTACAAGGTGCTGAACCGCGACACGTTGCGCTGGAGCACACGGCTTCAGGAGAAGGGCGCAAACCCAGGAGAGGTAAGTGTCTAAACAAACAGTGTTTCATTTTGTAATGAGCCTGTTGTTGGGTTATTTAGATTCACTGGGATCATTTCGTTTTGATTTCGCAAGTTTTACTCAAAATTCAATGTTAATTGAAAAATCCTGGAGAATAGAATATTCTTGGTCTTTTTTCAGTTCATGAATTCAAAATCAGCTCATTTCTTGAATTGAATTTGAATGGACTCCAACCCTTGCAATATCAATAAAACAAAGTCCCAAGAATAGATTAATAGATAGGCCAGTTCAGGCTGAATCCTCAGAAAGGCCAATTAACGATACATTTTCTATGCATTTTTCACTGTCGTGCATTCTCTACTCAATCCATTCTTTCTACCATGTGGGTTGGGTAACTGATTAGGGAACGTCTTGCTTGGCACGTTTTTTGGTGCCTTGCAGAATCGGCAATCAATTTGTCGTGCCTTTCTGGTTGCCTTTGTTTGAGGGGGCTGCATGATCACCGGTTGACTTGTAATGCCTGATTAATGCCATCTTTTATTCCCATGCCAACATCTCTGAGTAGATTACCTGATTAGTAATGCCTGACTGACCTATGTCCCTGACATTGGTCAATTTGTAACTATTTGTAAGTAATATGTAGCCAAATGAGCAACATTAGATTAGGACACAAATATCTGTTTCTGGGGCATGGAGAAGAGGAGGGGGTAGTGGAGGAAAGGAGGGTGAATTTTTTGAGTATTGGGACGCACCCTAGATTTGAGGTCAAGGAAAAGTTGCAAGGAAAGGAAAAAGGAGGACAATCGGAATGCAGCCAAGCTCTGTGACTAGACTGCCTCATTAGTAATGCCTGAGTTACCTCTGTTGCGCTCTTTCTCTCTCTCTCTCTCTCTCTGTGTAGCATGAGTAGATTGCTTGATTAGTAATGCTTGAGTAACCTCTGTCACTGTCTCTGCAGTGAGTTGATTGCTTGATTAGTACTGCCTGAATGACCTGTCTCTCTCTCTCTGTCTGTGCAGTGCGGATTGCACAACGCGTCAGACAGTGCCCTAAGGTTTGTGAAGGAGAACTTTTTGGCGGACGAAAACGTGCTCCCCGTGAAGAGGGGCCTGGCCCTGGTGTCACCTGACCAGCGGTACAGCAAGATCGCGGCCCAGATGACCCGCGGAGCCAACGGCAGGGACTACACCGTGCTCTACCTGCTCAGCGGTACGAATCGATGCTCGCAATCATGCTAACATGTTTGTGTCATGTCAACATTTTAGCATCGTGCTAACATGTTTGTGTCATGTCAACATTTTAGCATCGTGCTAACATGTTTGTGCCATGTCAATATTTTAGCATCGTGCTAACATGTTTGTGTCATGTTAACATTTTAGCATCGTGCTAACATGTTTGTGTCATGTCAATATTTTAGCATCGTGCTAACATGTTTGTGTTTTGACTGCTCACTCGTCTAGTCTACATCGCTGTTATTGTACTTGTGTGTTTTTTTTTTTAATTTCTCTGTACTTAAATTTTAACTGTAAAAAAACATTCATCCATATTTCCCTCATTTGTATTATTTTGGCCTACTTTTCCTTGTATTCTCATTGGTCGTCCCTGTTTTTTTCACATAACATCTAACAGGCTTTAAGAATGCTATCATTTCCCCCCCCAGAGACCGGCTTCCTTCACAAAGTGGTGCTGTTGGAGCAGGGACCCCACATCATCGAGGAGGTTCAGGTCTTCCAGCAGCCTCAGCCAATGAATAACCTCCTGCTCTCCATCACCAAGGTACTGCGGCACCACCTCTCTTCTATCTGTCCATCCTTCCCTTCTCTCCCCCACCCTCACTTTGTCAGTTTACCCCTCCTTTTTCCTCTTCTCCCCTCCCCCACTCCCTGCTAATAAATGTGGTGTTCCACTAACATCCCTCTATCTCTTCTCATTTTTCCTTCCTCCCTCTGATTCTCAGAGAGAGAGAGAGAGAGAGAGAGAGCGAAAGATAATGGAAGAGAGGGAGAGAGACAGAAGGAAGGAAAGAGGGAGAGAGAAATGCAGAGAGAGAGGTCTTCCTTTGAACAGAAGTGTGACAGAAGGCTCTTTTGAATACCTCTTGTTCCACAGATTGTTAATCTTTGTGGGCCTGAGATACAAGGTGACGGCAAGGGTCATGTGACTGCCCCGTCTCCTTGGAGACACAGATGGCGGAGAGAGCCGCCCTGGTGGGGTGGGGTGGTGGGGGGGGGCAGAATCTGGGGGTGAACTGAGCATGTGCAAGGTGCTCATCTGAAGAGCTCAGTGATTCACGTCACTCTTCCGAGTGCGGAAGAGACCGAATGAAACAGGGAGGCAGGAATCGGCACACAGACAGTCTGACGTGTGCACTAGCGTGTGGGAAACGGGCAAACCCCTCTGCCCTTAATAATCCCATTCAAACGCAGTGGCGTACCGTGGGAGTGGAACTAGGCCTTCTGTAAACTTGCCTTTTAATGGATGATCACTCTCAATCTGTTTCCGTTTACTTTTCCTGATTGTCAATCAAATAATTGATTCACTCAATAACCAAGAACAAGAAGTAAATTATTAGGCTACCAAGTTATTTTGAGATAGCATTATTGTTCTGTGCAAAATAAACTTGTGTTGCATTTTTGTATATCGACATTTATGATGTTGTGTTATCATGCGAAGATTCTGACTTTTAAATGCTCAATGTTCAACGTAGATTTTCGTAAATGAGTATTTCTAGCCTGTATTATGCGCTGCTCTCAACGATTCGAGACACTTAAGAGGCTGTCCTCTTTAAATTTATGCTTTCTAATGTTTAAATCGCTTTGACTAATTTTAGTGTCGTCTTAAAATTAATTACGTTCTTTAACGCATTCAGATTATTGCCTGATCCTTGTTAAACAATCTTAAATTGTCTCTTTGTCGTTATCATTTCTAAATCATTATAGGCTACAAATTGGTCTTGATTATTCAGAGAATGAATGGATTGATTGTTAGGCTACTGAAGCTAAATAAACGGAAACAAGTAATCCCAACTTTTTCCAACGCGCAGGCCGTCGCTACATATATTTAAGTGTATTTTATGACGCAAAGAAAAACTTGATATATTCATTGATGTTTGTTATTCAGTTATTGAATTGCTTGATTGATAATTAAGAACTATAAGTAGAAACAGGTTGAGAGTAATATCCGTATAAAGGTAAGGTTACCGAAGGCCTTTTTTACAGCCGACGTTACGCCACTGTTCAAACTGGAAAACTTACCAAACACACCTGGTAATGGCTCAGAATCAGTGGTTCTGTTAGCAGCTTCGTAACGTTTCTAGGAAAGCAAACATACTTATGGCATACTTAAGCTTATCTGTTTGTGTATACTGACCTTAGTTTTTCTATCCATATTTGGACTTAATGTTGACAAAAGAAATCCATAATCCTGAAGAAATGCCTGCATATAAAATAAAGTACCAGTAGAATTTTCTGTTGGTTGGTGCTTTTTATCTTTTTTTATTATTCTTTTTTTTTTGTCCCATACAATGAAAACCCCATTGTTGTGAAACTCAAGAGTTGTTTTCAAAACACAGACATTATTAAGGCACAATTCTCAATTAAACAAATGTTTCCTATTTATTTTTTCCTTTAAAATACTAAAGTCCATTAAAACATGTTTCAGTAACTAACAAGTAAGAACCATGAAAATAGTCCTTGGAAGGGTCCTTAAAATTCCCTTGAATTTTGAATAGGAAAATCACGGGAGCTATGTATCCCCGAACGGGACGTCCCAGCCCTGCAGGTTTCAGAATTAATCCAGATTATCCCCCTGACCCTCTGGATGCTGATTGGAGAGTGGCCAAAGTCACTGAGCTGATCTGAATGCTGATTGGAGAGTGGCCAAAGTCACTGAGCTGATCTGAATGCTGATTGGAGAGTGGCCAAAGTCACTGAGGTGATCTGGGTGCTCATTGGTGGGCCTTGTGTGCAGGGTTCCCATGATCCTTGAAAATATTTGCATCCTGGAAAGTGGTCAAATATCACAATGCCCTTGAAAAGCCAGGGAAAAATCGGCCAATAATGTATGTGCTTTCTTACAAACTGAATATCTTGATGTGACCGTTGATTATTGTAATATCTGCGTACTTATGGTGCTGACAAATTGGACAATTCCCTGGACTGGACAAAAGTCACTGGAAGTGAAACGTTTGTTTTTGTAGACACAAAATATTTTGAAATGATGTGCCTGAAAATTGTAATTCCACCTCATGAAAGTAGCCCTGTATCTATTACACAGAGAATAAATGCTGGGAAACTCTCCATTCATCCTTAAAATGTCACTGAATAGTCATGGAATGTCGCCGTTTGATTTGAGCGGGAATGCTGTGTGCGTGGTCCGCAGGGCGTGGTCTTTGTGGGCACATCGGACGGCGTGGTCCAGGTGCCCGTGTCCAACTGCTCGTACTACTGGAGCTGTGCTGAATGCGTGCTGTCCCGGGACCCCTTCTGTGCCTGGGACCCCGTCTCTAAGGCTTGCGCCCAAGTGTCCAGCATCCCGGCCGACGCGTGAGTGCCACCGCCATGTGTGTGTGTGTGTGTGTGTACTCTGCAGTGACCCACAGCCTGGCATTGAGTGACTGAGGAGCTTTATTTCGGGGGTCGAGGGTCAGGAGACTGGTGTTGGAGGGAGTAGAATATCATGTTCTTGCTTTACAAATGGCGCCATCTAGTGTGTGGACTCTGAAATGACACGCTGCAAGACAATGTGAGATGAAGGGCCAGCTCTTGTTCCTCTTTGTGACTTTAATCACTGTTAATAAAAACAGAGCCCTTTTGTGCCCACTGATCATTTTGTGTGTTCTTACGGCTGTTTAATAAAACTTTCTTCTGTTAAGACCATCGGATACTTCTCTTAATCAAAACAGAGATTATTGTACACTGTTCAGTATTTTGTATTTAAAAATAAAACTCATTCTTTGCCTTTTTCATTCAGAGCCCAGGATCTGGAAGGGGTGGGCGTGGCAGAGCAGTGTAAAGTAATCAACATAACCCCCAAAGCTAAATTTGGCCAACCCAGGACCCCCACAGGTACGTATCAGCATTTGGTATTTTTAATCTGACCAAAACATTAAGCAAGTAAGCAAGTACCTTTCGAATTACAAGCACACATTTTCAGTAGTTCTTCAGTCCTTTTAAATCCATGAAATAAATGTAACCCTTTGACGAATAGGTTTTTTTAGAATGTTTTTTTTTCTAAATTCTAAGTCGGTCTTCTAGAACTCCATTGATTTCGATTACCAGTAGTGATTGTTACTAATCACATATTTGTGATCTTACACCTTAATGTGTTAAGGAAATGTCTTTAAGAAAACATAGAGCACTAGAGACCAGCAAGTAAATGATGAGAAAGTGACGAGTATACAGTCAAGCCGGAAAGTCTGCACACTCCTTTCACCTTCTCCACGTTGTATTACGTTACAGACATATTCTACAATAGCTTGAGTTCATTTTTTGTCTCAAAATTCTACAGAAAATAGCCCATCATGACAAAGTGAAAACAGGTTTTTAGACATTTGTGCTAATTTATTAAAAATCAAAATGTAAAATATCATATGTACACAAGTGTGTAGTGTATTCTGACTCAAAGTGGACTGTTGATTTACCACACTCGCAGTCCCTAGTGCAATAGCCTATATTTAAGGATTAGGTTTTACTTTAAATTATGGAGTTTAACAGTGTTTTTTAGTTGTTGTTGCTTTTGTGTTTCTAGAAAAGGCCTTTCTTACCGTGAAAATTTTAATTTGCAGAAAACAAATACGAAAAGAAGCATATAATTATGGTGACAATGATTGTATTCTTCTTCTTCTTCTTCTTCTTCTTCTTCTTCTTCTTCTTCTTCTTCTTCTTCTTCTTCTTCTTCTTCTTCTTCTTCTTCTTCTTCTTCTTCTTCTTCTTCTTCTTCTTCTTCTTCTTCTTCTTCTTAATAATAGATCTAATAATAATAATGAGAATATTAATAACCTGGTTATAATCAGAGTAATGATCATATCAGAAGGTCAGTATGAGCACAGTTTATATACAGTCAAGCCGAAAAGTCTGCACACTCCTTTCACCTTCTCCACGTTTTATTACGTTACAGACATATTCTACAATAGATTGAGTTAATTTTTTTTCTCAAAATTCTACACAAAATATCCCATAATGACAAAGTGAAAACAAGGTTTTTAGACATTTGTGCTAATTTATTAAAAATCAAAATGTAAAATATCATATGTACACAAGTGTGCACACCCTTTGATATGACACCCAAAAGTGAGCTGAGGTGCATTTTGTTTCCACTGATACTGCTTGAGATGTTACAACTTAATTGGAGTCCACCTGTGATAAATTCAATTGATTGGACATGATTGGGGATTGCCAACACCTGCCTATATAAGGTCCCACAGTTGACAGTGCATGTCAGAGCAAACTCCAAGCCATGGGGTCAAAGGAATTATCTGCAGACCTCAGAAACAGGATTGTGTCAAGGCATAGATCTGGAGAAGGGTACGGAAAAATCTCTGCAGCTTTACAGGTCCCAAAGAGCACAGTGGCCACCATCATTCGTAAATGGAAGAAGTTTGGAACCACCAAGAATCTTCCTAGACCTGGCCGCCCAGCCAAACTGAGCAATCGGGGAAGACGGGCCTTGACCAGGGAGGTGAGCAGGAACCCGAGGGTCACTCTGACAGAGCTCCAGCGTATCCTTGTGGAGATGGGAGAACCTTTCAGAAGATCAACCATCCAGGCAGCACTCCACCAATCAGGCCTTTATGGTAGAGTGGCCAGATGGAAGCCCCTCCTTAGTAAAAGGCACATCACAGCCCGCTTGGAGTTTGCCAAAAGGCACCTAGAGGACTCTCAAACCATGAGAATCAAGATTCTCTGGTCTGATGAAACCAAAATTTAACTTTTTGGCCTGAATACCAAGTGTCACGTCTGGAGGAAACCAGGCACCGCTCATCACCTGACTAATACCATCCCTACAGTGAAGCATGGCGGTGGCAGCATCATGATGTGGGGATGTTTTTCAGCAGTGGGAACGGGGCGACTAGTCCTGATAGAGGGAAAGATGAATGCAGCTAAGAACACCGAGATCCTTGAATAAAACCTGCTCCAGAGCGCTCTGGACCTCAGACTAGGGCAATGGTTTACCTTCCAACATGACAAAGACCCGAAGCACACAGCCAAGAGAACAAAGGAGTGGCTTCGGAGAAAGTCTGTGCATGTCCTTGAGTGGCCCAGCCAGAGCCCAGACCTGAATCCAATTGAACATCTGTGGAAAGAGCTGAAAATGGCTGTGTACCAACGCTCCCCATCCAACCTGACGGAGCTTGCAAGGATATGCCAAGAGGAATGGGAAAAAATGTCCAGAAACAAGTGTGCCAAGCTCGTAGCTTCTTTCCCAAGACGCCTTGAAGCTGTAATCGCTGCCAAAGGTGCAGCAACCAAGTATTAGGCTAAGGGTGTGTACAGATATGTAACCCCTAAATAAACTATTTTTGTCAGTAAAATAAAATTGCATATTTTCTAAAAACCTGTTTTCACTTCGTCATTATTGGCTATTGTGTGTAGATGTTTGAGGCAGAAAATGAACTCAATCTATTGTAGTATAAGTCTGTAACGTAATAAAACGTGGAGAAGGTGAAAGGAGTGTGCAGACTTTCCGGCTTGACTATGTTGAGTTAAGGTCTAGAAAAAGGTGAATCAGTGTTGCCAGACTGTTTTGTGAATAATGGCTGAGTCCTGTCCCCCAGGTGAGCAGGTGCTGGTGTCCCTGAACGAGGTGGTGACCCTGCGCTGCCCCGAGGCCTCGAACCTGGCATCGCTGCACTGGGAGCGGGCCGACGGTCAGCTGTCCCCGGACCTGTACCTGCATCAGCCCGACGGCAGCCTGCGCTTCCTGGCCACGCCCGACACGCTGGGCCGGTACCTGTGCTTCTCTGTGGAGAGCAGCTACCGGCAGAACCTGGCGCTTTACGCGGTGAGGGACGTGGGTGGCGGGGCCACCGCCACTCCCGCCACAGTCGCCCCCCCTCAGCCAATGGCTGAGACCACTGCGAAGTGGGAGGGGCCGGCGCCAAGGGAAGAGGCGGAGCCGAATAACGCCGCACCAAATCCCACTGCGGATTGGAGGACCGTCACCGCCCCTCCGAGGGTGACCAGGATACCGACGGTAACCAAGCAACCCAGGGTCACCCCTGGCCTGGAGCGGCAGGGCCCGCGGGAGGGGCGGAGCTACTACGAGGAGCTGGTCGCCGTGTCGATAATGTTGGCGCTGGCGCTCTGCGTGCTCCTGGCGGGGGCGCTCTACGGGCTGCGGCAGAGGTACAGGGGCAAGAGCGGCCCCCAGGTCTGCCCTGGGAGGGACTCCGAGGCGGGGAGTCTTCGGGAGCAAGACCCCCTCACCCGGAACCCAGCCCAAAACGCCGCCGCTGCTGCTGCTACCACCAAACAGAATGGGCTGGCCCAGAACGGCCTACTGCAGAGCAAGCCTCCGGCCACCGTGAAGAATGGCTCCCCGAGAGGGTCCAATGGGCACCTGCCCAACACCCCCATCTAGGGCACGAGGCCAAAACCCCTCCTCCTTTGCACTCAGAATATAAATGAAGTTTCTAACTGCATCCTGCCTCTCTTTCCCTGCTCCGAGTCACCGAAACCACAGTGTATACATTGAGCTAATGCCGCGCGGATCTGCATACTGTCCTTTAAAACTGATGCAAACAAAAGACGCTGTTGTTTGACGCACATTGTAAATGACCTCTCTGTGAATCCACCGGGGGGGGGGTGTATAGTGTAATTTGTGAGTGTGAATGAACGTGAATGTGTGTCCGTGAACGTGTGCGTTTGTGGCCGCGTGTGACGTGATTCTGGACTGCTTTTGTAAATTTTCACCCGAAAGATGACAGAGCCAGTATGGCGATCTGTAGAATGTCTGTGGAAGAAGGCAATCCGGACCCTGGGATAAATGACATTCCCTACGTGTCGCAGTTCGAGTCGCTCCGCTAGAACCATGCTAGTGCACTGGGGGAAGCCTCAAACCATTGAGCTCTATATATCACTGGAGGGGACAGTAACAATTCCGGAAGTCCATTGAAGTTCATTGCTATGAAATAATCACTAGAGGACCATTAAGCCAAAAAGAGGCCATTTTGAATACCTGCTCAAGGGGAGACTTTTTATAGATCAATGGAATTGTGGGTAATCCATCAATGCAAGAGCGGGATCTGTCACGAGAAGATGTGTGATTGAGCCTGTGGCGTTATGCTGTGTTGACTAGATTGCTAGTTATTTATAAGAGGTGTAGCTGTTACTCTTTACTGTTGAATGAAATCATGCTAACTACAACTTAACCACTTCTGTATAATTTTAGGTAACCAATGTGGACTGTAGCCGATTACATTATGGACATTAAATGAACTTGTATGACTATCGAAATACGACCAATGTGAGAGAGCGGACGATAATTTTCTATTTTTTCAATTTCAGTTTTACAATAAGTCAACTTTTCATGATGGACTCAAATTGCATTTGATATATAAAATTTTAAGTGAAGCGTAACATTAAATGTTGACCTACAGTGTATATAGTAGCTGCTCTCTTTTTCGATTGCATTTCTTTTAGTAAAGTATAGCCATGTATTTTATCATACAGTTGTAACTTATTTAAATAAAGGTATTAATAGGTATGGCCTTAGAAAAATATTTCCATAAGTTCTATCAACCCTGTGTATGTCAGAATGGACCAAGTCTAGGCAATATTAACAAACTGTAGGTCATATAACTGGAATCTGGAATATTAGAGAAATGTCAATAAATAGCTGCCAGGAGGTGCAAGCAGGAAAGACGTTCAAATGTATGTATCGCCACCTATTGGCAGTTTGGTGGAAGTACCTAAAAGTAACAAAGAGCAGCTTCAGATTTGAGAAGATAAGTGAGGTACCCCTTGGCTCCAACAGCAATGCATCGGGAGAGAAAATAAAATCCCAACCTGCCCCTCTTCACCCTCGAAAGCCAAGCTGATCATTTCCCAAGGGGCCAGCTCTCTGCTTTAAACCTGAGCAACGGATATAAAGTCGGCCCTCTGCTGATATCTATAATTGTGCTCCAAAAGCCAGTTTCCCCGTTGGGCTCCATTCATTTTTGACAGCAAAAAAAAAAAATTTAAAAAATATTTCCACTCATATATTGATGATAACTCTTATTATTTTTCCGTAGCCGTCTTCACGTCACTTTCTGCGCCGTCCTCGTTGTACACGTGACTCCAAGGACACAACTGCGCATGTGAGATTAGCGCAAAAAAATGTAAATTTCCTGGTTCAGGTGCATCCCCCATAGGTTTCTATTGGCATCGCTGTCTCTACATATTATATACTCTGTCATTTCCACCAGTAAATTAGCCTTCTTTCTTTGACTCCTGCATTCGTACTCTCTGGGTTTACGTTATATAATCTCTAGAATCTGTACTGCTTGTTCATCCTTGACCCGACACATCTTCCACTGAATTTCACGGTGTCAGTTGTCCCGTCTTTTCTTCATGATTGTTGCCCACTTGCATCACCAATTCTTCTTGGTATGATTTTATTTATTTATTTTTTTAGCTTTTTGGCTTCCTGCTTTTATTTATTTACTGGTAATGTTGTAATGTCTGTAGAAGAAGAAGAGCTCTTAGCTCAACAGTCAAATGTGCAGAAATTACTTTGGCATTACATGTAAATCGCTAGTTTCTGTTTGTTTTATAAAACGTATTCCATCAATCTTGACTGGACCTGAACATGCATATCTGAAAATCACTTGACATGCCATGAGATTGCCAAATTTGTATTTTTTTTTTTTTCTTGTGTAGATTAAGAAATAATATTTTGCTAGATGGCTATTGCACAGAAATATTGAGAAATTATATCTAAGTAATTCTGAACAGGTGATGTTTTTGTCCTTCAAGTTCTAAATATGGTACTTTGTTTCTGTTGGTCATTTATCCTGTTTCTGTTGGTAATTTATCCTGTAACAAGTTTTTTTTGGTAAGAAGCTGTTCCATCTCTATTTTTATACAATGTTTACCTGGCTGTTTCAAGTATGGCAAATAAATATATCATATTCAAACAAGGGGGAGACATTGTGCACCTGGAATGTTGCTGTATTGCAGAAGTGGCTGCCAAAATAATGAAAACAAGAAGCCCATATCCATACACCCGAGAGTAGGCCCATATTCACAAAGCACCCGAGAGTAGGCCCATATTCACAAAGCACCCGAGAGTAGGCCCATATCCACAAAGCACCCGAGAGTAGGCCCATATTCACAAAGCACCCGAGAGTAGGCCCATATCCACGAAGCATCCAAGAGTAGGCCCATATCCACAAAGCACCCGAGAGTAGGCCCATATTCACAAAGCACCCGAGAGTAGGCCCATATTCACAAAGCACCCGAGAGTAGGCCCATATTCACAAAGCACCCGAGAGTAGGCCCATATCCACAAAGCACCCGAGAGTAGGCCCATATTCACAAAGCACCCGAGAGTAGGCCCATATTCACAAGGCACCCGAGAGTAGGCCCATATTCACAAGGCACCCGAGAGTAGGCCCATATTCACAAGGCACCCGAGAGTAGGCCCATATTCACAAGGCACCCGAGAGTAGGCCCATATCCACAAGGCACCCAAGAGTAGGAGTTCTGATCAGGGTTTCCCTCCTTACTCTTCAAATTCAGAATGAAGAGAGGTATGTTTTTGAAGAGTAGGTTTGTTGGAATGTTTTTTTTGTTTGTTCTAAGTCAGTGTTCTATAACTCCTATATACATTTTGCGCTGAGTCCTTTGAATAAGTCGAGGACAGAAACAAGTTGTGGCAGGTGAAGACTGTTGTTAATTTCTGAATATACAGATATGTTGTTCCTGGGCATATTTCTCACGCTGTGAGCAGTTTGGTGAATCTTGTCCCAGCAGTAATGGCTCTATTGAAAATGTCCCTCAGCATGGGGATCAGAGTGAATAGTGGGTCGCTGTTTTCCTATTATAATTTTTAAACTTAACTTATATTTTGTGAAACAATGAGCATGCTTCTATGTTTACAACAATTTTTGCTTTTCGTTGCCCTGAATGGGACATATCCATAAACCGGTAGGATGCCCTCTGTCGGTCTGGTTATCCCATTTCAAATCTCTCACATAAATCATGTCATAGACACGGCAATGCAAACTACATTGAATGGGGAAGTGCCCAAGGTGGCCATGACGTCCATAAAACATAACGGAGGTGAACCCAGACATCAAACCACAAGGTCAAAGTCCATCAAACTTTTTGACAAGAGTTCTCATTCTTATGATAGTCTGTTTCTAAACTACTGCATGTGTGGTGTAACTACATGTAACAAATACAGTACTTCATTTCGCAGGTGGGAACGTCAAATATTACTATGGAAAATATTAATATGTACAGCAAGCTGCTTTTGTGACGTGTATCGTGCGGCCCACATCAACCCCTTCCGAGACTCCCGACCATAGATTTGTATGTTGTCCCGACCTTGATGTTCTGATATCGCGCTGTAAGGGCGTTGTTGCTTTAAGAGGCGAGTGACGTCATAACGTTGTGACACACACAGTTGTGTGACAGTTAGTTTAGTAGCGTTGGGAGAAATACAAATCGAACACCGCCGCTGGCCTCAATGCAATTATAACATAATGTGTTACGAATAAGAGAAAAGAGCACAGGAAAAGACAGGTAATTCACAATGTTGTAAAAACAGAACACTTCCACATTGACTCTGGCCGCTTCAAATGGGTGCTTCTAAACGTTATCCACTTAATTGCTTTAGCTAAATAAGTTTAATACATTTCCACCCATATAACGTTTTTTTTTTTTTGCAAATTAGTCTACTGTTCTGGAACAACAGCAGAACTAACGTTAGCCAATTTGCAAAAACGAAACCAATCATTTGCTTTAGCGATGTTATCTGAATATAGCCTACATATTCGTCATTACGTTATGCAGTAGGCCTACGTAGCTATAGTTTGTGTGTCTGGTAAAAAAAATTTGGTTTGTTAGATCACTGTCCATTTGTAGGCTACAGTGGGCATTAACAGAGCTTGACACTATCGCCGGTCTATAAAAGGGTTAAGCGTTGACATTGTTGCGCAAATCATATTTGATCAGGTTAGTGGGAGTGAGGAGGAAGAGGAAGTTGTTCCCGTAAATTGTTAGGGGATTTTTTTTTTTTTTTTTTTTTTAAACCTGATTTTCAGCGAACAGTGTCGGTCGCACTGTACCTTTTATCTGAAGTTTCAAAGCTTGCCCTGGTAAGTAAACGCATATCTGTTTAGTTAATAGCCTACTCATTCGACTAAGGAAGGTAGGTTAGTTACTTGAGTGAGAACTTGGGTACATTAGCTACTTGAACGACAGCCTACATTAAAAAATATATATTATAATTCCGAACAAGAGAATATTAGCCTACATCTCCTACACAGATCGCAAAACAGTCACCAAAAGTACGCTACTGTCACAAACACTTGTGGCTACAGGCGACCAAGCAGATGTAAATGTTGCTTTTACCCTTCTATAGCCTAACTATGTGTAACTATGCTACAAACAAGCAAACAATGTGCGCACTTACAAAAATGCTGCGTGTTCAGCTACCATCCTTGTTTATATTTACTTTTTTCTTAAGATTTTTCTTCAGGAGTTATGCTTTGGTTAATATTTATTCAATCGTTTAAATAGCTAATATGCTGTGTCTTTAAAAATGATCTCATTCTTGTCGCTTTGAGAACTTCCATTTTAGGCTTTCAAGTTGTTTAGTTTTTTTGTTCTTTTGCAGGTTGACAAGATGTCCGTCTCTGTGACTACCGTCAATGGACTCGTCGTCGTCACCCAAGTCTTTAAACAGGGAGAGGAGATAAAAATCCCCATGAACACCATTGAGGCACCTGCAGCACCTGTTACAGTGAAGCGGGTGGAGTCTGTTGAACCATCCAGCCCCGTGTCCCCGATGACAAAGCGATTCCTCCAGGGTAAACCCAAATCACTGGGAGTGAGTTTCAAACATCTATTTACCTTCTTAACACATCTTATTGAACGACAAATACACTACTCACAAAAAGTTAGGGATATTTGGCTTTCGGGTGAAATTTATGGAAAATGTAAGTTCACGCTACAGTGATATTATACGTATCATGAAAGTAGGGCATTTAAGTAGAAGCATGCAATGGTGATTTCCTCATCTCAAACAATTTATTGAAACAAAAGCCAACAACAGTGGTGGGTATACCACAACAAAAATGTCAATGTCTCAATAACTTGTCATGTGCCCTTGAGCATCAATTACAGCTTGACAATGACGTCTCATGCTGTTCACAAGTCGACTTATTGTCTGCTGAGGCATGGCATCCCACTCTTCTTGAAGGGCGGCCCTCAGGTCATTGAGGTTCTGGGGTACAGAGTTACGAGCCTCTACACAGTGAGTCAGCTGATCCCATAGGTTTTCTATGGGATTCAGGTCTGGAGAAAGTGCAGGCCACTCCATTTGAGGTACCCCAGTCTCCAGCAGCCTTTCCCTAATGATGCGACCTCGATGAGCTGGAGCATTGTCGTCCATGAAGATGAAATTAGGCCTGTGTTGTTCATGCAGGGGCACAATGACTGGATTAATGATGTTATTCAGGTAGTATGGGCTTGTCTCTGTACCATTCACAAAGTGTAGGGCAGTTCTGTATTGACTAGACACACCTGCCCACACTGTAACACCGCCACCACCAAAGGGTCGTCTGGTGACAACAGTGGCTGATGCATAGCGCTCTCCTTGACGTCTCCAACATCGTTGGCGGCCATCATTTCTGCTCAACGTGAATCGACTTTCATCAGAGAACAGCACTGAGGCCCACTGGTCCCTCGTCCAGCGTAAATGCTCCCTGGCCCATGCAAGACGATGACGCCTGTGCCTGGTGGTGTGGTCAGGTACCCTTGCAGGTCGTCTAGCACGCAGACCACGCTGATGTAAACGGTTTCGAATGGTCTGACGTGACACTTGCGTGCCTCTCACCTCCCTTAAATGTGCCTGGAGTTGAGTGGCATTCATCATCCGGTTCCGCAGGGCACTGTTCACAATGAAGCGGTCATCAGTGTGGGATGTGGCCAAAGGACGTCCACTTCTATGCCTTTCTGTGACTCTTCCAGTCTCTCTGTATCTCTGTTGCAACCTTCTGATGACACTCTGTGACACTCTAAGCTCAGTGGCCACTTCCCTCTGAGAACATCCTGTTTGAAGCCTCGCAATGGCGAGGTACTGTTGATCAATTGTTAGGTGTCGTCTTGGTCTCATGATGTCAAAATGTGAACAGCATGATGAAGAGGACTGTTTAAATACCAATTCTAATTGAACCAGGAAATTTATTGGTCGATTCATGGATCAAACACCTGTTGTGAATTTTGCCGTTCAGCTCCTTGTTAGAGAACAGCAAGTTGTGCAAAAAGTACTGAAACATTGAATAGTTGGACATGTGCATTCAAACGTTTAGAGAAGGTCAAATTAATTTCACCTGTAGAGGTTATAGTGCATTTTAGGTTCATCCTGAAATTTCACCCGAAAGCCGAATATACCTAACTTTTTGTGAGTAGTGTATGTAAGGCCCCCACTCGTTTTACATCTGACTTTAGATGTTGTAGCCTATGAGGTGTGCTTGCTGTAGCCTACGTATCTAAGTAGGCCTACATTCGAAGTTAGTCTATTATTAGCAAGCTGCCTCAGGAAAATATTGCATTGTTTATACACTGCCTGGCCAAAAAAAAAGTCGCGCACACTAATATTTTGTTGGACTGCCTTTAGCTTTGAATACGGCGCGCATTCGTCGTGGCATTGTTTCGACAACCTTATGCAACGTCAAAACATTTATTTTCGTCCAGAGTTGCATTCATTTTTGGCCGAGATCTTGTATTGACGAAGAGGAGAGTCGAACCACTCCGTAAAGTCTTCTCCAGCAAATCACAAAGACTTTCAGTGGGGTTAAGGTCAGGACTCTGGTGGCCAATTCATGTGTGAAAATGATTCCTCATGCTCCCTGAACCACTCTTTCACAATTTGAGCCCGATTAATCTTGGCATTGTCGTCCTGGAATATGCCCATTGATGGGATAACCTGGTCATTCAGTACATTCAGGTACTCAGCTGACTTCATTGTATTGCTGCATAATGTTGCTGAGCCTAGACCTGACCAATTTAAGCAACCCCAGATCATAACACTGCCTCCAGACCAGGCAGTGTATGTAGCCTACATAGTGGTGTTACCTTGAAACGGTTTAGGGATATCTGCCTGATTCTGACGCGTTATGGTCTCGGTGGCAGCAGTTCCATTTTCCAAGTTTCTTTGTCCCAGCGAAAGCGGAATTTCGGTTAATGATTAACCAATGTTGACACAACAATAAGATGCTGTGTCAGAGGCCATCGCGCGGATACACCACCGGGCATGGGACGTAGATCCCGTGGAGATGGGTAGCCTACCCCCCAACTTTGAGAGAACGTCTGCCAAATTAATGTAATGTAGCCTAGTCGTCACTGGGTGCGCTGCCTGGCTTGAGAAACGGACAGTAGCTAAGCAGTTCTTACCTCTGTGTTCTGCCAACCAGGAAGTGCACAGACTGTACACTCCATTGTCCCGAGCCGTGTGTGCATAGTGCGGGCGGTTCATAATCTACCGAGGAGGGAGGGGGGTGTCAGTTTTCCAAAAAAAAACAGGCCCTGGAGCCTGTGCAAGGCCCATGATGTGGCGAAGATTGGCAGCCAGAGCATTTCAAAACCTCCCCTCGACAACAGAGCTGTCTTCTATCTCTCTCTCTCTCTCTCTCTCTCTCTCTCTCTCTCTCTCTCTCTCTCTCTCTCTCGATGTTTGCTTTCACCCTGTTGCTCACTGTTCGGTTCATATATTAATTTTTTACCTTTTCCTTTTCTGCCTGAGCCTTTGTAGTCTTGGCTGTCCTCAAGATCATGTTAGCAATGATGGATTGTTATCGCAGGAAGGAGGCCTTGGTCAGGAATGTGGTTGTATTACATTTTTTTTTTAAATTTCTTTTAAAAGTCAAATTGATAAGAAGAAGAAGAAGAAGAAGAAGAACTGGGGACAGTACGAAAACATTTATTTTCTGCTGTCACATTTATTTAAATTTATTTAACCTTTATTTGAACAGGTATGAGGACATGCTTCTCAGTGAAGAACCAAAGCAAGTGGAGAACGCAAAGGGTCCAGTGAGGTGTAGGGTGGTGTTAGGTGGCTGGATATAGTGATCCCTGTGGTGTAGCCCTAGGCCAGGCCTACTCTCTGTCCCTGCAGGCCAGCAGTACTGCTGCTTTTCGATCTTCCCCTCTAATCAGGGGTGTGTCCCAGTACTCTAAAAAAAATAAATGCATCCTCCTTTCCTCCACGACCACCACCACCTCCTCTCCGTGCCCCGGAAACCCATCTTTGTGTCCTAATCTAATGTTGCTGATTACGTATTAATTGCATATTAATGGTTGCATGAATTTGTACTTGAAACATACAGGCGCAGTTTTGCATACTTCCAGGTAGGAGATGAGTGGAGGAAAGGTGGTGAGGAGTGAAGAATATTGGGATGCGCCCCATGACTGATTTAAACCTGGAACACCAGGGGTATGTCCGAATCAGCACCCTTCCATACTATTGAGTATGCTTGTTGAGTAGACAGGATGAGAAAGTAAAGTAAGTGAAATATTCTGTAGATGTAGTATACTTAAAACCCCCGGAAGATGTGCATACTTCCCGGTTTCGCTGAATATATTTGGGAGCATACTTTTTCAAGAAGTACATGAACATTTCGGTCGCATAGATATGATGGGCAGCTTCACTGACGCGGCCACGCAATGGTGGGACATCTTGCGACACTACCACAGTATGGTTGCAAAATAGTATGGATGATATTTTTGTTAGCATACTGCACATTGCGTACTAAACAGTACACAGGATGCAGTAGATGGGGCTCTGATTCGGACACAGCCTGGGGCTGCGTTCGGTCCGAAATTTATCCTTTCTTCCTGTTATTCCCTTCCCTTGCGTCAAGGGGGAATCCCCAAAATGCCAGGATGAAATATGGCAGCCACACCAAGTGGGATTTGGTTCCAATTTAAGGGGAGGGAGTAATTACATAAATATAATGAGTAGGCTAATTATATGACCTCAGTTCCCCCACAATGCAAGGCTCCATGCAAGTGGGAGGTCACCTTTCAACTCTATGGGGTAGAATTCCTATATTGGTTGCGAGGGCCGTTCAGTTCCGTTTTGTTTAGTTTAGTTTCTCATCTATCCTCCCTTGCAGAGCACCTGTTAAGTTTGCTTAGCAAATTACGTCACAGGATGGCTCACTGGAGGGAAGAGGGGAAGGGAATGTGTTAAGTTGGATCTGAATGCAGCCCTGGGCTGTTTCCGAATCAGAGCCATATCTACTGCGCCCTGTCTCCTGCGTACAGTGCACTGGCAGAAGTGCGATGTTTAATGTGCACTGTTTAGCAGTCTGTGAAAAAATATCCGCCGTACTATTTTCCAACCGCACTGTGGAAGTGGTGTAAGCAGGTCAGAAGACGTCCCACCAGTGTTGCCATGTCCGCGGTTTTACAGCTAAATTGGGATACTTTCAAAGTGCAGTCACGGGTAAAAATGAAAAGTCGCAAAGCACGCACTTATTTTAAAAAGTAAAAACATGATGATTTCTATTTTAAATACGTTGGTTTCGGTTAAAAATAGCCTATAAATTGGGCTAGTTTTGAGTCGCCATTTGGGTGGAAAGTCTTATAAGATCTGGCAACCCTGTACCCCACTCTTGCACTGCCATGTCACGTGTTTTTTTTGTATTTGAAGGAAAATGTCAGCGAAGCTGCGCCTCATTTTTTTTAAACGAAGCTTTACGTCATATTCACGTCACCAAGATGTTTGTGTACTTCTTGAAAAGTGTGCTCCCCAATGTACTCAGCGAAACCCCGGAAGTAAGTGTGTCATCCGGGTGTTTGAAGTATACTGCAATTTGAAAAAATTTTGCGTACTCTACGACTTTCTCGCCCTATGTACTCACCAAGGCTACTCAACAGTGTGGAAGAGTGCTGATTCGAACACGGCCCTGGTGTTTTGCTATGGGAAGAGTGCATTTGATTGGCTCATAGGAGTCAGTAGCCAGTGATTGACAGCACTGTAGCCCCACCCATTTTGGAGATTATGAAGCCTCAATCTCCTATCTTCATCCTAAATTTGAGGATGTGCTCCTGCTACACACAGTATATAGTTATTTTTTAAATATTTTTAATTTATTTGTTTTTCTGTTAGGGGGTGGGTCTTTTTTGTGGTAATGGGGGGGACCTCTGTACACCCAGAAATAATGTGTGTGTGTCTGTGTTTGTCTCTCAGATAGTTCAGATCTTTATCGGACTCGTGACCATCGCCCTCGGCATTATGTTTATGTGGCAAAAACCTATGCTGTGGGCCGCCCCATTATGGAGTGGAGCAATGGTAAGTTCCATCTAGTGGTCACAATATGGTATTGCATGAGTTTTTTGGGGTTTTTTCCGCATTAGTTTTTTTCCATCAGTCAAAATATTAACATATAAATGAATGAAATATAAATTCATGTGAGCATTGGATCCAGCAGCATTAGCACAGTCTCCTCACTTATGGCAGTTTGTGCCCCAAATAAAACTGGGATTTTTCGCACGTTTATTTTCCGCAGGTGATAGTCACAGTAGCACCCTGTACTGTTCTGTACAAATGCATTTTTGAGTTCCGTCTTACCTGTATCACGGGCCGTATTCATTTGCTCGTGTCTTAAATCGTTTGCTCATGTCTCCCCCCCTCCCCATTCTCCTTTTAGTACATCCTGTCTGGAACCGTGTCTGTCATTGCACACAAAGCCACCCGACCTGGCCTGGTGAGTACTGCTTCAGGCCGCGTCGGTTCTGGTTCTGTTTTCAGATCAGTCCATTCTGGAAAGTTCCTGGGGGGTGGTTCAGCCGAGCCGTGGCGGGACGCATGCCGACCTCTGCCTCGGAACGGTCGGACACACCCCCCCCCCCCCCCCCCCCAGGGGTCAACCTCTGCCGTTTCACGGAAAAAAAGCGGGTTGACTCCTCAACACCCTGAGAACGATTCCTGAGCCTGTGTTTTTGGGCTGTTCCCTGTCCTGACCCCCCCCCCCCCCCTCCCCACAGGTCAGAGGCACCCTCGCTCTCAACGTGTTCAGCTGTGTGTTGGCCGTCGGGGCGATCGTCATCTGTGCTTTTAGTCTGATCTACGACAGGCAGTACGAAAGCGGCTGCCAGAGTGTCTCAGACAGAGGCTACTACGGCCATACCGATTATTACTGGATGTGCCAGGAGCTCTTCTGGAAGTACCGGGTAGGTATACCGAGTGCCTGTCTCCGATCGCCGCTTCCTCCTACTTCATTCTTCTCAGTTCTTCTGTTGTGGCTAGAGTGAATATTCTCTGGCTGATTGGATCGAGTTTGAACCGGGTACACAAACCAGCCCGTCCGGTCAATCCGGCAATCGGTAAATCGATCAGTTTATCAATAGAAGATTTGTCATTTTTAAAAAAATGTCCCTTGATAATTAGATGAAATGCCCATAGAGCGCCTAACTCAAGTGCCGCTTAGGAGAACTAACACCAAAAGAAAACCAACCGAGTTAACCAAATTAAGTGCTATTATGATTCTTAAGAACGGGACTGCGCAGCCACTCAACCGCAGGGGTGCACGGTCCGCGTGCTGGTTTTTGTTCCAACCGATGACCTTTTTGTTTTCAGACTGCAGCTCCATAGACTATGCTAGTTCCCTCCTGTCATTGAGCACAGTAAAATCTTTAGGGGTACACTTGCAGTCTGCGACCGTAGCGGGAACAAATGTCAGATCAAAGATATGATTGAGCTCATTGAATAATTAAGAGCAGATGTTGGCACAAAATCCTGGAGCGGAGCGGATCGGCTCTTGTTGTGCACCCCCTGATCAACAGCAAAGTGATGGCTGACGATAAAAGGGGAGGCAATCATTAGCATCTGATTTATTGTCTCAGGTGATTCATAAGCCGTGTTTTTCACATCGCTGCTCCCTGGACTTGCAGGCTGACCTTTGTTGTAATCTTGTCGTGTCCTCCATCTTGATTTGGTGCAGATCACGCTGGACGGCATGAGAGGGCTGGTGCTGGTCCTGTCCGCGCTGGAGTTGGCCGTCGCTCTCGCCGGTGCCGTCTTCGCCGGGAGGGCCAGCTGCTCCAGCTCCACCCCCAAGCCGGTACGCCCAGCCCCGCCCCGCCCGCACTCTTTCTGATGCACTCGCCCTTTCAGAATTCCACCCAGGGCTTACAGCCGATGGCGACTCCCCTTCGTTTCACATCAGGGGTGCCTGTATTAATGTGTGGTGTTTTAAGGGGTTCTTGGGAATTCCAGGGATGTTGTGGGAATACCACCGAGACTGGGTATGTCAGTTATCCCCTCTTAACTGTGGTGGCCTGACCATTTAATTTACAGTGTGATACAGGCCTCCACGTCCTTTCTGACACACTGCCGGCATGGCATATCCAAGTTGCCGTACCAGCTTACGAGTCCTTTTTTAGATTTAAAATTATTTTTTTTTTAAATATATATAAATGGTTTGTCCACTACATAAAGAGACTCGTAAGCTGGTACAGCATAAGAGGAATGTCTAGAAGTCTGCACAGAGGCAACATACCCTGGCGATCATGTGCTTCGAAATGTATCTGTTCTCCCATGATGAGTAGCAATCCAAAGGGCAATTTTGATTTGTGCAAACTTGGAATTTGGCTGATTCTGACACAACGCTGTCACACGCACACACACTTCTTTGTTTTTTGGTCTTAGACGGTTGTGGTGATTGAGCCGCCGGCTGGTCAAGGCAATTTCTACGGCAGCGACGAGGCTCTCCTGGGTACCGACGACGCCCCCGGCAGCCCTCCACCCTATGATGACTGAGACTGGAGTCTGGGCGCTTAGCAACCCCCCACAGGCTGTGCTCAAATGTCCTGCTTCCTGCTTCCTGTTGCTCTCTGGTGCCTTGAGGTGGTGTCTGGGAATCTTCTTCAGATGATGTCACATTCTCACATCACCTGCCTTTTTAAAACTTTATTTTTTTGTGCAATTCTAATGGAGCATGTGATGGTTTTTCCACACAAATCGATAAGCAAAAGCTTTTAAATCAGTTTCTTCACAAAACATTATATTCGTATTGCCGGTCTAATTTCACCCTTCTCTGCTGTAGTCGAGAACGAGGAATGTATGCACTTAAAATTTAGACATTGTAAAATATACAACATATTCCATATATTGCAGAGACTGCTTTCTTTATTTTTCTGAAGCATCTCTTTTAATGTATCTGTGTAATTGTTTGTCCACGTGTTTTCCTTCAAAGTCTGTTATAATAAAGATGCACTTGTGTCCAATTGGTTATTAAAGTTCTGAATTTATTCACGGAGTGAATTTGGAAGTTGCACACAAACATGACTAAAGGTTTCATATGTCGTGTAGTCCAGAAGTATTTGGACAGTGACACATTTTTTGTTCTTTGGACTCTGTACTGCAGCACATTGGATTTGAAATGGAACAGGAGGGCTACAATTGCTACACGGTTCACCCGATATGGATGTAAAACACCCTCAAATTAAAGCTGAAAGTCCACTTTAACCTCATCCTCAATGTTTCATTTCAAATCCAATGTGCTGGAGTACAGAGCCAAAACACAAAAAATAAATAAAAAATGTGTCACTGTCCAAATACTTTTGGACTGCACTGCATACTGTGGATCAGCCAACTGTTTTCCATTTCTGACAGCACCAATTTCTTTATTGTTAATAACGGCTGCTCAAAACGGTCATGACATCCTTGATTTTGAATTTCGCGAAGGCGAAAATGGTTTGTGGAAATTTGCAGGAATATAGACCACATTCACAGCATATCCACTGAATAATAATGCTTATTATTGTCATGTTGGTCCCTTATTGGGCTATGTATTAAACACAAACGCGTTTCAATTTGAACACATTAATAACTGCCTCTTTTTAAATGTCCACGAATGTGATACTGATTGCTTGCTCCGTGCTCAGGAATTATGACCCGTGCTAGCGTGACAGTCGTCTTGCGCAGGCGCGTGTGTATTACATGTGCGCGGAGATTGCCAAGGACCGATACGCTCCAGGTTTCCGATCAGCACCGGACCAGACGTGATTCAGTAAAACTTGAGACACTTTTTAATAAATTGCATTAGAGCATCTTGGATCCCGTTTTCACTCGGTATCGAAATTTCATTTTGACTGATTTTAATCGCTTATCTTTCAAACGCTGATATTTACCTAAATAAATATTTTAGCATGTAGCCTAAGACTAACCTATGTATGTTGTCTGGATAGGGTTTCGTGGTGTATTTTCTGTAAATGTAAATGGGTCGTTATATTTTAATTTAACAGAATAACAGGCTAATCGATCAGTTTTTTAACACGCACGACAAATATATAGCCTATAGACAACCGCATCTGTTCTAATTGACTGTCTATGCATTCTGCGTTATGATATATGTTTGATGAATTATTAATCGCTGTCAATAAAATTGAGCTGTTTTTATGCATTGTTAAGTTTATCTTCAGACGTGTTATCGTATGCATTTAGTGCAAAGGCATGCAAGGACTTGCGTGATAGTGCGTAGGATATGCCAGCTACTACATATTAGGCTACTGATGAGAAAGATGTAACTAAAGCTTGCATAAATGTCGCATAGAATTTTTGTTGAAAAATAAATGCTACGCTGATGTTTCGTAACATAATTAATATTTTCACAAATAAGAATTGATCGTCCCATATTCACTTGCACGCTAAATCAGTGCCGCATGCCACCGATTATCTGCCGGTACTGCAGAGAAACACCTATTCAGCATCACCCGCCCATTAACTCCTAGTTTTTCCCCGCAGCTGCCCCGCGACAAGCGGAACGTACCTTTCCGTCCAATCTATAAACGGACAGGATTTACTTAGCCTATTTGAACAAACGGGACAGGTAAGAAAGACTACACGTTTTTGTGCCTTGCTTTGTGGAAAATTATCACTTTCGAGGCATGACACAGGACATTTAACTTCGTCTACCCTTTCGAAGCGAAACACTTTAGGTTGTCCTTGTTTGTCGTGTTGGGGATACCGCAATGCCGGTGTCTGTTAGACTCACAGACTGCGTCCAAAGTATAGTTGCAATGTTGCACACCCGCAGTGCATTTAAAGGGTCATGTTAAGAGATATGTTCGAGGGTGGTGGTGCAATGGGGAGTTTGGAAACATGCCCAAATAGGGATGCAGTCCTGATGCGGCGCTTTCGCTCGGAGCCTAGTCGTCACGGCCTCGATCCTTTGAAAATGGACATAAGAAATAACGAACTCGCTATAGCCGAAGCACAGATACACATAGCCTATATAATCAACTTGTATGACTCCGATTTGTTTGTTGTAATCTGTTTCTGTTCTCACACCTAGGTACTGTGCGCGTGTTTGGAGGTCACCTCCAATTTGTCCTACATGAATCTGGATTTTTGTTTAACCCCATAATAAAATTAGCTGCATATTTCACCATTACGTTGTGACGACAACATATAGGTTTTATTTTTCAGTGTTATATAGTGGCTTATGACTGCAGTGCCATGTGGACTAGCCTACTCGTGTTTCTTCTTCCTTGCGTTTTCTCTCCATATCTTAACTTGTCCCCTTCTCAATCTCCTTCGTGATACGATGCATTTTTTTCTTCCAAAACATGAGTCATTCAACAACTATTTCGCACCTCCCCGTTAATCATTGTGTTCTCCGTTTATTTGCCAAAACTCCGTCTCCCCAGCCTCTAGCTTCCACCCCGTCCTCAGCTGCGCCGTTATCCTGATTCCTGACTTTGCAAAGTCCAGCCGCATCTTCTCCGCAGACAACATGGGCATTGACAGCGAGGATCCCATACCACCAGATGGCGCTCTCAGCACCAAGCAAGTGCGCACGTTCCTGAAAGGGGAACCCAAAACTCTTGGGGTGAGTTATTTCAGCAGCTCGAAAACAGCCATTTTGACATAGGGGAGGGGGGGAGAATAGGGGGATTTTGACGGCTTGCTACTCCCACTCTGGAACATGGATTTTCAACTAGTTGACAGGGAAACGCATTGCTGATACTGCAAAAATAAATAAATAAATAAAGTCAAATAAAAATGAAGATTACATTATAAGAGATAATGACATTTTGATATTTTTCGTTTCATCTTCTATTAACCGTTAACTATTATCTCGGTATAATGTGTGCAGTATGTAAAAGTTATTAGCGGCAGGAGTAGGCTTAGACTCCATGGAAATCTCAAGATAAATAGCTACTGAATCTGAATTGCAGCAGATGTTTTAATTCAACTGTCTTGCTTGAGGCCAGGACATCATCTAAGCATCTTCTAATAAATAACATGCAATGTTTATATTCCTGGGATCTGTTTGCACCCTCCTGTGAATGGTGCAGGGCAGCACATAGCAGCAGAGCATAGCAGGGTGGCCCAACCTTGTAGTTCAGAGGTTGCAGGTTTGAATCCCTGGTGGGGCATTGCCACTGCATCCTTGTGTAAAGGTCATTGGCCTGAATTGAACGAGTAAAAGTGCCCAGCAGTTTAAATTGATCGTTTGTGCAAAAACAAAAGCACACTTTTTCAGTCAGTTTAGGCAAAGAGAGTCTGCTAAAATTCAGTCTGCATGCATTCTTTGTGTAAGTGATTTTAAAAAATAAAATTCTGACAGGAGAGTATTTCATCCTCCTCTTTCTCTTCTTATCAGGCTATACAGATCATCATTGCTGCTTTAACCCTTTGTCTGAGTGTGACTCTGCTCCAGCAGCCGATACACTTCTCTGGGGATGTTAAAGTCCTATTAGTGGTGGTGGTCCAGGTGAGGTAAACTCCATAGATATAGAACCATAGATGTGACATATGTGATGTAATAGAAATTTGGTATTCTGAAATGGAACAATTTGGCAGCCATCTTACCTGGGTACGGTTATGGCAAAAGTGCCATGTGCTGTCTTTCTTTCTAACCAACTGTGATGTCATAATTGGGTTTCAGAAGCCAGGTAGGTGATGTCATAATTGGGTCTCAGAAGCCAGATAGTTGATGATTGGCTCATAGATATAGAACCATGGTTAATGGCCAACATCTTACCTGGGTACAGTCTCAAAAATTGTGCCACTAAACTATGATGTATGACTAATATATGGTTCTATATCTATGGTAAACACATATACTGAGGTGTGACTTAAACCAGTAATTAAGGAGTTGTACTTTTAATACTGTACAAATAGTACCTGTTGTTGTTCCTGGGTAGAAATACTGTATGTCTGCTTTGTGCTGTTCATACAAAAATCATTTGGCTATAATGTACACTTCAAGTGAAATTACTTCATAATGATGTAACAAATGATAATAATGTTCATAATGAGGTGAGAAAAAATTCTAAGCTTCTAAACTTATGTATAATCAGAGTTTTTTTTTTAATGTGAATCGCCCAAATGTTATGGT
>CM056396.1:27621973-27631973 GCA_029718625.1 Synaphobranchus kaupii | reverse complement strand
TACATGCACTCTGCTTTTATGCCTTTGTGTTGTGCTGTACCACTTTCTAATTCGGCTCTTATTTCCCTGAATACCCCCACATGGTTAGGGTTCCACATAAAGGGGCAATCCATGGTGCTATGGAACAAAAACAAAATTAAAGAAAAGCTAAAATTGAATAATGTTGGATTAGTTGAGAGTCTAGATTCACCATTGCTTAATCCATAAATGTCAGACACTGTGAGCAAATTTGCATGTGTCTTCCTGCCTGAATGGAATGATCAATCAGAGGCCTTTGTGACATCACAGATCGGCCTGGAAACCAGGAGGTAACAGAGGCCCACTAACAATGCTTTATGCTAAATGGATCGTCGTGGGGTTTCTTTCTAGTGCTTAGCTATATTTTTAATTAATGTTTAAGTAATTAGCATTATTTACTGCACCAGTGAATTGCTTGTGCACGCAGTTGTTGATAGCATTTTGATAGCCTCAGTTTGCATATTATTTGTAAAGCATGCTTTACAGAAACAATTATACAGCATAGCCCTTATATTGTACAGGCATTGAGACATTCAGATTTTTATCTATTATTTTAACAAAAAGCTTCATGAAAAATAGTTTATTAACATATTATAATCGGGCAAAGGGGTGGTTTGACTGAGTAGTAGACCGACATAGCTCCGTCCGAGATTGGGGACGTCTTTATCATTTTGCCTGTCAAAAGACACATTTGGCTGCTATTATTGTGTCTATAACACAGATGCCACAGTATAGGATGGCTCGCGATCATCACAGTGCTTTTTACCATGTGTGAAAATTGCATGGTGTCAATCAGAAACAGTCATGAAGCCAGAACTCCATATGCTTCACTGCATTGTGATGCATTTAAATCCGTTCCATTTTGAATTATACATTCATTATATTATAGAGGAATGAGAATACTGCCTTGTGATGCATTTAAATCTGTTCCATTTTGAATTATAAATTCATTATATTATAGAGGAATGAGAATTATGCATTTTCCCACTTGGGAGTTTTATTTTAATACCAATTTTTGTTATTGGCATGAACAATAAATGTCATGTCATATACACATGTCATATGTTCCCAAGCAGTACATACTGTACAACTCTGCTGTATTTATCTACATTAGACTGTTTCTCTTTACTTAGATAACACACAAGTCAGGTGTGTGTATCCTAAATGAGTTAAACAACCTTGTAAATACTTACTGGAATACTGTGGAATGCCCCTGAAACCCTCATTTTAATTAGTCTCTTGTCTTTGCTGCACTCTCTCTCTCTTATTCTACCTTCCTCTCACTGTCAAACTTAACTGTGATGCTGTAACTGCATGCATGTGCTCATAATGTAATGTCTCCACTAGATGGCAGTGTTGAATAAAGTGTGATTTTGAAAAAAATAGATGCATTGCTGATTGGCTTCTCTGGTGCACTGATCCCTTTCATAGATGCCTTTACATAAAATATATGAGAACTGCTGGATGGCTCCTCCTGTTCAGACATTACAGGGGGCATAGGGCAGCACAGACTTGGTTTTCTTTTTCCCTAGGATGGAAGGGGAAGATTGATGAATAATTAATGAGAGCTTATAGACGATTCCTGAATCGTCCAATCATGGATCATGATGTGTGCAATTTATTTTTCTCTAGATTGGTAGGGGAAGATTCATGAATAATTAATGAGTGCTTGTAGCAGAAAAACTTTATTTATGATTGGATGATTTGGAACTGGACTACAAGCGCTCATGAATTATTCATGAATCTTCCCCTACCATCCTACAAAAAAATATATAGACTATATAAATTGCGCCCAGGGAGGGAAGAATCCCATTGGCTGGTGTTAAGGTGTGCAATGTCTTCCTCCAATTCACCACTGTCTCTGTTCTACTGAATCGACCTCAATCAAAATCTGATGATAAAACGTTGCTGCTCTTGCAATGGGAAAGGTGTTTGGTATTGTCATAATGTGATTAAGGCTAACAGACATTCTAATTCTTAGTCTATATTGTGTATACTTGAGCGCGCGGTGCCTCTGTTTCTGTGTGCTTCTGAATATCATATACAGTATATTAATGTGAAAATGTCTGTGTATAAATATGATGACGTCATGCCTATTCTCCTGCACAGTAACCGGAGACGCAAACTTAGTTGCAAACACACATCCAGTGGTTGATGGCAGACTGTTGCCTGCAGATACACTTCCACAGCGTATAAGATGGTGTTCCATAAATCCCATCTCCCTGCAGTATCAGGTAAGGTCAGAGGTGGAAGGTCCAGGTTCAGAAAGTAAAAGTCCTCCCCAGTTTTTTTGTTCCAATCACCTGGATTCTTAAACCAGGTGGTAGAACTAATTAGTGAAATCAGCTGGCTCAGTTCATGGGTGGAAGAAAAACCTGGCAGGACTTTTACTTTCTGACCCCTGGACTTTCCACCTCTGGGTAAGGTGAAGTGCCACACCCGGCGAAATTGTTCATTGTAATTTTGTTAATCCCCGACAAACCCTTTAGCGAATCATTCCGCACCCCATCTTTATTACAGGGCAAAATGCTCCCTAAATGATCTCCGATAGAACTGATGATTTTAACCACAGTGGAACTCTTTTAAACTCTTTTTGGCTACTTTGACTTTAATGTGTAACGTACACTGAATGGTCCTCACTTAAAGCATCTTTTCGTAATGGTTTGTTGGTTATTTTATGTCATTTTAGTTTTTCCAGGAAGGGTGGAGTGTATCTGCAGTCAGATGCATTATGTTGTGCCAGCACAGGTATTCTAGTCTTAAATTAGCAATTTGACCATTAGACGCCTTTCAAACCAGTTTCATCCCCAAATTACCAAAGTTTAAGATTTTTCATAGCAAGAATAATATTGTGGTCTGTGACACAGAAGTTTGCTTTATTTCGAGGTTTTATGTCACTGTGCAAATCGTCTTAACTACACAGCATATGCCCCTGCGGGTAATTGCCACAAGAGGGCAGAGTATCAGAGTATCATGTATTGTTTATTGGGTTTTTCTGTCATTTTGTACACTATATCTAAGATTTTCTAAATTAAATGTACAGTGCGTATAACTTTTACCTCAAATTAAAAGTACACTAGAACTAAACACACGTTATATTTTTCCTGTTACTGAAGTACATTTAATCTCTTCATCGAAAGATGCTAAACGTTTAATCATCAAATATCATTATCAAATCAATTTTACTACAGCCCTCAGAAAGGGATCAAAAGATTTCCCTGTCTGTAGTGTTCTTGATTCACTAAACAAAGATCTAAAGAATAAGATGCAGAATGGCGCCGGCGTCAGAAGTTAATCAACACTGCCCTAACGTGTTTTATAATTTGTTTAATCGCGAAGTAATTACTGTAACCAGGCGCTGGAGAGGGAAGTCCATTTTAGTTCATTTTAGTGGTGATACATCACCGCAGTGAAATGACTCAAGCGACCACAAAAAGCCTGAAGGCATGCCCCCCGCCCCTCACAATAGCATTCCACACGTGTGTGCGTGTGCGTGTGCGTGTGCGTGCGTGTGCGTGTGCGTGCGTGTGTTTCCTAAATTATCTCCGATAGAACTGATGATTTTAACCACAGTGGAACTCTTTTAAACTCTTTTTGGCTACTTTGACTTTAATGTGTAACGTACACTGAATGGTCCTCACTTAAAGCATCTTTTCGTAATGGTTTTTTAATGACTTTTTCTTATTCTTTAGATCTTTGTTTAGTGAATCAAGAACACTACAGACAGGGAAATCTTTTGATCCCTTTCTGAGGGCTGTAGTAAAATTGATTTGATAATGATATTTGATGATTAAACGTGTGTGTGTGTGTGTGTGTGTGTGTGTGCGTGTGCGTGTGCGTGCGTGTGTTTGTGTACCCGTGTAGCTTTCCTCACCTTCCCATACCTTCATCCTGACACACCCATTTAACATAAAGGCGTCTCTCCAACAGGAAGAATACTGATGACCATTTAATGCAATGGCTCCCCTGATAAATAAAAAAAAGCACACAAATCATTTATTCTGTTTTCTTTTTTCCATGTGACAGACAGGTAGGAAAGCTTCTATAAATGTAGTCACTGTACGCTGTAGCTCAGGTAACGGCGGTGTTGTTATGTTTTTCTTCCCTCCCTTTTGACGTGAACAGTGTTCGATGCATCTCTTTTATCCCTGAAGTAAAAATAGTCTGTGACGACAATTCAAATGTACACCGGGTTGTGGTTTGATTTCACGCCTACTGTATTTCATTTAATCACACACACAGCGCTAATATTGTGTTGCTCATATAACTGGTGGATGCTCTTAAGTCCTCTTTATGCATTATAATAAGTCACTTTGGAGTGTCTGCTAATTTACTGTATTGTAATGTAATTCCGCACTTATGGGTGCAAAACATTACATTACAATAGCACTCAATACAATTGTCACTTCTTTAAAAAAACATTGAGGAAAACAGATTAATTATTTGGGACAAAATCTTTATATTGTTTTTTTTTTTTTTAATGACTTACATTAGAGAAACCATTTCTTTAAGTGCACATCATAAAAATAGTGCATCACATTTAAGGGTAGTGTAGTATAATGGTTAAGGAATTGGCCTTGTAACCGAAAGGTTGCTGGTTTGATTCCCAGGTAGGACACTGCCGTTGTACCCTTAAATAAAAGCGTCTGGTAAATGCCTGTAATGTAATGTAAACCAGAGAACAATAGCATAAGAACAAGATTATTGGGAATAAAAGACATGAGGTTACGGTTATGATTACACAAAGCAAAAATGCTGGTGTGAATCTAACACTGCTCGTGTAACACCCTAGGGTGCTAAATGTACACCACTATTTTTTCTGTGAATCTCTTCAGGTCAAAAGTGAATCTCTTCAGTATCCTACCCTACTCATCTACAGAGTGCCAATCGCATCACCCTGGGTTTACAGGCACAGCGTAGCTCTTTTATGAACCGCAAGGTCCTTGTTTAGATTGCGATGGCCTCACATTCGCCACACCTGACGTCTTTGTTGCTTGGTTACGCCTTGCATTGTCATTCGGCCCTTAAAGGTTTTCTTGTTTGCATGTTTAATTTGTCATTCCCTTAGTTCTTAATAGACACCGGATTAATCACATTGTGATTGGACAGCGATTAAATAATACCAACTGTCACCTGCCTGTGGATGTTATCAGCAGGGAGTTATATGTTTGTGTGGAGCAGTTTGCTCTGGCTGATAGCTCCTTTATCCTTTTATCTCAAGGGTAAAATGTGAGCTTGCGGGCTGCGCTCTGGACATTGCAACGCCTGAAAACTTTTTTATTTAGCAGAATAGAAGCCACTTCAATTAAACCTTTAAGGTGTAAGATCACAAATACGTGATTGGATTGTCCTCAACAGAACTTTCTCATGATGATGTAACAATCATTACTAGTGAAAGCAATAGAGTTCTAGAATACTGACTTAGAATTTTGAAAAAAAAACATCCAAATGGGTTAAAGAATATAATTTTTATTTTCCTGTGAGGGAACTTCAGTGGTAAATGTTCCAGAATATCAATAAGTGCTGATATTCTGGATCTTGTGTCAAACCAAGAGTGCTGATAGATATAAACTAGATAGAATACTGTCAATTTTAGGAATTCTGAACCTATGGTGGTATAGAGGGAGGCACTCCTTTAGGTCCAAATATCTTTGTTAGTGTGATCTGTTCTCATGATTCCATAGCAAGTGGGATTAGCTTGTTTGCCACCGTAGATTTGTGTGTCAGCTTGAGTCAATGGAAAGCTGTTCTTGCCAGAATTCCTACCAGAATTCAATCTTACACTTTATTCCCATTTTTCCACGGCGCAAAAGAAGCAGCTTCAAACCCCTTTTCCTGTTCCAGCCACTGTGATGTTAAGAACATGGAGCTAAGACCGGGCGTGCCTATGTGTCCAAGCGTAGGAGACGGAAACCTCTTTGAGTTTCACGTGGCAGGCATGGTGCATATACAGTCCAACATATGTGCTTACATAATTAGTTTTAGCTTTTATTGGACCTGCAGTGTGACTAATGCATTTTTAACTGCCCCGGGTACCGATAAGGGTGCTGTGGTGACCCTAGCTGCCTCATAGTGTTTCTCTTGACACAGGTTGACGTAGAGAGGGCCTTATCACGCAAGGGGTGGCACATGTACAGTATTAGATGCAATATGTGTATTTTTGGGATTATCAAAGCCCCAAAACCCCGCCTGTCCACCACACCCAGGGTGTGCATGTTGCCGTGGTGATGGTACCACAAAGAAGTATCGGTCACACTTGGGGTGGTGGTGTATTCCTGGCCTGAGGTAACCCCAGAGTAAAGCTGTGACCAGGACCTTTGTGACAAAGCATTGTGATGTCACCACCTGGAAGGGCCCTCATGAACTTGCATTGTGATGTCACTGTCATTTGTTATGTAACATTAAGTTGTTAAAGTTATTGCTGAAGCATGTTTTGGATTGAGATACTAAAATATCAAAAATGGATGTGAATTATCCTGTCATTACAATCATTTAGATTCTGACATCAAGGGATGACAGGATCTGAATCCGCTGATTTTGTCAGGTGGCTGACCACTGTTGATTATACAGCTGATTGTATACCATTGAAACTTTGCAATTAAACAGCCATTTCAGACAGTGAGACATTTCACATCGCTGGTAGTTTCCAGCAAAACACAACATGGACAAGTAATAACCCAAAGCCATCGTGTCATAACATTTATTCTCCTCTCAGCAAATCATCCCGTGAGGTACATTTTACAATTTCACACATAATGCAGACATAATGATCCGCTCCACAAACATAAAATAGAAAGATCATTCAACATTTAACAGATGCCAGACCATAGGGCCCCTCCCGCATACTGGAACAGTGCATTAACAGGATTCTGACCCAAGGGACAACAGCTGTAGGTCGAGAATAAATAACCTGCCTACAGTTTGGAATTCTGTGATAAGGGTCAAAGGTCAGCCAGGGAAAGCACCTGTGTGCAGTGCGTAGCATTCTTTCCTGTACATGCAGACCATGAATGTCAGAATAGTACATAGCAGCAACTTAAGTGCATCAGCTGCATCAGATGCCATTTATTTCAGCAGGAAGTGTCAAACGAGGACAACAACTAAACAAATTAATAACCAAAGGTACATATTTAGAGTTATATCTCAAGAGTTCAACTGACCTGCGGGACTCTGCTACACAGTTAGCTTGTGCTCATGACTGAATGGAACGGGAGGAGAATTCTTAAGTGCTGTTGGTAAAACATCCATATCTTTGTATTATTTTATAAACATGAATGTAACAATACCATACAGCTACACAGTTGGTTGATTCCAGATTTGTAGATGTGGTTTTTCTCACTGTGTAGCTTGGTATGTATACTGTGTATTTGTTTGTGTTATCAATGGAGTCTCTTCTGCCCTTCCTGCTCAGTCATCTCCATGTCTTCCTGGGAACATCCTGTTTCTCCCCCTCATTCATTGCAGCCTATGATGGAGAGGAAGAATGGAAAAGCCATATTTTCAGAAGGGTAAGTAAAAAAAAAAACAGATAATTTTGTTTTATTTGAAACCCCGGGGCAAGACCACTTCACTTCCTGTCATCAACAGGAAGTTGAGTCGCCGAGGCACAGTATGGTCGCCGAGGCACAGTATGGTCGCCGAGGCACAGTATGGTCGCCATGACGTCAACAACCCCGGCCGCCTGAATGTAAATGTTGGGCTTGTGTACGTGTGTTTGTGTGTGTTGTGTGTTTGTGTACAAACCTGAAGGTTAATCGTTTTCGGCCCGGTCTTCAGTGGTTGACCACATACATCCCGGTTTTGATTTTCTTGGGTTTGTCTGTGCTGTCATCCTGTATGGCAAACATTACAATTGGTTTCAAGAGAGTGCATCACTGCATACGTTTCTTCATATACAGTATGTAGTATATGATATGTTGAATTCAAAATACATTCCCTATATTGTGCATTTTATAAGAAATATTACATTTCCCAAGGACCTTTACAAGCAATTTGGTGGTGGTACAAAAATTGGCTTTATTGACAATACACAGTAACCTTTAGCTTATCGTATATATAACATGTATTATTGTATAGGCTATAGCCTTTTGTGAAAAAATTATTTTCCTTCAGGATGATAAAAGATTGAGTAATTCATTCATTCATTCCTCCAATTCTTACACAAAAGCAAAACTTGCATCTATAATTAAGAATGTGGAGAATAATAAAGCTACATGTCAGTGTTTTGTTCCAGAAGCTAGTGTAGTGCACATACTGCATGTGACAGGTCAGGCTTAAGGCTTACATCGAGTTTGTTGTAGGGTTGCTTGGGTTCTTTCACAGGAGGGTACGTAGGAAGGCCACTGGGAGTGGAATTGGTATACAGGTTTGTCTCTTCTGATACGTTCATGATGCCAGTGTCGGGCTGACTGCAGAACCAGCGGATCACCTGGGCAACGAGATACAAGAACATGAACGCGGTCAGGGGAAACGGGAGCTGGCAGGCCTTTGAGGAGAACTCAAGACTCTTTAGATCACATCTGAGCAACAACATGAGAACACCGAGTGGGGGTTACTGATTGAGACGGTCACAAGTCAACATTTCTTCAGCCATCAATCAGGAGTTTGAAAGTTTTTTTCGCAAAAGCAGCTGTCTATATCAAGCCAAGGGCCGACTGACGGGCAAGCATAGAGGACATTCTGCAGCATGCTGATGGGAGCTGTAGTCCACTGTACAGCGACGGAATATAACTTCCACTCACTCTGGACTACAACTCCCATCAGCCCTTCTGCCACACCAAAGAGGGACCCACCAATAGGATGAGGATGATGATGAGGAGCAGCAGGATGATGCAGACCAGAACCAAGATGGCAATACCCCAGCCGGGGACTCCACCCCCACCCGCCGTTGCCGCTGCCCCTGCCCCCAGTAGTGGTGGACTCCACCTGGGCCTTCTGCGACTCCAACGGTTTACCTGGTGGAGACACCCAGTGAGTGGATATTGGTGGCACCTGTGGAAAGAACAGTCACTTTCCCTCCCGTGTGACTGGAGGTCCTAATCATTTGAGGACTGGTGGGTTTCTCTGGAGGACCGGCTGTCCCCAGAATGACTTGTTTTGGAAGAGGGTGGAGTAACTGAGTTGGTACTAGGATGTTGGTTTGCAGAGGTCAGTTGAGTACTGGTCTTAGCAGAGTTGTAATCATGTGTGCTAGCTGGTAGAACCTTTGGAGGTGATGCCTCTTCCATCAGTAGTGTAGGGTATTGAAGAATTACTTGTACCGTGGGAGGGTTCACTAGTGTGAATTGATGGAGAATGACTTGGGTTGTTTCTTCTGTCTGTGGTGTAGCTAATTGGAGGACTAGTTTTGGCTTTGAATGGATCAGTAGTGCTTCCTGGTGTTGTTTTAATTGTGCTACTTATGCCCTCAGTGGTATAGTGCTTTGGGGAATGACTGGTACCATGGGCAGGGTCACTAGTGTGCATCGATGGAGAATGATTTGCAGCACTATGGCTAAGTGGAGCACTTGATGTTTTCATGGAATCACTTGAGCTTCCTGATGGAGTTTTAGTTGAGCTTTTCACAGGATCAGTACTAATGTTCCATGGAGTCTTGGTTGATTTACCAGGTCTACGGCTACTTCTAGTTGTGGTTCCAGGTGCAGTTCTAGTTGTGGTTCCTGGTGCAGTTCTAGTTGTGGTTCCTGGTGCATTTCTAGTTGTGGTTCCAGGTGCATGTCTAGTAGTGGTTCCTGGTGCATTTCTAGTTGTGGTTCCTGGTGCATTTCTAGTTGTAGTTCCAGGTGCATTTATAGTTGTGGTTCCAGGTGCACTTCTAGTTGTGGTTTCAGGAGCATTTATAGTTGTGGTTCCTGGTGCATTTCTAGTTGTGGTTCCAGGTGCATCTCTAGTTGTGGTTCCAGGAACATTTCTAGTTGTGCTTCCATGTGCATTTCTAGTTGTGGCACCTGATACATTTATAGTTGTGGTTCCTGGTGCATTT